>CM053592.1:22682845-22704198 GCA_028646515.1 Pseudochirops corinnae
TCCTGAACTAGGTAAATGATATGTTTGATTAAAGTAAGATTGTTAACCCATTTTGAGTTGCTTTCCTTTAGAAAAGCAGATCTAAGAACCTGTGCTAGTAGCTGCCCTAGGTATGCTAGGGTGCTTGCTGTTACAAATGCCTATACAAAGGGAGGTGGGACATCATGTAAGTGAAAGAAGAAGTACGTTAGTTTGACCAGGATGAGGGTGTATAAAGGAACAATTTGTAATTAGCCTAGAAAAAATAGGAGCTACTGAATACTCAAGAGTATTGGAAGAAAATAGTCAGTCTTCTGCTTTAGGAATATCTACATTGCAATTGAATGGAGGCAAACCATTTTTTAAAACAAGGGATTTTTAAGAGAGATCAGAAACTTTCAATAAAGAAATTCTGGAGACACAAAAGGAAATAATTTCGGTGAGGAGGGAAAATAATAGTTATTGTAGGAGATGGAATAGATATCCAGGGAACTTACCAACCAACTTAGATTTTGAAAAGAAAAGCAGAGAAGATGGACACAAAGACAAGTAACAGAAGATGACTAAGAAGATGCTGAAACTATCGTATAAAAATAGTGTCAAGAGTCCCAACCCTCATAATGAGATGAGGCTGGTTCAAGAAGCTAAGGACAACAAAAAAGTTTTGTTCATCTGGAGCCATCCAGTGAGAAAAAAGAAGATCAAAGAGGGGAAGGAACTCCTCTTTGGGATGAATGAGAGCTGATTACCAATAATCAAAAGGAGGCAAAGGTCTTTTTTTTCCTTTGTTTTCTCTGCAAAAGAGAATGACCTCTGTACTGGAAATGAAAGAAAAAATGAGACAAGGAGTTGATACCCATTATGATGAGGAGGATCTTGATGGTGGTGATGATGATGATGATGGTGACGGTGATGATGATGGTGGTGGTGATGGTGATGATGATGGTGATGATGATGATGATGATGATGTTGGTGATGGTGATGATGATAATGATGGTGATGATGATAATGACAAGGAGGAGGAGGAAGAAAATATCGATGATAACCAAAAAACAAAAACAATAATAATAATATAAGGGACATCTAGGTAGAAATAGAGTAGTGCAAAAGATAGAGCACTGGGCTTGGAATCAGGGAGATTTATGTTCATGAGTTTAAATATGGCCTCAGAAACTTACTAACTGTGTAAATCTGGACAAGTTACTTAACCCTATTTGCCTCAGTTTCCTCACCTGTAAAATGAGCTTGAGAAGGAAATGGCCAACCACTCCAGTATCTTTGGCAAGAAAACCCCAAATGGGTCATGAAGAGTCAGATATGGCTGAAAAAACTGAACAACCACAACAGCACATGGAAATATCTAGCAAACAGTTGATCATAGCAGAAGAGACCATAGGGGAGAGATAAGGATTAGATATGGAGATTAAGTTGTTATTTGTGTAGAAATGATCATTGAAACTATGGAAATTGATCAAGCTACCAAAAGAGTGAATGGAAGAGATGACCCAGGGCTCTTAGAGAACATCCTCCCATGAAACTGAATCATGAATCATCTAAATAAGGCTAAGAGCATCAGCTAGGAAAGGCAGGAGTTGAAGGAAAAGGCAGTGTATTGAAAATGCCAGGTGCTAAAGAGGATAATTAGAATAAAATCTAAAAAAAATTCTGTTTCGCTCTTAACACTTAGCACAATGGTCTCTCCGCAATTCTTGTTTTTCTTATATTGCATTATTGAGACATTTGAACTCCTCCTCTGTAACTAACTCCCTTCTCCAAATGGTGAGTTCCTTTGGGAACTGCCCTTTTGAGAAGGAGCCTAGAGCAGTCATAGTTCATTCTGTAGACTTCACAACCACATTCTTTCACTTTTCAGCTCCCTTTTATGTGTTGCCTTCTGCTGAGGTCAAGAACTTGTTATTTCTGCTTGTGTTTGTATCCACAGAGGCTAGCACAGTCCTTGGCACATAGTAAGCACTTATTAAATACTTCTTGATTTGATTTGAACTGATTATCTGAGACTTTTATTGCTTCTAGCCTGAAAAATTACAATAGCTTCATAATTAGTCTCTTTGAATCCAAGAACTTTCTTTTCAAATCAATCTTCCATGTTCATGAATAATCTGATGCTCCTTAATCACAGGTCTGACCATGCCCCTCTCTCGCTCAAGATGATCCAGTGACTCCTTCTTCCACCTAGGAACAAATTCCTAACTCTTCAAAAGCCCGATGTAGCTTCAACCATTCCAGGCTTATTACATATCATTTTCCACACCAAAATGATCTCCTTGCAGTGCCTTGTACACCATGGTCCCAATCCCATTTCCCATTAATCTTTGCACAGGCTGTCTCTGAGACCTGGAATGCATTCCTTCTTCACCTCTGTTGCATGAAATCCACAACTGTCTTCAAACTCATCCTGATCCCCAAGCTGTTTTTGTGCTCAGAAATTACTTGTGTATATTTTGTATTTAGTTAAATTCTTATTAACCGATTCCTTGTCTTTTTTTTCCCCAATAGAAGGAAAGTTTTTTACATTTAGGAAATTTTGTGGAGTTGTTTTATTTGCTTGTTTTCAGTATTTTTAAAGATTTTTTTTTTAAGTCTCAATGCCTAACCCAATGCCTGACTCATAGTCAAAACTTAATGAATGATTTTTGAATGAATGAATGAAAAAGCTCAGGAATTTGAGACTTGATTCAGAAAGAGTATTAACTTAAACATAATGCCCCATAGTCCTAAAACTGAGGAGAGAGGTAGCCATTCATTCAGCATTGATAATTGATAATACATTTAGGTTTTGTAAAGGATTTCCAATACCAGACATTTTCTTCAAAAGATAACCTTAGAACTGGATTTTGCTAGAAGACACTATGTAATTTCTCTTTGATTAGTCCTCAAAACTAATTGGATTACTTGTAATTATGAATAAGGGTGACCTATCCATTGAGTGAAGTACACAGGATTTTCCAAAAATCTTCTCAGAAGGATAAATCTTTTATTTATTTATTTTTATTTCATAGCCATTTTTTCAAAGATTCATTCATTGAGTGAAGATCCTTCTCTTCCCTCCTTGTACAATGTGATCCTCTTGGTGATCTTTTATTATTTAATATTAAAATTTATATTCTTTACATATATTTTAGATTTGTGTGAGATGCATTTATACATTTACATATAAATATATTTGTATTTCTATGAATTATGTATCTTCATATAGATGGACATATTCCACTTTTCATAACTCAATTTCTTTCTTTATTTCCCCAACTTCCACTGTTTGCCAGAGAGCCAGCTCATATTATAGAATATTTTTAAAAGGAGGGAAAAAGAAGAGAAAGAGAAAAAAAAAGTTCAGTAGAAATGATCAATACTTCCAAAAAAAAATCTGAAAATATATGTAATGTTCCACTCTGATGGATATTGTGCCTCTGAAAAGGAGTGGGGGAGAGTTACTCCTCCTATTTCTTGTTTGAAGACATGCTTATTCTGTTATTTTGTAACCTTTACCTTTTCATTATTTTGAGGTTGTAGTTCATTTTACTTTGTTGAAGTCATCGTGTATCTATCTTTCTATCTATCTTTCTATATGGTTTTGTTTACTTCATTGTGCATTAGTTCATGAATATATTTCTATGTTTCTCTGTATTCATCATATTCATTGTTTCATGCAACTCAGTAATATCCCTTTACTTTCATGTATTATAATTTGTTTAGCCATTCCCTAATGGGTGCCCATCTACTTGGTTTGCAGTTCTTAGCTGTAACAAAAAAAAAAAAAATGCAGCTATAAATATTTCAACTTTCCATTTATCAATGACCTGGAGGGAAGGAGAGGCAGTAATGGAATCTCTGGGTCAAAAGGTATGGACATTTTAGTCATTTTATTTGCATAATTTCAATTTGCTTTCAGAAATGGTTATACTAATTCAGAGTTTCATTAATAATGTCCTGGTGTACCTATGTGCCCAGAATCCTTCCAATACTCACTGTGCCCTTCTTTTTCATCTTCACAAATTTGCTAGGTATGAAGCAAAATCTCAAGGTTGTTTCAATTTGCATTTTCCTTAATATTAGTGAACTGGACCATCCCTGCATAAGTTTTTAAATAGTTTGCAATTCTTATTTTGAGAATTGTTTGTTCATATGTCTTTGTCACTTATCTCATAGGGTATGGCTTTTAGCATTACACACAAACACACAAACAGATTTATATATGCATGTGTCTAATTTGTCCTCCTCTTCCCTCTCCTTCCCTCCCCTTCCCTCCCCTTCCCTCCCCTTCCTTTCCCTTCCCCCCTCCCATTCCCTTTCTTTCTCTTCCCTTCCTTTCCCTTCCTTTCCCTTCCCTTCCCTTCCCTTCCTTTCTCTCTGTCGCTCTGTCTCTCTGTCTCTCTGTCTCTCTCTCTCTCTCCATTTATATATGTCATAAAAACATTATCTGAAACACTACATCTACTTGCCTCAATATTTTAGATACATTAATTTGTTTTGTGAAACATTTTTTAATTTTATATAATCAAAATTATATATTTCATTTGGGCAATTGCCTGTCTCTTTATTTTTTTTGGGGGGGGCGGGGAAGGGGAAAGCAGAGCAATTGGTGTTAAGTGATTTGCCCAAGGTTACATGGCCAGTAAGTGTGTCTGAGGTCACATTTGAACGCAGGTCCTCCTGAGTCCAGTGCTCTTTCACTGTGCTACCTCGCTGCCCCCTGTCCCTTTGTGCTTTAAGAACACATCTCCTACCTGCAACTAAGAAAACTTCTCTTCTGATAAGTGGTGTGCTTCTCTTATAAATTCTTATGATATGTCTTTAATATTCAGATCATGCATCTATTTTGAATTTATTGTGGAGTATAGTATAAGATTTTGATCTAAGCCTAAATTCTACTAGTTTGCTTTTCAGATTTTTTAGCAGTTCATAACAAATAGAGTTCTTTCCAAAGTAATTGATAGTTTAGGGATTTTTCAACACTGTTGTTGAGCTCCATTATTTCTGATTATCTTTTTTTCTAGTCAGTTTCATTGATCTATTTATTTTTTTGACCAGTATCAAATGGTTTTGATAAATGCTGCTTTATAATATATCATGAGTCCTGGTATCTTTGTGATCTTATCAGCTCCTAAAGGCTCTACTATCTCTAGGCAGATGAGCCCAAATCTACCAAGCCTTCATCTTTCTCTAGCATCTCAACTACCTTGTATTCATCATCTAAGTGGTCCATAGGCATCTCACAGACAATATGTCTGAAAAAAGACTATCTTTCCCTCAAAACCCAAACATCCTCCTACTGTTTCTCTTACTATCAAAGCCACCACTATCCTTCCAATCACCTTGAAATTATCCTGGATACAGCACTTTTACTTACCACTGCGCTCTCCCCCAATCCTGTTCATATCCTTTCCATACAGAAGAGGAAGGAATATTATCGATGACCAGTTAACAATTTTGGAGAAGAAGTGGGGGAATTGAAGATTAGATGCCAGTCCTTTCAGTACATGGGGGTGAGTTTTGTTTAGTATGGCTGCTTGAAAACTATTCACCAGCTATTTCTCTGCTTTTCTTGGATTTAAATTCTCCACAAACCACTCCTATTCTTTTTTTTTCTTTTCGTCAAAGATAATATTCCTAAAGAGAGAAAACAGAAGCAAGAGAAGATGTGTGATTTTTCCTTATTTCTGCCATCCATTATCACCTCATGGTCAAATGCAAGCAGTGGTTACATTCCTTCTTTGGTTCTCCACTTGCTGTTACTAATCTAGGCACATTCGGAGCTTCAGGACTTTTGACACTGTTCTCAAATGACCATGAAACTCTTTTGAATGCATTCTATTACCTGCCATTGCTTTTATCTTTTGCTCAGGCTTTGAAAAATTTAAGTTAATCAATGAAATCCCCATTTTTGTCACATAAATTTCTTAAGAGTTCTCCCAATTTTCTACATAATCTGAAGTTTATTTTTTCATCTTTAGACTTTCAACCTCCTATTCATTTTTAGTTCAATCCCTCTGTAGAATTTTTGACAACATAAATCACTATTCAAAGAGCATTTAATAAATTCCAGCTATTAACATGGCTAAATGTAATAATAACCCATTTAAATTGTACTTTAGAGATTACAAAGTACTGTATATTTATTATATCATTTAAAACTTGAAACAACCTCATAAACTAAGTTACTACAGGTATTATCTTTATTTTTCAAAGAAGCAAAATATTCATCAGATTAGATGACTTGCTTAAATTTTTTTTTTTTTTTAAATTAACAGGGCATGATTTTCAAATAGCACAGGGATTAAAACATGGTTAGACAAAAGAAACCCCTGGTTTGGCTATCTGCTGGCGGAGAGTATGTTTACTTTCTTTTCCTAAGGGTTATTATTCTTTCACCACCAGGCATACTGCGATCTTAATGGGATAATAAGATCTTCCCTGCCCATTAATAGGCCTCGTATGGAGTCCATTAGAGGAGGGACTTGCCTAAGGAGGAGCTTGCTTAGGAGGAGGTTTACTTGTATCGTACTAAGTTGATTAAGCACTGAGTCGCAAGGTTTGTGATGCTTTCTGACTCTGAGAAGTGTATATGTACTCTGAGTTGGAATTTTGTTTGGGGGGTTGATTATGAGAAGGACTGCTTGATTTCCTGGTCAAGACTATGAGTAGCCATATGTTGAGACCCTGACTGCTCAGATGTAAAAGCTGTCTTGATCCAGTGGTATATGTAAAGTGTATAGCAATATTGCTTTGATTCAGGCAGTCAGAGCCCTGTCTGTTTGTCTTCATTCTAATTACACTGCTTGTATTTTCTTTGACATTCAAGGTGTTGATCTTTTCCTGAACTAATGAATGAAATTAAAAGTAGGATTGTTAACCCCTTTTTGAGCAGTCTTTAGTAGAAAAGCAGAGCAAAGGACCCAGTGCTAGCAGACCATTCTGGGTGTCCTAGGCTGCTTGCTATTACAAACACATCTTCCTTTCTTTGAATCATATCCTGCTATGATATTGATTAGCTATATTTAGAACCCTGCTCCTCAGTCTCTTCACTTGCAAGATGAGAAGACAATTCATATTTTGTTCCTGACTGAATGGTCATCTAGAATTTCCACTCCCTTAATCTTTGGCTACTGTTTTTCAATCAGTTATGTACTTTCCCCAAAATCAAATTTTTCCTTCTCTCTGAGACAGTGGAGTTTCAGTCACCTCAAGCTGGAAGCAGCTGCAGGCCAGAAGTGTATGAGTTTTGCCTACATTCCCATTGCCTACATCCCTATCTGCAGCTTACAAAAACGAATCTACATAAAAATATTCAAAATGACTAGATACAAAGCTAGGATCCCTAAGTTTGGGAATGAACATAAAATGAATGAATATATATATATATATATATACACATATATATGTATATATACACATATATGTATATATATATATGTACATTCATATATATATTCATATATACACACACATACATATACATGTATTTATCTATAGGTATACACACATATATAGTGTGTATGCATATGTATTCATGGATATATGTATGGAACCCTTGTATAAACTGATGTAACACCAACTAAACAAGATCAGAATAAAACAGAAAGAATATAATAAACAAAAACAACACTAGAAGGCAGCTGAAATATTAGCTGAATGATAATTTCCATAACCAAATTTGGTCCTGGAGGACAGATTATAAAACTCATTTCCCTCATCTCAGTGCCAAAGAAGGGGGAAGATGGAGTTAGGCTGTTCTATATACTGTTAAATATGTCATTTTGACAGTCACTTTTATTCAACTTGATTGCGATGAGGTTCAAGGTGTACAAGTATGGATAACTCACTTTCTAGGTTTTTCCTGTTTTGTATTTCAACATGTTTAATCAACTCATATCTTCCCATCAGGAATACTTAGCATTCCTCTTTCATATGACAGTGACTGTGAATGAACAATGAGGGCACACTAGTATTTACTTGTCCTGATGAGTTGTACAGAGCATACACAGCATACTCCTCCTACTTCCAGATAAACACATGAGGACTTAGTGAAACTTCTCATAATGATGAATGCCTGGGCTAGAGGTGGGGTGATGCTAGTGTTGTGTGCTGCTGAAGGGTCTTGTGGTTGGTTGAAGAGATGAAGACAAATGACTCTGAATGTAAGGAGCAGGAACTGAGTTTTCACACAAAAGGACCAAACCCTTTTGCATGTTCTTTCCTGTTGGTGACCAGGGTAAGAACTATTGTGGACCATAAGCGGTTACCCTATCTCCCACTTACCTGTAATATGTCTATGAATACATGACGCTTTTGTTTCTCTTGTGTGAGTTCTTTCTTGATCCTAGGTGAATATTTTAAGAAGTGCTTAGGTAACTAGAGAGACAGGCAGATCCATCAAAGAGATTGTGCCAGCAACTGTAGCCAATAGCAGCAGCAGTCATATTTTATGGGGCAGCAGCACAGTTCATGATCCTGAGGAAATCTCTTGACCTATCCCATGTGTGAATTGACCCATCAGTCAAAACACTGTAGTAGCCCAGCTGAGAAAGGGGACCAGCTCTTGTAGTCCTGATACCTCAGCCTTAGGTGAACATGATGAAGGTTTTGAAAAAGGAGAAGTTCCAAGGCTAGTAACTCAATCCCACATGTTCCATACATGTGTGCCTCACTGCCATTGCACATAAAGTTTGAACCCACTCTCCCTAGAGTCCCCATGTATATGTAGGGAGAGAATATCCCTTTCAATTGGTGTTTTGAGGTTTTGTAACTATTATTTCCCATTCTCTCAGTAGAAAATTAATTTATGTTAACTAGTTGACAGTTACTGGGGAGTACACTGGAGAGGGAATTGTGTGTTAGAAAACTCCATCTCTCTCTGGGTTACTCAAAAAAGAAACTTCCCTTCTTTAAGGGAAAAGCTAGTCTGTTGTCTTCTGAGGACTCAACATGACCATTTTACTTGGAATTAGGAGAATGATCACAAAAGATCATTGTGCTCTTACAGGTTCATTTTCTTCCCTTGTAGAATTATACTCAGCTTTTCAGGGGAAATAATCTTTTGATGTAACAAAACTTTACCTTTTGCCTTCTGGGAAAAAAAAAATATTTTGCAAGCTTTTCTGTTATTTGTTGTCCCTGAAGGATAGTCTTGTGTGAGCCTGGGTGTGGTGCTTTAACTTTTTTAGGTGGCTTGCAGTATATTTTTTTTAAAATGAAGTTCAATATTTTGGCTGTGGCTATGTTAAATTTGGAATTTCAAGAAGGAGGTGATAAGTGAATTCTTTCTATTTTCACTGACTTCTGATTCTAATAGATTCAGGTAGTCTTATGATTTCTTCAAACATTGGAGCTTTTTATTTTATACTCATTGTTTGGATGATGTTAATGATTTTTAAAGTATCTCTTTGACCTATTTTATAGGTAGTATATAGCAGTTTTTGTAGAAGATATCTGACACTCCTTTCTATTTTTTTCATTCTTTAGATTGCATTTAATATTTTACTGCCTCATGGAACTATTAAGTCAAAGCCTCCATTGTAGTTTTCAGGGAATCTAGATTAAATTCTTTCATTCTTATTTGAAGCTATTTATTTTCCTTCCATTTTTTAATAGGAGTGACTTAGTTTCAATTAAAAAAAATATTTTGCTGCATTTTTTCTAACATTGTAGCCCTTGTGGTCAAACTATTTTTGAGACTCTGCTCATATTTGTGAAATTACTCCCTTCTTCTAGGTTTATCTTGTGGGCTTCTTTCAATAAATAATATTTCCTCTTTTATTTGGCATTTTTTGTTTATCCATATATCCATATTTGTTTACATATTTTTGTTATTAATATTTTCATCATCCATATTTCTAGTATCAGGTTTTAGATTGAGGCTTTTTGTTGCGGCCAGATGCCATTCCTTCCAAATGCTTAGACAGGGTACCAAAGCATTGATCAGTCTTGTTTTCTTTTTTTGTCTTATTGGGAGTTTTATACCAACTAGTTAGGTTTACCCTTACCTACTTTTGGAATCCCTGGCTTCTGCATTGTCTCTTGTTGACTCCAGAAAAAAAAAAAAAAAAACAACCCTGGAATATACCACTCCAGCATCCTACATACTTTTTTCTCTGAACACTTTGAAATACATTCTCTCTCACATTAGACTATACTCGGCTTTCCTCATAATAATCATAAGCTAACATTTATATAGTGGCTACTAAGTGCCTTAGAGTTATCTTATTTCATCCTCACAACCACCCTTAGAAGTAGTTACTTTTATTATACTCATGTTTCAGATGAGACAACTGAGGCAAATAGAGGTTGTGACTTGACCAGAGTCACACAAGTCACTAACTGTCTGGGACCATATTTGATCTCAATCATTTAACAATCACTTATTTAGCACTAGACACTTTATTAAAGAGTGAGGGAAAATTACAAAATTCACACAGTTTCTACACTTGGGTGACCTTAAATTTTACTAAGGGGAAGCAACAAGCTAAAATATAAGTAATGACATGATACAAATTAAATCTACAGTGATGTGAAGTAGGCTTGGGAAACATAACTGAGAAAATCAGGAAAGACTTTTTAAGGAGATGATAATTCAACCAAAATTCAAGGAACTAATTCTAAGGGGTGGAGGTGAAGAGAGTGAATTCTAGACTTGGGAGATCCCAGACTGCCCCAAGGCATATAGGGAACAAAAAGTATACTAGTTTGGGAGGAACATGGCGTACAAAAGAAGAAATAATTTGTAATAAGCCTGGAAAGACATGCTGCAGTAAGATTGTGCAGACCTTTAAAGGGAAAACAGAGGAGTTCATTTTTATCCTAAAGACAATATGGATGGGTGGTGCAGTGGATAGAGCACTTATCTTTGAGTCAGGAGGACCTGAGTTCAAATCCAACCTCAGACACTTGATATTTACTAGCTGGGTGACCTTGAGCAAGTCATTTAACCCTGATTGTCTCTAAGAAAGCCAAAACAACAAGGACAATATGGAGCCAGTGAACCTTCTTGAGCAAGAAACAAAACAAAACAAACAAAACTTGTTCTGACATATATTTCAGATTGGTCACTTCCTTACTTGTCCCCACGGTTCTCATAATTTCTGTTTCAGCGACAGTTTCCTACTATGGATCAGAAACTCATCCAAAATAACAACCCATCACATTGCTTTACTGGTTTCAAGGATATAAATTTTATCAGTTACTTTGTATTTGTGTCAGATGAGAGACAGACATAGAGACAGACAGACACACACACACAGAGACAGACACAGACACAGAGACAGAGACAGAAAGAGAGAGGTGGGGAGAGGGACAGAGAGATATACAGAAAAACAGACAGATGGGGAGAAAGATAGAAACACTTGTACAAACGAGCAAACAATTGAATTACTTTCTCAATACCATAACACTTAATATCACTTTGTATCAGCAATACAGTATTCACAATGCCTACAGTAACTATAAGTATGCTGATATGGTTATTAATCACAAAATGTAACAGGCTCTCTACATAAGAAATATAACTAGAGCACTCATTTAAATACCAGAAAATGGAGTCCCAAAACCAGAAAGTCCAAGCCAACACAGTAGTTACAAAGTCGGCACATGTAGTTAAAGTAGTAAACACCCACATTCTCAAGCCTTCAAACAGGACAGGCTACCTCAGGCAAAGATCCTCCTCTCCTCAGGAATGCAACTGCTCAGCGTCCAGGCAGCTCGCTCCTAGCAGCTCCGGCCCCTGGCAATTCCTGCCCCAGGCAGTCCTCAGCAGGAGTCCTTAGCAGAGATTCTGGCCCACTCAAAGCAAAAGGAGTTCACAACTGCAGCCACTGACTCTGCCACCGCTTCCAGTCAGCACCGCATGGAGACTCGCTTGGTTCCTGTGTTCTCTTGCTCCACCCCTTCCTGCTACATCAGCAGGTTCAAGGGGAGTGGAAGATCTTCAAATCCCAGTATCCTTACACACTTGTAACCTTTATTTCTTTCCAAACTCCTGATCCATACCTTTCTAAATGATCTGCAATATATTGCCAAAAATATATTTGTTCAAGCTATCATCACATTAAAAATGCTCTAAATCACTATTGATTAGAGAAATGCAAATTAAAACAACTCTAATTTACCAATTCATACCTATCAGAGTGACTAATGTGACAGAAAAGGAAAACAATAAATGCTGGAGGGGATTTGGCAACACTAACACATCACTGGTGGAGTTGTGATCTGACCCAACTGTCTTGGAGAACAACATAGAACTATGCCGAAGGATTATAAAACTGTGCATACCCTTTATCTCAGCAATATCACTACTAGGTCTATGCTCCAAAGAGATTAAAGAAGAGGAAAAGGACCCACATGTACAAAAACTATTTATGGCAGTTCTTTTATGGTGGCAAAAAGTGAACTTGAGGGGATGCCCATCAATTGGGGAATGGCTGAACAAGTTGTGGTATATGATCGTGATGGAATATTATTATGACATAAGAAATGATAAGCAGGATGGTTTTAGAAAAACGTAAGATTTATACAATCTGATTGTACTTATATGAATATTGTACACAGTAACAGTAATATTGTAAGAATAATCAACACCAAAAAAAGAAGAATCAACTATGAAAGACTTACTCTGATCAAGACAATGATCCAAGATAATTCCAAAGGATTTATGAAAATTTCTATCTGATTCCAGAGAGAGAACTGATGAACTCTATGCCAATTGAAGCATTTTTCCCACTTTCTTTATGTTTCTTGGTTTTTATTTGGCTAATATGGAAATAAGTTTTGCATGATTTCCGATGCATAATTTAAATCATATTGCCTGCTTTCTCAATGCATGAGAGAAGGATGCAAGGGAAGGAGAAAATCTGAAGATCAAAATATTTTTTAAATGAATGTTCAAAATTAATTGATTAATTAAATATATGTAAACAAATAGCTAGCTTCTTTTTTCCCCTCCACCAATCTTTATCCAAATGCTTTCTACCATGCTTCCAAGCTATGTTTAATTTCCTCACGTGAATATATATCTTCTTAACATACAACGGTTCACAGATCTCTCTTTAATCTATTTTGCTCCTTTTTAATTTAAGTATATATCTTCCTGGAGCTATATTCTAATGATGAGTCACCTGTCATCAAATCTCAGTGACACCTATTACTTTTCCTTCTGCATTATCATTGAAATTGCTCCTGAATTAGGCTTTCTTGCTTTTTATCCATATCTTGTATATTTATCTATAAACATCTAAATTTATGGTACGGGTTTCATTGTTTCCTCTCATTTATTTTGATTATTATGAAATTTATCTACTATTAAATATTGCTATTCTGTGGTATCTCTTTTGGCAGATATATGTGGGAAGTTTTCTATATCCTTCTCCGTTTTCTGTTTAGAACATTCTTAAACATATGTATTTTTTTTTTGCTTTTTGGGGGCTGTTGGGCTTAATTGACTTGCCCAAGATCATATGGCTTTGTTTTTGTGTTAAGTGTCTGAGGTCAGATTTGAACTCAGGTCCTCCTGATTCCAGGGCTGGTGCTCTATTCACTGCACCACCTAGCCACCCCTCTTAAACATATTTTTAAGACTCTTCTTCATTCAGTCCCTCTATACTCTTTGAAGTATAGACCTAGTAGTGATATTTCTGGGATGAAGGGTATGCACAGTTTTATAACCCTTCAGGCATAGTTCTATGTTGTTCTCCAAAATGCTTGGATCAGATTACAACTCCACCAAGGATGTGCTAGTGTCCCCAAATCCCCTCCAGCATTTATTATCTTATAAATGCTGGTCTAGAAAACCAAATTCTGTTCTCCCTAGCAGTGTTTCCAAGACAGCACCAACAAGCAAAAAGTTTAACATAGGGAAAGAAGAACAGACTGGCCACAAATTCAAGGTTCTATAAAGAATGGAGGAGGGAAGCTACAGCATGCCTGGGGGGAATATCTTGAGAGATTTAGCAAAAACACTCCCAGAGCTGTGTTGCCCCTTTTCTACATGCACATTCTAAACTTAAGCCACCCTTCTCCTGGACTGTTCATGTATTACTAGAAGAGCATGTCACAGTCTTTTGGAGAGGTTGATTTGTATTTTGCTCCACAACATGGTTACTATACTATATCACTAGTAAATACCCTGTTCTTAAAGTTGACTGGCTAACCAATTAAAATGAACTATTAATCATGGTTCCAATGGTAGGATCTCATTGGTAATAATGGGGAAGATAGGTGGTGCTTTGGATAGAGCACCAGATGTAGAGTTCTCCCTGAGTTCCAATTGCACCTTAGACACCTTTCCTCTGTCCTTACTCTACTCTTCCAATCTCCTTCCACTGGGGCCTCCAGAATATTATTTTATTGTTAAATGCCCTTCCCATTAGAGGCAGTGAAGTGACATGGTGTATATTGTTTGTCCTTCCTTCTTGAAGAGAGGATGTCATGACATCAGAAGTCAATGCCCTGACTTGCAAGTGAATTGGATTTAAGTGAGGGAGGGCTGTGAAAAGGCTGTCTTTCCCAGGTCTCAGTTTGACTGAAGGAAAATCCAATCAATGCTTAAGGTTAGGTATGAAATGAGATGAAGAATGGCTTCTTACTTAATTTAAAAAAAACAACAAACATTCCATCTGGGAGGGGAAGATTCTCAGGGACTCTGGCCAAAATAGAGACAATTGCTATTTACATTCACACTGAGCCATCTAGGTCTAAACAATGACCAGGAAGTGCTGATCCTGGAGGAAAACTTGAATTCATATCTGGCCTCAGACACTTACTAGCTGTGTGAACATAGGCAAGTCACTTAACCTTGTTTGCCTCAGTTTCTTAATCTATAAAACAAGCTGGAGAAGGAAAGGCAAACCTCTCCAACATCTTTGCCAAGAAAACCCCAAATGGGGTTGTGAAGAGTCAGACATGACTGAAAAATGATTGAACAAGAACAAAATTAAGTAATGAGGATGGAAGGGGCAGCAAAGTCCAATTCTTCTCTTTATCCTAGGCAAGGTTAGATTGTTCCCAACATTTCTGGAACAAATTATGAAAGATTTAGGCCTGGAAAGGACGGAGGAAATTTTAAGTTCAATTCTTTTATTTTAAGGATGGAGTAACAGACTCAGAGAAATTACATAATGGACCTTCAGGCTGGTAGTTAATGTCAGAGTTGGATCAAATGTTCTGAAGCCATATCCGGATCTTTTTCATTGTACTTTCTCTGTTTTCTAATTGGCTCTAGTAACCTCTTAGAAAAACACGAATCTTTGAGTGATGGAAGAGTGACGTAGAAGTAAATGAAGGGAATGAACACCCTCAGAAACTCATCGTTGTGATTGTGCAGCATGATCACTGGCTGAGAGGGCCTCACCCTGAGGAAAGTACATATTCCCTGTATATTCTACAATATTTATTGTGTATATTGTTTTTATTTATTTATTTATCTGCACATGAGTATGTGACTGCCATTATCGAAGTCTATTCTGAGGGATACCTATACATTCAAACTCAAGTGGGAGATTAAGGTAACCATATAGAAAATTTGAGCCAGACCACATTTTACTTAAAACACTGATGTGTAAACTAGTAAACTAGCTTTTTTTTTTTCAGGGTGAGGGTAAAGCAGAAAAGGGATAAATCAATTACCTGATGATAACCTTAATTCTTCATTTAATTTTGTCCACAGAAACAGAAATTGTGAAGAAAATTAACATCTCTTTGTTCCTGGGTTTGAGTTTGTAGGTGCTTGAGTCCTGAACGTGGCTAGGGCTAGGGGACAAGGCTGCCTTAACCAACAGATATGCTCAAGCTTCTGTTCATAGAGGAAAAAACCACATATGTACATATATATAGAATGTACATGTACATAAATATATACACATATGTACATATACATAGAATTTTCATACACATATGTGTCCACCCCAAAACTGTGTGCCACAGAGATCCTTCCCAAATAATACTCAGAGGCTTCTCAAGGAAGGAAGCAGAAAAGAATGGTTTATTACAATCTCAAGAAAGGGCCACCCTCCTGACAAATGGCCAGAGAGGTGAAGCAATTTACAAAAGGAAATGGTAAAGTTATAAAGCCCTAACGGGGAATTCTACTCCCCCACACTCACTCTGTTCTGACCCTTTTCTTCCATCGGCTGGAAGTCAGGTGCACAATCTAACTGCAGCAATCTACCTCAAATACCGGAACAAGGAAACAGCAGACCACCCAATGTACATTTGAGAAAGCACTTCTGTCCTTATTTGGCATATCTTATGCTGAGGTGTCACTGAGGAGAGGGGTGACTCCCTACCGCTCTGAGTTTTGAGTCCTTGTAAATCATGTGATTTCCGGTGAAGGGGAACTTGGACCTGTTTCCCATGATAGGCCTTACTAGATTTTAGAGTATAGTCTGAGAAGTTTTCACTTCTTTCACCCATATAAATATACACACATATGTACATATACACACATACATACATACACATATATGGAAAACAGAAAATATCAAAGAACTCTTAGGCCACTTTTTGTTGCCATATGTCTCATTGTAGTTTTTAAAGGAAATGCTCATTTTAACTTCCTTGATTAACAGAATGGACAAGCCCTGTCTTTCTTGCCACAGGAAAATACACTTGACAACACCTTCCTTTGTGAGAGCACCTACTTTCTAAAAGGAAAATTCAAATTTCCAACAGTGTAATACGGAAAAGAATCAGACAGGAGACAAATTTGCTAGCTTTTGCTTTTCACAGTGTTCAGGAATCAAAGGTTCTATGGGACAAATCCCTTTCTCCAGTCTTTGAAAGGACAGACTTTTTAGTAGGTGGATACAGAGAAATGACAAAAATATCATTTTCCTTAAGAAACTCCAGACATTGTAAAATATCTCAAATAAAATATCTATCTCATATGTTGGATAATTTAAATACTGTTAGAACTCACCCACATAGCATTCGTTTGTTATAAATACCCCTTAAAATAGGCCCAACGCCTAATAAATCTGCCCACGGTTTCCCTCAACCCTGTTCTCCCCACCTCTCACCCCTGCTGTGTATTCCCCCACATCAGCTGTGCTAAACCTTCTCTTCCCTCAAATGCTCAGTACAGGCCCCTCCCTTCCCTGTTAGCAGATTACTTCACCTCCTCTTTGGCTGAGAAAATGGAGGCCATCCAGCATAAACCCTGCACTTACCTTCCCTTCGCATCAACACATTACTTTCTTTCTGTTCATATTCTTGTCTTCACCTCCAGTCTCAAAAACAAGAGATAGTGCTTCTCTTCTCTAGAACTAACCCTTTCGGCAGTTAGATCACCCAGTGTTCAGGGCAATGACCTTGGAATCAGGAGGATCCAAGTTCAAATACAGCCATAGATACTTACTAGCTGTGTGACTCTGGGCTAGTCATTTGACCTTGATTGTCTTCAAGAAAAAGCTAACAATTGTATCTATGCTCCAGATTTTATCTTTTCCTAAGTTCACATAGAATTTGTTCCTCCACTTTACTCTTCCTCTATTTTTTTAAAAGTTTCTCCTCCACTGACAAATCACTACTGTGAGATATTCTTTTCATATGTCTTGAGGACTTTTCCTTTCTCCATTATTCCTACTATTACCTTGCACTGAGTCTTCATTACTCCTTCCAGGTTATTTAGTTCCCTAACTAGTTTACATGCTTATGGCATTTTCACTCAAGACAGTCACACTAACAATGCTTCTCCTACCATTACTAGAATTGTGACTCTCCAATTTCCTTCTATATTTATAGGCATATGTTGGTCTTAAGCAAGAACAAGCAGACTTGTGTTTTGTTTGACCCCAATGAGCAGAATCAGGAAAATCAAGTACACTTAGAACATAGGCAAGGGAAAGGAAATATGCCCAACCAATTAGTACTGTCCAACAATGGAATGGTGAGGGAGGTATCTGGTAAAGAGAGGGAAGACTTTCTCGGATTACTGGGGCTGTTCCTGGAAAGTCTGGATGACCATTTGGGAGAGATGTTGAATAGAAGAATCCCACTTAGGTATAAGATATAAGGGATGATATTTGAAGTTTCTTTTGGTCTTAAAGAGTCCGATTTATTGATACTGCTTTTGTCTGTGGTACAATATAAGTAAGGATGTAGATAACATCTTTCTTCATATTTCATAATTTTAAAATAAAATAAGTAAAAACAACTTAAAATAAGAATTTAAGTAGGGACTGGTAGGAACTATCTCTACTCTAGTCCTTTATGATATATATATGCATGTGTATGTGTGTACATGCATGTTGTGTGTGAATGTGCTCAATTACATGCATAACAGAAGGCTTATTAGATATTATCTGATGACTAAAATGATCCTTATTTATTTCATAACTCAAAATCACAGAATTAACATTCTCTTCTATCAAAACAATCACAGTGAAAATAATCCAGAGTAAAAGAAATACAACGGTTTCTCCAATTGACTTCAATAACATTGTTTTGGTGAACTGTCATGCTTGATTTAGACCTTTGCTGGTTGGTTCCCTTTAAAGGTCAATGCTTAGTGGTCTTCACAGGTCCAAGAAGGACGTTGGTGAGCTTGTCACTTTTGAAAGTGTATTAGTGTCTCCTTCTCACTGCTCTATAATTGGCTATCAAATGACTTGATTTGACAACTTAAAGGTCTCTTACTACAAATAAATTAACCCAGGTTGCACATGTTTATGAATCAAAATATATTAAGTTTACCAAAGAAAAATCACCATTCTATTTCATTATAACTAGTAGCAATAAAAAATAATCAAGATATATTATGACCTTGGAGAAAGAGCCATACATACTGATTAGTAATGATTCAAAGTAATTTTAAAACAAAAGAGAAAAAGAAAAACAGCTTCTGTTTATTGCTTTCTAGAAAACCAAAACAATTATTCTGCATTTTTTCCCATCACTATTTGAAATTTAAATCCATTTTTGAGATGCTTCTGCTGCCCAAACATTGATATTTCAATTGCTTAGCATGCCTTTAGGTTTCATTTAATATATCATCATTAGCAAGAGCCTTTACAAGGGAAATCACATTAAAGATTTATGTTCATTCAGCTTATTGTTCACAGAATAAGGGGCCAAGGGCCTGTATTTGCTTAAATAACTTCAAAATATTCTGATAAGCAACAGATCCTGCCTTTTCACTTCTTCATTCTACCTTTCCAGCCCTGTCTCAACTTCTTTCATTCTACCCTAACTTCTATTCCAGCCAAACTGTCCTGTCACTGATCAGTCATTTCAGTCATATCTAACTTTCCATGACCCCAAGTTGGAGTTTTACTGACAGAGACACTGGAGTGGTTTGCCGTTTCCTTCTTCAGTTCATTTTACAGATGAAGACACTGAGGCAAACAGGGTGAAGTGAGTGACTTGCCCAGGGTCTAGTAAGTACCTGAGGCCAGATTTGAACTCAGGTTTTCCTGACTCTAGGCCCAGTGTTCTATCCAGCTCTTCCCAGCTGTCCCTAAAATCTCTCTGTGGACTATGCTTTTCTGAGTCTAGCACATTCATCACACAATGCCTTACATTTGCATTGATTTTCTCCACCAAAATCCACCTACTAAAATCTTACTCCCTTAAGGTCCAGCTAAAACAGGGCCTTGTTCATGAAGCATTCACTGATCCCACTATCCCCAAATGACCAGCCTGAAGTCATGTTTATCAAAACAGAATTTTGGAAGATATCACTCAAGGCTTTTACAGAAACCCCATTATGAGGTAGATAATTTTTCTATCCACTTCTCTGAATTACTTGTGTGTATATTACTTATTCATGATTCTAGCATTGTATACGATAATCTTTTGTATATATATCTTAACCTCCTTTGACACTCCCCACCTTTCTTCCTTAACCAAATCTATGATTTCACTGGAATCTCTACCAGCACATATTAATGCCTGTTAAATAACCTAAGGTCTTAATGATTTGTCAGGAGCATTTGCAGATTAAATGACTTGCGTAGGGTAACACAATCAGTCTGTGTAAGAAGGAGGATTTGAGAACCACTTGACTTGAACCCTAATTCTCTATCTACTACAACAGGGATGAGGAGGTTGTGACCCTTAGGCCACATGTGGCCTTCTAGGTCCTCAGGTACAGTTTTTTGACTGAGTTCGAGATTAACAGAAAAAATTTTCATTAAGGGGATTTGTTCTGTGAAGTTTGGATTCAGTCTGCACTTGAGAACCTGGAGGGCCACATGTGGCCTCAAGGCCACACTTTCCCCATCCCTGCACTAGAGTATATTTCTCCTCTCTCTCTGAAATTAACTACTTTTAAACTGCTTTCCTGGGCAGATGTTACAAAATAACTTAGTCTTTTCTAATGACTATTTCTAATGACTAGGCATGTGGACATATTACATTGTGTGTTACTTATTCATGTGACTTTGGGCAATTCACATAACCTCACTGAAATTCAACTTCCTCATCCTTAAATTATAAAAATTTTGCTTTTTTCCTGCTTCTTAGGATTTCTGTGAAAGAAAATGAGATACTCAGTTAAAAGCTTAGTAAATTATACAATTTTACATGTATGAAATGGTTAAGAAAAAGTATTCCTTGGTCATCTACTTCATGCACTATGCAAAATACATTTGAAATATCATCTTATTTGATTCTTACAACAAAGGTGTGGGGTAAGATCCTGTTACTGTCACCACTATTTTATAGTTAGACATAGTTTAAAGCAACCTGTCCAAAGCAAACAGCTACTATGTGTCTAAGGATATATTTGAACTCATATTTTTTCTGATTTTGGGTCTAGTATTCTATCCACCCAGCTAGTAAGGGAGAATTATAAAGAAGGAATCATGATGAGAACTTGAGGAAGATTTAATAGTATGAGCCTCTTTGTACCTCTGAGTGCTGGACAGGGACATATTCCACCAATGAATAATGGGTAAAAAAATCAAACAAACAAAATTTTGGCAGATGTCATTCAAGGCTTTTGCAGAAAACCCATTATGAGGTAGATAATTTTTCTATCCACTTCTCCAAATTACTTGTGTGTATCACATCTAGGAAGGGAGCCATTTTAAGCAACTCCATCCAAACCACATGTGTAGCAAGATCAAGTCAAGTTATTATCTTCATGATGTGATGGGTCAACTTTCAAGAATGAAGAATGAAAAACAAAAATCAGACCTTGCAATAAATAAAACACAAAAAGAGGAACCAACTCATATCAGACAGGAATTGTATTTCCACCTCATTAGTTTGGATTGGCAAAGGAATAATTAAAGGACACTGTTATGGGAATCTAAAGATCTTCCCTGCCCCTAGGCCCTTTGCTAAAGTGGCTACGTGACTCTGAGGAGCCTTGGATATTTGAAAGTATACTCTGTTCCTTAATAGGCTGAATGTGGTCACGTGGAGCC
>CM053592.1:22704698-22749250 GCA_028646515.1 Pseudochirops corinnae
GGGGCGGGAGATGAAGAAGGGACATGTAATCAGTCTCTCACAACATGCCCAAGGTGGAGAGGTTCCGCATAATTACACATGTTCAGCCTATATTTGATTGCTTGTCCTTCCAGTGGGGTTGGGTGATGAGAGAGGAAGAGAAAGAATCTAGAATTTAAAGTTATATAATCAAATGTTAAAATATATATATATATATACAATTATTATTATTATTATTATTATTATTATTATTAACTACATCCAACTGGAACTTAAGATACACAGGCACTGTGGTAGGGAGATCCATCCTGCCCTACCGGGAAGTCAGAGGGGCAAGGGAGGAGGACATAAGAGAGAATAGATTGGGGGAGGGGTTATATAATGGGATGGCCATTTTGGGGTGGTAGGTAGAGTAAGAAGGGGAGAAAATTTGTAACTCAAAATCTTGTGGAAATGAATGATGTAAACTAAAGTAAATAAAAGTTTTAAAAAAAGAAATTTCATTTCATAATCAGACCACTTTGATTTTTTATGTTTTTATGATTTTACTTTTCCCACAGATAATTAGGGATTAAATAATTACCACTTAAGTAATATCAGCATACTCTCCTCTGCTATAAAAGGTTTGATAGATACTGTGAATAAAACACAAAGAAAACACTGTGCTAAGTACTAAAAGAGACTAGATGCAAACAAATACATACAAAGAAGTTCTACATAGGATATATATATATATATATATATATATATATATATATATATATATATATATATAATTAACAGAGTGAAAGGAGGGTAGAAGAAACAGGAGATGCTTTGTTTAGCATTAAGAAGTGTCGGAAAGAAGCTGGATAAAGGCAGGGATTCACCTAAACTAGCCCCTCAAACCCTCCAAATACCTTTAAATAATGCCCTAAATCAAATACCGGAATGGTGGAACCCGTAAAAGGAAGGGATAAAATAATTTTTCACCCCAAGACAACTTAGAAGAATGACAGGTAAGGCCTCTTACACCTTGAGTAAGTGAAAGTAGAGTGCAAAATAATACAGGCCACATTATCACAGACCAGGCCCCAGCAAACCAGGAGCAAGTCTTTAGAGTAATTGAATCAGGGACCACAATGGGGGCTTTCAGAGCTCTCAGCCCATGGACATAAGAAGTCAGAACAACTGGTCAGAAGGAGATTACAGGGATCTCTTTTTTGTCACTGAGGGCGGGACCGTGTCACTTTGCTTGTGCTTGAATCTAGGTCTCAGTCTTGGTTGGGAGTTCCAGGGGGAAAAGGAACACTAGCATACCAGAGCTTATAACTGCAGTGGAATAGGGATCCTGGTCAAAATTGCAGGACAGAAAAGAGGGCTTGTGGTTGCTCACAGACCAGAAGAAAAGTAAACAGCTTTCCTTAGATTATACTGCCTTGGAATAATTGAAAACTTACAAGTCCCTAGAAGAATCTCAGAAAATAGTTGCACAAAACCCCTGAAGCTATGAATAGTGCATACTCCACCCTGGAAGCAGAGTCCCACTTTAGTAAAGAATTAAAAGTTGAGAAATATGATGGAAAAATAAGCTGAAAATAGAAAAATTCTGACTTTGGAAAGTTACTGTGATGACAAGAAAGATCAAAATACATGCTCCGAAGAATATAATAAGTCAAAACTCCTACATCCAAACCTTCTAAGGAAAAAAAAAAATATGAATTTGTCTCACTCCAAGGAACACCTGAAAAAAAAAGAGAGAGATTAAAAATCAAGTAAGAGAGGTAGAAGAAAATTTGTAAAGAGAAATGACAGTGATGCAAGAAAATAATGAAAAAAGGATAAATAATTTGTCAAAATAAATAAAACTTTAATATACAGAATAGGCCAAATTGGAAAAAACAAAAGGCACAAAAATCTATTGAGGAGAAGAATGTCTTGAAAAGCAGAATTGGCCAAATGGTAAAAGAGGGACAAAAATTCACTGAAGAAAATAATTACTTAAAAATTAGAATTGAGTACATGGAAGCTAGTAACTCTATAAGATATCAAGAAAAAATAAAACAAAATCCAAAAATGAATATATATATATATTTATTTATTTATTTATATAGACACATCTCATTGTAAAGACAGCTGTCTTATACAGTGAGTTTCTCTGATAAAAACATTATTCTTAAAAAAATATGGAAAAACTGAGTCAAATTTACAGAAATAAGAGTCATTCCTCAATTTATAAATAGACAAAGTATATGAACTGTTTTCAGACAAAGTAATCAAAGCTATCTATAGTCATATGAAAAGAATGTTCCAAATCACTATCGATGAGAGAAATGTAAATTAAAAGAACTCTGAGTTACTATCTCACACCTTTCATATAGGCTAAAATGACACAAAAAGAAAATGACAAATATCGGAGAGAATGTGGGAAAATTAAAACACTAACGTACTATTGGTGAAGTTGTATATTGATTCAATCGTTCTAGAGAGTGATAATGTAACTATGCCAAATGGATTTACAATCATGCATACCCTTTGATCTAGCAATACTACTACTAGGTCTGTATCCTAAAGAGATTAAAGAAAAAAGGAAAAGGATCTACGTGTACAAAAATATTTATAGCAGATCTTTTAGTGATGGCAAAGAACTGGCAATTGAGGGGATGTCTGTCAACTGGGCAATGACTGAAAAAAAGTTGTTTATGTTTGTTATGGAATACTATTGTGCTTTAATAAATGATGAGCAGGATGTTCTCAGGATTAAAACATGGAAAGACTTTTGCTGAATATATACATTTTGCTGATGCAAAAATGAAATGAGTAGAACTATAATATTGTAAACAGCAACAGCAATATTGGATGATGATCCACTATGAATAACTTAGCTACTCTCAGCATCAATCATCCAAAACAGTTCTCTAGGACTTATGATGAAAGGTGCTGTCTATCTCCAGAGAAAGAATTGGTAGAGCCTGAATGCATATCAAATATACTTTTTCTTTACTTTCTTTCTTTTTCTTTTTTTTTGTCTGGTTTTTTTTTTCACAGAATGACTTAATGTGGAAATGTGTCTTGCATGACTACACAGTATAATCTATGTAGAATTGCTTGTCTTCTCAACGGGAGGGAGGGGAGAGAGGAAGAGAATCTGGAACTTCAAATTTGAAGAAAAGGAATGTTAAGATTTGTTTTACATGTAATTAGGAAAAACAAAGTATTAGACGAGATGAAAAAGAACCGACACATTTCACATTAACATTTTTGGTATAATTAAAACATATAGACAAAATTTCTAGCTTGCAGTAAGTTTCTCCTTAAAGGAGTAAAACGAATTTGGGAGAGATGGCTTTATGGTGCACTCAAAGACAAGAGAAGTAATATGGACATCTGACCTTGCAGAACTCATAGGGAGATAACAGACTGATATGAACATAATTACAGATTCTGTGCCAACATCTGTAAGAGATAGTAAAGAAAAAGAAAAATTATATGAAGACTTTCCAAAATCAAGATTATATCTTAATACTCACTGATTTCAAAGGTAAAAGTAGGCAGAGGAGAGGATGGGAAATACCATGTCAGAAAAATATGATTTGAGATAAAGAAATGACATAGCCAAAAATTTTATAGACTATTCAGAAGGCCTACACCTGTGTGTCATGAATATTTCCTTAAGAAAGGAGTTGAAAAGTATTGGACATGGCAAGGACCAACAATATGAGGAAGTATGATGTGGTTGGAAAAGCAATGAATTTGGAGTCATAGACCTTGAGTTCAAATCTTTACTCTGATGCTACCTATCTGACTTGGGAGTAGTTAATTCATCAGTAAGATGCTGGAGGAGCACTAGGTGTTCAGGTCTCAAATCCATCTCTAAGTTTAAACATGAGGAATACACTTCATGTGATGACAGAATTCTCATTTTGACTTGTCTGAAAAAAATTCATCTCCATTTCCCATCATGAAATGAAAATCAACAAAAATAAAGACCCTGATGCTATAGTCATTCATTTCAAAAGGTTAACTTCAAGCAAAGGTTGCACTAATTATTTGCTGTATGGTCTCGTTCAGATACCAGGTTGGCCTCTGATGTCCTTCCTTCCAAAGCTGAGATTTTGTGGTATTTGAGGAATTGATATAAAAGAGTAGCCATCACAAGGGGGCCACAAGACCAAAGAAACAAACTCTGCCAGAAAACACTTGATCTATTTGCCAAGAATAATACTATACAGTTCATGTTAATCCATAAAACCTTACAGGAAAGCATGAAAGATTACAAGGGATTTAAAAATTGAGAGGAAAAGAAAACATATGGAGAACATTTATCAATGAAACTAGAAAGGGGGTGGGGCGTATGTGGAATGAAACATCTTCCAAAGTTTCCCTAGTGACCTGGAATCATCAGGGACAATAGAGGAAGTCCCATATCCTAAAGCCTTACTACCTGCTACACAATAGGTAGAAACTAATTTAAGATGGTGAACTTTGGAGAGTTACTGGACTAGATCAAATACACATACAATCTCTCTCTTTCTCTCTCTCTCTCTCTCTCTCTCTCTCTCTCTCTCTCTCTCTCTCTCTCCCTCTCTCTCTCTCACACACACACACACACACACACACACACACACACACACACACACCCTCTAACTAAGAACAAGAGCAATAAAGGGAACCAAGACAAATAACACACAGCTGCCAAAAAGGTTTCCTTAAAGCCTAGATGTGACCGTGTCTCTACTCACTATTCAGCAAACTCCAGTAATTGCTACTAGGGTCAAAAGCAAACTTCTTTCTTTGGCACTTAAAGATTTTCATGACTGATTTTCACCTGTATTTTCTTCTTTATTGTGCATTATTCCTCTTTACTTGCTTTATGGTCCTGCTTTCTTACATTTTCTCTTCTAGAAATTTCTATCTCCCCCCTCCATTCTTTTGTACATGCTGTTCCCCAGTCAGGAGTGTGTGCCTTGTTTACCTCTACTTGATGAAATTCTTAGTTTCCTTCAATTTCGCCTCAAACATTATTTTCTAAAGAAATTCTCCCTTATTTCCAAGCTTTTAAATGATTCCTCCTCCCCCCCATATTATTCTATATTTATTCATATACACATAGATTTAAACTTTAAAATATTTTACATTGGGGCAGCTAGGTGGCACAGTGAATAGAGCACCAGCCCTAGAGTCAGGAGGAATTAAGTTCAAATCTGGCCTCATACACTTAACACAAAACTAGCCATGTGACTTTGGGCAAGTCACTTAACCCCAATTACCTTCCAAAAAAAAGCAAAAAAAAAACAAACCCCAAAACAAAACAAAACAATATTTTATATTGATTGTCTAGGTTAACTTTTATAAACATTTCACTTTTCATTTAATTTAATTCTTTTTTCTCATATGTATGTATATGTTATATATAATGTGTGTATATATGCAAATGTTTGTATATTTACATATGTATACCCCATTCTACAACCTAAAACTACCACTTCTCTGCAATGGATAGCATTTTTCATCATTGGTGGTCCTCTGGAGTCTTCTTTGGTCATTGCAGTAGTAAGGGTTTTCCATGCTTTCAAAGCTGTATATTTTTGCATCATTGTTATTACATAATTTGTTCTTATTGTTCTGCTTATTTCATTCTTCATTCGTTTACAAAAGTCCTCAAAATTATTTATTTTTATCAATTTTTTTTTTATGTTATAGCATTCATTGTTTTTTTGGCTCTACTTACTTCACTGAGATAATTGCAACAGAAGAAGGAAGAATAAACAATTATTAACTCACCATTTTTCTATAGTTTTCCATTCAAAGGCTTGATTATAACTTCCTCTTGTTTGATTGAATCACCCCCTGTGCCATCTTTGTGTAACTTACAAGTTGTAATTCTTTAAACCACAAAATTTTATATTTCACACCAATCCTCCATTACAATCTACTATCCACCTTTCTGAAAACTTTTCTGCAGCATCTTGAGTCAGTCATCAGGAATGATAAATGATTTTTGATAAACCCTGTTCCAATCCTCTGTAACAACTGCTCTGAATTCTGGGCTTGGAGAATGCTGCTGTTTGCAAATCATAGTATTTTGAATAACATGGCCCCAGAAGCCCAGAGCAGTGATTTAATACCTGAAAGCCAACACCAGTAGATTAAAAAATTAATGCTTCTTTTTTCTTCCAAATGTATCACTGGAAAACATTTACCAAAAAATCATTTCTAGGATGAATTTTTAGCATGTTTATGAACACAGCAATGAATCATCATCTGTGAGAAGTGTTAATTGGAATTTTACCTTTCCAATTCAACTGAAAGTCTTCTGCAATTATGCCTGCTATTCTATTCATCAAGTGTTTCTTGTCCTTTGCAAAGGAAAGTGAATCTGAAAAAGCAAAAACAAAACAAAACAAAAAACTTAGTTCTATTATTTCATGGGTTTTACTAGTTTTCTTTTTTAAAAAATTAAATTTGACATTTATTTTTAGTTTACATTATTCATTTACACAAGTTTTTGAATTACAAATTTTCTCCCTGTCTTTCCCCTACCCACCAACCAAAAACAATGATCCCACTGTATACCTCCTCCCCCAATCTGCTCTCTCCTATATCCTCCCCCATCCCCCCACATTTTCCAGGAGAGCAAGATGCATCTCCATATCCCAGTGCCTATATATCTTATTTCCCAGTTGCATGTAAAAATAATAATAATTTTATATATATATGTATGTATACATATATATATACACCCACATATATATTTACATACATACATATATATGTATACACACACACACACACACACACACACAACATTTGATTTTGAAACTTTGAGTTCTAGATTCTTTCCCTTCCTCCCTCATCACCCACCCTAACTGGGAAGATAAGCAATTCAATATAGATTATACATGTATAGTTATGCAAAACATTTCCATAGTGGATATATTGTGAGAGACTGACTATATTTCCCTCCATCCTATCCTGCCCCCCCACTTGTTCTATTCTTTACTTTGACCCTGTGCCTTTACAAATGTGTATGCTTCTAACTACCCTCCCCACCAACCTGCCCTCCTCTCCTTCATCCCCCCTCTCATCCCCTTCCCCCTACTCTCCTATAGGGCAAGATAACCAATTTAGTGTGTATGTCATTGCCTCCCTAAGCCAAATTCAATGAGAGTAAGGTTGACCCCTTCCCTTTTGCCTCCCCCTTCTCCCCTCCATTGTAACAGTTATCCCTTACCTCTTCTATATGAGATAATTTATCCCATTCTGTCTCTCCCCATCTCCACTCATTATATTCTTCTCTCACTTCTCAATTTCACCTTTTAAATATCATCCCTTCCTACTCAATTGATCCTGTGCCCTCTGTCTATGTATACCTGTACACCTATATACACACATATGTACCCTCCTAAATAGACATATATATGTATGCACACACACACACATACATATATACATATATATATATATATATATATATATATATACATACACATTTATATTCCCTTCAAATATCCTCATACTGAGAAAAGTTTCATAAGTTACAATTATCATTTTTCCATGTAGGCATGTAAATAGTTCAACTTTAATAAGTTGTTTATGATTTCTTTTCCCTGTTTACCTTCTCATGCTTCTCTTGCTGCTTGTATTTGAATGTCAAATTTTCTATTCAACTCTGTTTTTTTCATCAAAAATGCTTGAAAGTCCTCCACCTTATTGAATGACCATATTTTCCCCTGAAACATTGCACTCAGTTTTGCTGGCTAGGTGATTCTTGCTTTTCATCCTAGCTCCTTTAACCTTTGTTATGTCATATTCCAAGCCCTTTGATCCCTTAATGTAGAAGCTGCTAGATCCTTTGTTATCCTGATTGTGTTTCCACAGTATTCAAATTGTTTCTTCTTGACTGCTTGTAATATTTCCTCCTTAATCTGGGAACTCCAGAACCTGGCTATAATATTCCTAGGAGTTTTCTTTTGGGGATCTTTTTCAAGAGGTGATCAGAGAAATCTTTCAATTTAGAACCCTCTGGTTCTAAAATATCAGCGCAGTTTTGCTTAGGAATTTCTTGAAGGATGATTTCTAGGTTCTTTTATTGATCATGGCTTTCAGGTAGTCCAATAATTTTCAAGTTATCTCTCCTGGATCTATTTGCCAGGTCAGTGGTTTTTCCAATGACATATTTAACATTGCCTTCTATTTTTTCATTTGTTTGGATCTGTTTAATAGTATCTTGATTTCTCATAAAGTCTTTAGCTTCCGTATGCTCCAATCTAATTCTGAAGAAATTATTCTCTTCAGTGAGGTTTTGAAATTCGTTTTCCATCTGGCAAATTAGTCTTTTTAAGGCATTTTTCTCCTTATAGGCTTTTTGGGCCTCTTTTGCCATTTGAGTTAATCTGTTTTTAAGGTGTTATTTTCTTCAGTCAGGTTGTTGACTGTCTTTTCATGATTTTCTTGCATCATTCTCATTTCTCTTCCGAATTTTTCCTCCATTTCACTTACTTGATTTTCAAAATCCTTCTTGAGCTCTTCCATGGCCTGTAACCATTTTACATTTTTCTTGGAAGCTTTTGGTGCAGGAGTTCTGACTTCATTGTCTTCCTACCATTCCATACTTTGATCCTTTTTGTCCCTAAAAAAAGGAATCTAAAGTTGGATGGCTCTGCTTTCTTTGTTTCCTTTGCTTGCTCATGTTGCCAGTCAATTACTTGACTTTTGAGCTCTTTGACACAGTAGAACTCTGCTTCCAGAGAGGAGAGCTTTGTCCCAAATCACTGGGGTTTTCATAGCTGCCGAAGCTATTGGCAGGTGTCGTACTGGTTTTCTTGAAGCTGGAACTACATTCCTTAACTAGTTCTTAATGTTCTCTGGTTGAACTTACATGAGAAAGTCAATGATCATTTCTTATTTCCATCAGAAATTTCTATACACAATTGCTTTTTAATAAAACTCTAATGACCTCAGGATTAATACACCTAAAAATAACCTAAGAAGATGAATGAGTGACTACAATCTTTTAAATTCACAAAGTACTTTGCATACATTTAGTCAATCCTTTTTGTTTTTGGTGTTAGATAGTTGTCATCCTTCTCCTTCTCTGTCTTCTTCCTCTTCCTCTGTTCTTTCAGTCCTGTCTGATTCTTTGTGAACCTATTTGGGGTTTTCTTGGCAAAAAATACTGGAATGGTGTACAATTTTCTTCTCCAGCTCATTTTATTGATGAGGAAACTCTGACAAAGCAAGAGAAACTAGCTTGGAGTCATGTAGCTAGTAGGTATCAGAAGCTGAAATGAACCTAGGTCTCCCTGTCTTCAAACCCAGTGCTCTATCCACTGTAGCAACTGTCTGCTTCAAACCGTAGGTTGATCCTTACAGTAAGGTAATAAGGTATATATTATTATTACCTCCATTTGAAAGATGAAGAAATTGAGAGGTAAAGTGATTTGCCAAGGATCTCACAGTAAATAAGAGTCAAGAGATAGGATTTGAAGTTTTCCTTTCCTTACTCACTATTAAATTCACTGACCAGAGTAAATTCCTGCTCAGTATGATGGTTGTCTTAGAATTTTCTGGACAAGATCTTGATCTTAGGATGAGCAAAGGACAATACAGAATAAATCAATAATCCATTGTGAAAGGAAGTGATGCTGAAAGATATAACAGACTTTCAATGGTTTCTCTCTCCTTTGATTCAATACAGTTATCATCAAGATTTTTAAAAAATGAACTAAGGGGGAAAAATTGCTCAAGATATTTTATTGAAAGACTGAAGTGGACCTCACCAGCTAACAGATGAATCACAATAGAACATAAGACTTTCTTCCCTTCTCCTACTGTGCTTTATATTAAGAACATTCCATGATTCAATATTTCCTATTAAATCCTCTCACCTCTTGACTGCAGAAAAAATGAGACTGCCCATAACCTAGCCTCACCCAAACTACCCAGTTTCATTTTATTTCCTTCTCTTCCAAAAAAACCTCTCTGCTCCCTTTAGGATGCTCTTCCCCACTTCTTTGCATCTAATTCTTCTGTTTCACTAGTGTAGAATGCTTTACCCTTTCCTCTCTGCTCATTAGTACACCAGTCCACCCTAAGAGATCCAGCTCAGTCCTACAACTGCCATTAAGTCATCTTTGCATCAGGGTGGCTAGGTGGTTCAGTGAATATAGTACCAGCCCTGGAGTCAGGAGGACCTGAGTTCAAATCCAGCCTCAGACACTAAGCACTTATTAGCCAAGTGACCTTGGGCAAGTCACAACCCCAAATGCCCTGCTTTCCCCCCTCTAAAAAGCAAAAGAAACAAAAGTCATCTCTGTGTGTCTACTGTCCTGTTGCCCTTTAATGACCTTTGCATTCTCCAGTCTATCTTTCTAGATGGATTACACACTCTGCTTTCTAGTCAAATGATTTCCATGATGTTTCCTCTATAGGTCATCCAAGATTCTACTTCCACGGCTTTGAATATGATATCTCCCAATTTCTCCTTTTATTCTTAATTTTTAAATAATAAATTTATTTTTTTTAAGATTTCCCAATTACATTTAAAAATTTTTGAGTTCCAAATTCTCCTCCTTCCTTCTTCCCTTCCCCCAACCCTTGAGAAGGCAAGCGATATAATATCATTTTTACATGTCAAGTCATGAAAAATATATTTCCATATGAGTTGCTCCCAGTTTCTAGAATACTCTTCCTCCTCAATCCTTGAAATCACTCAAGACTTAATCCAGGTGGTAATTCTAATAGAAGGTTTTCTTGATGCTCCCCATTGTTAGGCAGTACGGTGGATAAAGTGTGGACCTGCATTATAAGAGACATGAGTTCAAATATAGCCTCAGATACTTACTGACGTTGTGACCCTGGGCAAATCACTTGCTTTCTGTGTGTCTCACTTTTCAGATTTGCAAAATGAAGACAAAAAATAGGATCTAGATCTTGTAGTGACAGCCACACTGGCATCCCCAGGATGGCTGCTGGCACAGATTCTTAGATCTGCTTTACTAGGAGAGATAGCTGTTTAAGGGGTCAGCAATCTTTTTAAATTAGATTCACTAGTTTAGGGGAAGTCAGCACCTTGAACTTCAGAGAAAATACAAGAAAAATAAAGACCAACAGACAGGGTTCTGACTTTCTGAATCAACTATACATTTTACATACATCCCTGGAGAGAGAGAGCCTTTGCATTTGAGCAGTTGGGGAGCTCTGAACATACCTCAGAATCTTCACCGGGGAATCACAAGATCCTTCTCATAAGTGAGCCCTCAAACAAAATACCAACTCAGAGTCTATATGTATATACACATATATACATACATATATGTCTATGTATATATGTGTATATTGTGTGTATGTGTATATATGTGTGTATACATATATACATATGTGTGTATGTGTGTGGTGTGTGTGTGTGTATATACTTCTAAGAGCCAGAAGGCATCACAACCTTAATGACTCAGTACCTAATTAGAAATTAGCAAAAGGTATGAAAGTCCTCTACCAGCAAGCCTCCCCTAAGCAAGCTTCCCTTAATGGGCTCCACATGAGGACTATTAATGGGTGAGGAAGATCTTAAATCCCATTAACATTACAGCTCCCAGTGTTGTTATGTGAATAAAATGGTATAATACTTGAAAGTGTTTGCAAACTTAAAGTGCTATGTTAATTCTAGCTATTTTTATTATTATTATGTAATTATTAGTATATATGTTCTATTTACTTATACTATAAATGACCAACGGTCTTACTACATTGTGGACTGATAAGGAGTGAATCCTTTCCTCCAGTTCTACTCCAAGAGGGTTACCATATCTTTTTGCCTCATTGATCCTACATGGTATTATAGGAACGTTTTCAAATAAAAATAAAAATAAATCTATGAGTAGAATAGGCCAATTCAATAAACATTTTTAAACCACTTACTGTGTGTCAGGCACTGTGGGTGAATGTACTAGGGTTACAAATAAGAAAAAAAAGGAACACAATCCTTTTCCTCAAGGAGCTTATAATCTAAAGGTGAAAGACAATACACAAAATGAAGCTAGAAAGCAGTGGAAAGTGGGGAGGGAGTAGTGGGGTGGGGGAGGAAAGGGCACCAGCTGACATCTGGTGCCAAATGATCCATGGAATTGAAACCAAGTAGAGCTGCAGATATAAAATGAGGTGATCTTGAAATTCAATTCCTGCCCTATGCTTTGGGAGGAATTCAGTGCTCCATCTTTTATCCCTCCAATCAAAGGGAAGAGGAGGCTGAGGAAGGTAAGAAGAAGTATCTAAGACTGAGTTAACTTCAGGATGATTCGATTTGAGTTGATCCCTTTATCCTGACGGGAAGACATGTTTCATGGAGTTGAAACCAAGCAGATCTGCAGATGGAAAATCAGGTCATGTTTAGATTTCCTTAAATTTTCGTTGAGGTTTAAGAGGAGATGTGGTTTGGCTCTCCTGATACATACTGCCTTCTGTCTTTTCTCCAGGTGCCTTTGTGCTTTAAGTTAGGGTGGCTTGTGTGCTCTGTGGGAGGCAATTGTTTGGTGGTTGTGGGGAAGACTGGCCCCTTTTCCACAGGATGAGTTTCCCCAGATAATGGCTGTGGAGGCTGGGCTAGAAGGAAAACTGGTGGTCTGGGGTAGAGGCGAGGGTGGGGACATCTGCTCCAAGGACTGTTGTGGCTATCTGCCACTATAACAAAACTCACATGGGGTAAACCATCTAGTTTCTGCTTGAAGACTTCCAAAGAACTGAAACCCACTACCTCTTGAGACAGCCCATGATACTTTTACACAGCGACAATTATTAGATTTTCCAGATGTCAAGCCATTATTTTGGTTTTGCTTTTATCCATTGTTTCTGGCTCTAGCCTTTGGGACCAAACAGTATCAGCCTAATCTCTCTTCCATGTGATACATAATAGTTTATCGAATTAATCTGAAACCCTTCCTGACCTCCCCTACAACTTAAAATGATTCTTCCCTCATATCTCATACTTTTATGCCTAGAACTATTATTTCCTTTATCACATTCTACCTTGAATCATATTTATGTTCTTGTTTGAGCCCTCCTACTATATTATAAGCTCTTTGAGAATGAGATCTCTGTATTTTTTCATCTTTGCCTAGTAATTTGCAAAGTTACTTACATAAGTTGCCATTTAATAAATACTTATTTTTGTTATTTCTTTTAAAGGTTATGATTCTATTTTGATCTTTCCTTTATTCAATCTATTTGAACTTATGGTCTTTACCACAGAATTAACATGTTAAAAATATCCAATTCTCAAATTATGACACTACAGAGAATTTAGTCAATTTAGTATATAAATATATACTACACCCACACATTTGTATGTGTGTGTATATGTGTTTGAATACATATATACAGATAAATACTGGCTTGTTCATTAATTGCTATATATATATATATATTTTGTTTTTCCAACTAGATTAAATGCCCCTCATCTTTTGTAGATTCTACTTGGCCTAGCATAGTACTGGACACAGAAGACATAGAATCATAGGATTTTAGGTCTGGTGTAGAGAATAGTGTTAGATTCAGAGACAGGAAGACCAGAGTTGAAATCTAGCCTCAGATGCTTACTAGTTATGTGATCTTGGCAGAGTCACTTAACAAATCTGCATGTTTCTTCATGTTTAAAATAGGGATAATAAGGGCACCTGAATCATATGGTTGCTTGGGGGAGAAAATGAACTTTGCAAACCTTAAAGCATTCCATAAATGTTATTATTATTAACACAAATGTCCTAATTTTATAGATTAAGAAAATGAAACCCCCAAACATTGTCTTGTCCAATATCGTGCACTTGTAAGGAAGAATTGCAATTCAAATTCTGACCTATGGGCTCTAAACACAAGCCTTCTGACTCTAGAACCGCTGATTTTCCCCCTTGATAACACGTCACCCACTTAGGTTCCTGGTAAATATTTATTGATTGTCAAGACACTTTTAATGACAATTATTCATGTCTTGGTATAAGTAAAATTTAGTTCTGATAGTTTAATTTAAGAACACACAATGAAATGAGGTAACAACATTTCTTAAACTAATACCATGATGGTGTTAAAGAACCAATGTTCTTTAATAGGCCTAATGCCTAAGATTTTCAAGGGATGCCAGATTTTCATAGCTTACTTATAGAATATTCATGAGCAATCTACAAGCACCAAAAAAAATAAAGGCTAACTCTGCCCTACTGATGAGCAGAAAAATTCTATTTTGAGTCCTATTGAGCCCTTGTTCTAAGAATCTCAAAAGTTCTTTACAAATAGCTCTGAGGATAACTGCATTATTTTTCAGAAGATTTTTTTTTTTGTTCAGGTGAAGGATAAGTGCCTCAGGCTCTTGGAGAAAAATCACTACAGGAATCTAATAATACTAGGTAAACAAACATGATGATTCTTCTCAGCTAACAGATGGGAAAGAGAAGCGTGGGGCATTATGAATCTTTCTCATAACACACATTAAGGCCTTTTCAGGGCCAAGCCAGACCACAGGTTCACCAGATTCTATCTTCGCTGTTATTTATCCTAAAGAGCTTTCTCCACATCAGCCTAAGCTTTGAGATAAAAACTTTCCTCCATTGAAGAGAGAGCTTTGTGGCAAAGGAAATTAGTGCTGTTTACTTTGAGTCAGAGGCCTTGAATTTTGATTCTGCCTCTGCCTCTTATTACCTGTAAGACACAGGGAAGTCACCTAATCTTACTGATCCTCAGTGTTCTCATCTGCAAAAATGTAGGGGTTGGATTTGAAGACCTCAGTAATCCCTTTTGAAACTAAATGTGGATTCATCATCGGTCTAAAAGAGAGGAGATTTTTGTTCATTTGGCCTGAACTTTGGATTTTAGGAGTGTGGAACTTCTGGTATTAACATTTCATTACTCATCCACAGGAGTAACTTATCTGTGAATTATATTCTTATCAAATAGTCAACAAAGATTTATTGTATATTTTGTGCCAGGCACTATACTATTTTTGTAGATTGTAGGTATACAAAGACAAGAGTGAAAAAAAGCCTTTTTCTTCAAGAAACTTATAGTCTAGGGGCATCAAGGTGGCTTGGTGGATAGAGTACCAGTTCTGAAGTCAGGAGGACCTGAGTTCAAATATGGCCTCAAAAACTTACTAGTCGGGTGATCCTGGGCAAGTCATTTAGCTCAAATGCCTCAAAAAAGTTTTTAAAAAAGAAAAACTTATAGTCTAGTCAGGGAAGAGAACATGTATGTATGCATGCACACAGGCATACACACACACACATATATATATATAATTTATATACATATATGCATATGTGTACTTATGTGTCACAAAAGGTACAGTAGAATGAGCAAAAGAACCTGCATTCAAATCCAGACTGTCATTTTCCAAATGGATGATCCTGTGCAAGTTATTCAACCTGTCTGGCCCTCATTTTCCAGATCTTAAGAGAGTGTTGGACTAAATGCACTCACTTGCCAAGTCTGAAGTCAAGGTGATTTGAAGAGCTCAAACCTTGACTATTTTAATTTAACACCCATGTTTTACAGTCCAATAAGTCTATTGGCCAGAGGCAATACTTGATCCCAGTTTTTCATAGCTACAAAGCTAGCCCTCTATAAACTACACACACACACACACACACACACACACACACACATTTTTATTGGCACATTATTTCTCTAAACTTTGATTAAACCAGACCATTCAAATATTGAAACTATCTTCTTCACTGTATAACTCAGTAGAACTGAATGGAGAATAGTAACTGCATGATGGAGGAAAAAACCAACAACCACAACACAGCAACCAGAAGTAAGAATGGCATAAAAAATCCAAAAGCTGCAGTTCAAAGCCCCACATGCAGATTGTTAGCAAGCAACTATAGCTGAAGAAACCTGGCAAGCAATCTTTCTCATACATTATCAGCCTTCCAGCCCATCTCTCTGTGTGAGGAAAGGAAGGAAGGTCATTTAATGCCTTCATTTTACAGAGTCGAGCTGAGCCAGAGGAGATGCCAAAGCATTCTCAGAAGTCACTCAAGGGAGTAGTCACCTCAATGACATATAAGATCCACAAATAAATGCTTAAGTCTTCGGTGCTCTGTAGGATAAATAAGCAGTATCCAATACGATTCCTGTTCCCCAGAAATTGAAAACTTAGTTGTGGAGTCATGAAAGCCTTTTGTCAACTCAGTTGCTAAGCTGGGTCAAGATTCTCTTGTTTCTGCCTTTCAGCTGAATGTTGTTTTCTACTGTAACCTCCCCAGATAATCTTATTAAACTAATTATGATTTGAGCTCCTGAAGGCAGCCTGACTTTAGACTTCTCAAACAAGATGAGTTTTACCAACACGGGTGAATAGTTTTAATTATCAAAGGCGGACCCTTGGAGTATTTCACAGGGGCCAAGTTGGGCATATAACATAGGAGAAGATGCAGAAATCTTCAGAAAATCTTTAATGGCCTATGCCCCTGTGAGAAACATTAATGTAATTCTGTAAAGAAAATATCCTGCTCTCTTACCCATTTCAGCAGGCAAAGTCTTTTGCTAACCTAGTACTTCTGGAGGACTTGTCTGGCCCCTGCCCTGTGGATCCCATCACTCTTCTCCCCCTCAAAGCAAATATTCTTTTAATGACAATCATTCATATATGAGGATAAGTATAACGGGATGTTCCACAAACATAATCCATGTTGTGTAACCCCTGAAGCATTTTATTCCTCAAACTGGATGCTTTGTAAAAGTAACAATGGAATATCACCTTTTGAAGAAGAATAATCTAAGCCTAGAGTCCCCAAGAAGGCTTTATCACAAGCTTGTTGCTCATGATCATCAGATTTTGTCAAGGAAAATTATTACATTGGTTAAATTTCGAAGGAAATTAAATCACATCACAGGCTATATTCAAAAGAGCACTGAAGTTTGCCTCTCTACACAGCGAGAGAATAGACTACTTATGAGCAAAGAGATCTCGGTTTGTAAACTCCCCATGTATAACTTGATTAAGAAGAAAAGGCATTTTAATTTGCTCAAAGGCTACATACACTGTCAGATGATCTCTGCAATGTTTACATTTTGGAAAGACAGAGATTATGTAGGAGCCTACATTTCAACTAAATTTGAATCTGTAGGCCAATGAAGTGTCTTGGCAGTCTGCGTAAAGTTCCGTAAAACCTGATTCTATCACCTCTAAATGAAGTTATTGAAAGAATAACTAGGACATAAAGTTTCAAGAAACCATAACTGTGACTTCAAAACACCATTATGTGCTTTTGAGAGTGACCACTTAGGCTATTAAATGTTTACTCACCACATGTTCTATATTGATCCTTTTCACTTTCTTTTTTATCACATGCTACATTGGCAAGACTTGGTCAAGCAAGAATTTCAGACTAGCTCCAGAAGAGACATTGTGACTTATCCTTTTGTTTTTTTCTTTTTCCAGAAATCACTTTATGATTTCTTATCCTAAACTACTTTGCAATCTGTAGATCACAGATGTTTTAGACTTTACACAGTCTGTCCTGCTAGTGAATCATTAAACATTTTTCAAAGGTCTTGGTAAGTAACCATAGGTAAGGTTCCAGATCGATGGTCACCCTCTAGAGCAGTGGTTCTCAACCTGTGGGTTGTGACCCCTTGGGGGTCACCTAACACCATTGGAAAACACGTATTTCCGATGGTCTTAGGAACCAAGACACCACTCCTTTATCGGTTTCCAGGCGGGTCTGCCCACATGCAGATATGCCCACATATGAGTATTAAAGGGTCACAGCATTGGGAAGGTTGAGAACTACTGCTCTAGGGAAATCTTTTGCAGAAGGAATTAGACAATGAAATCTCCAAACTCTGAATACATTTCCATATAAGAATAGTGGAATATTATCATGCCATAATAAACTATCTACAAGAGGAAATCCAAGGAAAATGGGAATATTTGTATGAAATGTTTCAGTGAAGTAAAAAGAGTCAGGAAAATAATATAGAGCATATAGTGTATACTATATTATGCTATAATATTAACAAAATAATATAAAGGGAAATAATAATAAAAATGAATGCTGTGAAAAAGGAATCACATCTTAGGGATCCAGGAACTGCCTTAAAACAATTTCTCTACCTGTGAACTCAAAGGGTGTTTGGGATGAATAGGGTGGACAACACCACTTGGTTAGCTCTTATAGAACCTTTAGAACCACAGAAGCTTACCCACACCATTGTCTCATTAGGGATAGCTCACCAGCCCTCCTTGCTATCAAACTTTTACACTGCTTAAGAAGAAACAAGGTGTTCATCTTGAAAGATTTAACTCTTGACCTTGATTCCAAAATAGAGCCTTCCACTTAAAATGTATTGAATTCAAATGAACTGAACACCAATCCTCTACACCTACTCCCATCCTAGCTCCTATTTATCTTTCTAGAGCTTGGACCCAAATTTGCCTTTATCCTCTGTACTGTGGTTCAGTCTATTTTTTGACTCACGTCAACTTAGCCCATGTTCTGGCTTCATGCTTGTCTTCTTTATAACTTGGGCTGGCTTGATACATTCCTTTGACAACTTCCTGTAAGCTAGTGACTCTTGGCTGATTCTGACAAGGCCTGACCTAAGTACTTGCTTCTGGCTATTCCATAGTTATGAATGCTCTTCTCACACCTGACACAATGGTATTCTTCTCCCGGGAGTCTCTGTGGCTGTGGAGAAAAAGTATAATGAGCTATTCCTTCAGAGTAAAATGTTTCTAGCTTATTCACACTTGTTTTTGCCAGCATAGCATTTTGATGGTCCCTGTCTCAGGCAAGAAAAGAATTGCATTTTTATAGCTATAGTTACATATGTGAATATATTTAAATATACATGTATGTCTATGAATGTATATATGTGAATGTGTATGTATATCGATAACTCTATATATGTATGTATGTGTAATGCCCTTTTGCCCAATATTTCATTTTTGGACATAAAATATAAGGAGATTAAAAAATACAACATGAAAAACTCTTTATGTACCAAAATATTAAAAGCAGCTCTCTTTATGGAATTAAAAAGCAGTGGACAAAGTGGGTGTCTGCCAACTGTGGGAATGTGTGGATACATTTCAATATATGAATAATGGAATATTATCATGTTCTAATAAACTATCCATAAGAGGAATTCCAAGGAACGTGGAAAAATTTGTATGAAATGCTTCAGTGAAGTAAAAAGAGTCAGGAAAATAGTATAAAGCATGTAGTGTCTACTATATCATGTTAAAGTATTAACATAGTAATGTGAAGGGAAATAATACTTTAAAAATTGAATTCAGTGATTTTAATGACTAATTTTGACTGCAGAGAATGGGTAAAATATTCCTCTTTTCAGTTTTGGAAGGGTTGAGGACTACCAGGTGCAGAATACTGTATACAGTATTTGACTGTGTCAGGTGATTTTTTGTTTTTCTTTGTTACAGGGGTTTATCTAGACCTGATTGGATATAAAGATTAAAAGAGGTCAATATGTGTGCATATGTGTATATACACATAGACATATGCATGTGCATATATACACATATGTATACATATAAACACCTACACACGTATACACAAATACATGCATGCATATGTGATACAAAATCAAAAGGCATGGCTAAAGGTATATACAAATATGTATATGTGTGCATATATCAGTTAATAAACACAAATAAACACATATATACAAACACATATTCAGTAAATAATATGTGTAAATGATATTATGTGTCAGACGACGTGCGAATTACTGTGGATGCGAAGAAAGGCAAAACTCCTAATATCTGTACATTTCCATACATGTATGTGTGTTTGTATATATAGATTTATTGATGCCTTTTGTTGTAAACAAATTGGATTTTCCATACCTTATTCAGTTGTGTGATTTGCTGTGACAGAATATCTTTTGCAAATGTCAACACATTCCTTTCTCATGCCATCTTGAAGAATCAGCTTGAAAGTTATGTAAATTATTCTTTTTTAATAAATTAATTTATTTTCTTTTTTACATCATTCATTTTCATGAGGTTGTGAGTTACAAACTTTCTTTCCATCTTTCCCCTACCCAATACCCCAAAACAGCCACTGTATAACCCCTCCCCCAATCTGCTCTCTCCTGTGTCCTCCCCCTCACCCCTCTGCCTTTCTGGTAGGGCAAGATGGATGTGTAAATTATTCTTAAAGAGTATTTTGTATTTTGATGAGTTGGTAGTTATGGATGATTTCCTGATTGCTTTTTTTTTCCAGTAATAACATCCATAGAGTTTTATTTGTTCCCCAAATATTTGGTGTCTTTTCCTATTTCCTATTTGGAGAATCAAGCTCTCAACATCTACAAAATTGTGTTGCCTCCAGAATGGAATTCTTTGTTTATCTTGTGTTGTGCAATTGCTCTTTCCATCTTCATTTCCTTCAGTGATTTCTATTTCCTTTTGCAGAGTCTAAGAGTAATGGCTCCACTGTCATGGTTAGAACAATCAATCAATAATCCATCATTTATTAAGCACTTACTATGCTAAGCACTGAGAATGCAAACAAAGGCAAAAAAGAAAGACAAAAGAATCCTTGATCTCAAGAAGTTCTCATTCTAGTGGGAGAGGATAACATGAAAACAACTATGTACAAATCATGTACAGAAAGAAAAAATTGGTGATACAACAATCGGCAGAGGAAAGGTGCTAGCTAAGAGGGATGAGGAAAGACCTCTTGTAGGAAGTGGTATTTTAACTGACACTGGGAGGAAACCAGGAAAGCCAGGAACAAAAGACATGAGAGGGAGTAGTAAGGTGTAAAAAAATTAGCAACTCAGGAGGTCAGGTTATGAAGGGCATTGTATGACAAAAAGAGGATTTTCTATTTAAACCCAGAGGTGAGAGGGACCCACTGGCATTTACTGGGGTGGGTGGGTGGGTGATATGGTCAGGCCTGCTCTTAATTAAGCAAGGTCTCTTTGATGGCTGAGTGGAGGATCAAATGGAGTGGCGAGAGAATTGAGACAAAGCAGTAGGCTGTTGCAATCGTTTAGACATGAGATGATGACAGTTTATACCAGGGTGGTGGATGATGAAGAGGAGAAACAGGTGCAAGTACACACAAAATATTATGATGGGAGAAGAGACAAACCTTGACAACACGTGTAATATAAGGGGTGGGAGAAAGTTAGGAGCTGAGAATAACTAGGTTTCAAGGGTGAGTGACTAGGGAGATGGTGGTAGCCTCCACAGTAATATGAAAGACAGGAAGAGAGGAGAGCTTAGGGGGAAAGATAATGAGTTCAGTTCTGAATATGTTGAGTTTAATATAGTTACAGGGTAACCAGTTCAATGTGCCCAATAGGCAGTTAAAAATGTGAATCTGGAGTTTAGGACAAAAGTTAGGGCTGTGAGGGATAATTTATAGTAAAGTTTCCCCATTCTGAAAAATCAAATCTAGAGTGGCTCCAGTATTCACTACACCTACATTTAGAGGTCACCTCACCTTCTAGCAATCTGGGACTTAGAGCAATGGAGACCCTCCCCCAGCGCCAACTCAGCACAAGATATGCCAAATAAAGTTCAGACTGCTTTCACTGGACACCTACATGTTTCCGGGTCCTTTGTCTCAGAGAGATTCCTATACTAAGGTTGTGGGTCAGCCCCTCTACCAATAAGAGTGAAAGCCAGTTGGGGGGGGTTAGGTTTCTGCGTTAGAAGATTATATAACCATGGACTGGCTTCTACCTGTTGCTGTCTCATTGCAGCCATGTGGGCCACAGGGGCCGAGTTTTTCTCATGAGAAAGAATAAAGACCTTTTCTTACCTTAGATTCAGACTTTGAACTCTTTCATCTCACACAGGGCTGCACAAATAGATGTGATAATCATCTACATAGAGCTATTACTTAAATTCATAAGAGTTGGTGAGATCATGAAAAGGAACAGTATAGAGAGGGAGAAGAGAAGAGGGCCCAGGTAGAAACTCTGTGAACATCCATCATTACTGGGTATGTTGTGAATGAAGATTTATCAAGAAAAGACTGAGAACAATGGGTAGGAGGAGAACTGGGATAGAACTGTGTCACACAAACCTAAAAAGAAGAGAATCTCAAGCAGAATAAGTTGTTTGACAGCTAAAGGCCTAACGTGGGCCCAGCCCCACTTCTGATCAGCATAGAACTATTGATCTATTTGCTTTCCAACCAGGCCCAGTTCATCCTTAGGCAGCTTGGTGCTCCTTCTTCCCAGTCTGAAGAGGTCACCATATTAATGCTTGATATAGTATAGATATCTGGTGTGGATTAGAATTCCTGAACTCAAGCAATTCACCAGCCTCAGACTTTCCTAGCAGCAGAGATTATGGGAGTGGGCCACACTTTCCAGGTATTTGAATTATTCTTATCTGCTGACTTACTTTATAAGCACATATGCTACCCCATCTTCTTTTGTTCTTTGATATGTATCATGGTTCTTGGAAAATCATGCTATCAAAGAACTACATTGAATTAGCACTGCACACTTTTCCAAGTGCTTTCACTGATAACTGTTTTATTTGTTCCTCCCAAGGATACTGTGAGATCGATAAGTTATCCCACTTTTACTGTAATTAAACTGATGCTCAGAGGTGTTACAAGGTTCTTTAGATGATAAAGGCTGGAGGTAGAACAAAAATCCAGGACTTATAACTTGGAATCCAGTGCTTTTGTTACTGCACCATGATCCCTGTTGAGAGAAAACCAAAATCTATTAAAATGGATTTCCCACCTAATAATTGAATTATTTTCCCTTCATTTGGACAAAAATTAAGTATACTGTATATAAAGTACTATACAAGTTCCTTGGGAAGCTAACAATCTTAGATAAGATCCAATCCCTACCATCACGAAATTTATTTTCTGATAAAGAGATAAGATCTACACAAATATTTTCCAGTTTCATTGGAAATACTTGGGGAGTAGGCAGGGAGTAATGCAGGCATTAGTATCATTTTCAAAGCTTAGTAGTCTTCATTTCTAGGTGTCAGAAACTTTTTGAAGAGAGAGAAAAAGAGAGAGAGAAGGGGGAGATGGAGAGAAGGAGGGATGGGGAGAGAGAGAGAGAGAAATTGTTTAACCTCTTTCTTGAAAGAAGTCTGTTCTGATTCAACTTGATGCCACATTGCAAAATGGGACTGTTGAAATACTTGAAGAGCCTAGACATCATTCAGTAGTTCCCATCTTACTTAAGTGGGGATAAAGAAGGGAATCTGAAGGCTTCCTTCAGCTTAACAAAGTAGCTCCATTGGTATGACTTGTGTATTCAAGAGTGCCCCCAAACAAATTGTGTCAATTTAATATATGTTATAAAAGAATCACTCTATACTCTTCTGCTTTGTGTCTTGAATGGAAATGATATTTATATGTTAAATAATGACTTTCTAGATCTCACCTTACGCTTCAGTCCAGATATTATCAGGCTAGAAATTGGCTCCTTTGTACAAATATCAAAGGCAATTCGTATTTGTTCCCAGGAACAGAAGTAATCCAAGTATGAGGTTTGATGAAAATATCACATGGTTTACTAAAAAATTGTTAGTGTGATACAAAGTTGCCAAATCACCAGCCTTTCTTCATATCCTCAATACTTACCATAAAATCAATGCTTATTGACTTGAGAAATATCTTAAAACAATGAAGCTGAAAAACAAAATGCTAATACATGCATTTGCTTAGGTTGATTCTCAACTGAATCTGGTTAGCCAGTCCTCTGAAATTTCTGAAGACTTGCATATTGTATACTTTGACTTATTTAGTCAAATAAGTTGAACTAGAGAACCATTGATAGCCCCAGCATTAGAGTATTATTCCCAGAAACTCCCAGATGCTCTCAAAATTTAGAGGGTCTTGATTTTTTCTTTAAAAAAAAAAGTCTATCAGTCAGATAAACTAAATCCTGCTTAGATAATTATTTTGAACAAAATTAAAAGAATTTTCAGATATGATCCCCCAAAACTCATTTAAAAGGAAAGATTTATAAAAAGTTGAAGTGGAATAGCATCATATATCAAGAAAATTTTAATAATATGAGGAAATTAAAGAACCCAATTGGAAGAAAAAGTGCCACATATTTAGGTGAAGAAACAGAAATAGTATTGAAGAGGGAATTCAGACCATTGGGCCAGAAGGAAAAAATGGATGATGAATTCAGGAAACAGTTTATATACCTGATACTGTGGCATGATTTGTTATTGACAGCAGGCTTCAACTACCCAGTTATTTATTGAAGCTTCTTGGTTTAAAATTCAGAGTAGGCGAGATATTCTTGACTTACTTGAGGGATAATTACATTGTTTAAAAGACTGAGAAAAAGACAAGAGTAATGGTACTACCAGCCTGGTTCTTTTCAATAAGGCAGAACTGTTGGCAGTTAATGATGGAAATTTTGTAATGATAAAATAATGGAATATTTATAAAACACTCATTCCAGAAAAATACAGGTTGTTTTTTTTCCATCCATGTCCTTTTCCAACAGGCTATGTCTAATGCAGTCAAATTTTTTCTCCTGAACAATTTTAATCTCTCCTGAATACAAAGGACCATCAAATACATGCAATCTAATGGTCATCTAATCTCTGAGTCTTCTCTTCTTAAGGCTAAGCATGCCCATTTCTTTCAACACATTCTCATATGATATGAATTCAATGTCCTTCACCATCCTGATTTTTATCCTGAGGATGACATACAGTTTATTAATATCTCTTTGAAAATATGGGTCTCAGAACTAATGTAATACTCCATACAAGATCTGATTACCCTTTGATTTATGAAACTCTGCCTCTCAAGAAAGCCTCAAATTGTATTACCTTTCTTGACTGCTACAATCACACCAATAACTCTTTAAGTTTGTATTCTACTAAACCCTTTATGTATTTTCAAAGTGCTGTCAAACATTCTTTTCCCTGTTTTAGAATTCTGACATTGATTTTTCTTCCAAATTATAAGACTTTACATTCAGCCCAATTGAATTTCATCTCATTAGATTCAGCCTATTGCTCTCAGGGGTGAGGAACCCATGGCCACATCTGTTCTTCTGGATCCTTGGGTGAGGCCTTTTGATTCAGTTCAAGTTTTATAGAAAAAAAAATTATTTTAATTAAGGGGAATTGTTCTGTAAAGTTTGGATTCAGTCAAAGGACTGTACTTGAGGACTTAGGGTGCCAAACGTGGCCTTGAGGCTCCAGGTTCTCCACCCCTGTTAGCCTGTCAAATATCTTTTTGGATCCCAGTTTTGCCATTCACTTTGTTAGTTTACCCTCTCAGCTTGGTGTCATCTGCAAATTTGATGAGCATTCTATCTGTGCCTTTAAGTCATTGATAAAAATGTTAAATGACACAGGGCCAGACACAGATCTTTGGAGCACTCAATTAGAGATCCCCTGCCATAATGACATTGAAACATTAAATTCTGGCCATCTACAGAGTTCTGAACCTATCTTATTGTATTATCGTCTATTTCATATCTCTATCTTCCTCAAAAGGATAGCATTCAATATTTTATCAGATTTTTGACTATTTGGCCTTTTGACTGAGTCTGAGTTTTATAGTACAAATCCTTTTATTAAGGGGATATTATTAAGGAGATTTGTGAAGTTTGGATTCAGTCAAAGTGCTGTACTTGAGGACCTAGAGGGCCACATGTGATCTTGAGGTCACAGATTCCCCATTCTTTTTCTCCCAATATAGCTTACCAAAAACCAAACAAATCTATTGCCCTTAACTTTCTTTGGCAGTATCCTCTCATTCAGAGTTTTAGTGTTATTTTACAGTATGGTCCCACCATTTCCCCTTTTGAGTGTGTTCAATTTTATAAGTTTTAAAGGACTGCCATTAGGTAGCTAGATAGCTAGAGAGTAGAGGAAGGGACTTGAAGTCTGGAAAACGAAAATCAAATCTGGCATCAGGTGCTTGCTAGCTGTTTAACCTGGGAAGGTCATTTAATATCTTCCTGCATCAGTTTTCTCATCTCTAAAATGGGGATAATTATAGCACTTACTTCACAAAGCTATTGTGAGGATAAGATGATATATTTTCTGTAAAGCTTTTTGGAAACATTAAAGCATTATATGTTGTTGTTACTGTTATTGATTTTTGATATTTTCTTTCCTCTCCCATCCTCCCCCAACTTTCTAGTAGGGCAAGATGGATTTCTATATGCCAGTGCCTGTATGTCTTATTTCACAGTTGCATGTTAAAAATAAATTTTTAAACATTTGTTTTTAAAATTTGATTTAAATATTCCTTCCCTTCTTCCTTCCTCACCCAACCCCACTGGGAAGACAAGCAATTCAGTATAGGTTGTACATATGTAGTTACACAAAACATTTCCATAGTAGATATATTGTGAAAGACTAACTATGTTTTCCTCCATCTTATTCCACCCCCCACTTATTCTATTTTCTACTTTGACCCTGTCCCTTTTCAAAAGCATGTGCTTCTAACTACCCTCTCCACCAATCTGCCCTCTCTTCTATCATCCCCCCTCTTATCCCTTTTCCACATAGTTTTGTATAGGGTAAGATTTTTTACAATTGAGGTTGTATGTTATACCCTACTTAAGCCAAAGTTAATGAGAGAACAGTTGACCCATTCATTTTCACCTTCTGGCTCTTCCCCTCCCTTGTAACAGTTTTCTCTTGCCACTTTTATTTGAGATAATTTATCCTAATCTATCTCTCCCTTCCTCTTTCTCCCAACATATTCCTCTCTCACCTCTTAAGTTTATTTTTTAAATATCATCCTTTCCTATTCAGCTGATCCTGTGCCCTTTGTCTATGTATACATGTACACACATATACATACTCACATAAGCATTTATACAGACATACACCCCCCCATACATACATATAAATGTATGTATACATCCATATGCACATGCATAGTCCCTTCAACTATCCATATACTGAGAAAAATCTCATGAATTACAATTATTGCCTTTCCATGTAGGAATGTAAATAGTTCAACTTTCATAAGTTCTTTATGATTCCTTTTTCCTGTTTACCTTCTCATGCTTCTTGCATTTGAAAGTCAAATTTTCTGTTCAGCTCTGGTTTTTTCATCAAGAATACTTGAAAGTCCATTATTTCATTTAATGACCATATTTTCCCCTGAACCATTATACTCAGTTTTGCTGGGTAGATGATTTTGGATTTTAATCCTAGCTCCTTTGACCTCCAGAATATCATATTCCAAGCCCTTTGATCACTTAATGTAGAAGCTGCTAGATCTTGTGTTATCCTGATTGTTTCTCCATGATACTCAAATTGTTTCTTCTTGGCTGCTTGTAATATTTTCTCCTTGACCTGAAAACTCTGAAATCTGGCTATGATATTCCTAGGAGTTTTCTTTTGGGGATCTTTTTCAAGAGGCAATCTGTGAATTCTTTCAATTTCTGTTTTACCCTCTGTTTCTAGAATATCAGGACAGTTTTGCTTAAGAATTTCTTGAAGGATGATATCTAGGTACTTTTTTTTTATCATGGCTTTAAGGCAGTACAAATAATTTTTAAATTATCCCTCCTGGATCCATTTTCCAGGTCAGTGTTTTTTACAATGAGATATTTCACATTGCCTTCTATTTTTTCCATTTGTTTGGATCTGTTTTATAGTATCCTGATTTCTCATAAATTTATCAGCTTCCAAGTGCTCCAATCTAATTTTGAAGTAATTATTCTCTTCAGTGAGTTTTTGAAATTCCCTTTCCACCTGGGCAATTTGGCTTTTTAAGGCATTCTTCTCCTTATTGGCTTTTGGACCTCTTTAGCCATTTGAGTTAGTCTATTTTTTAAGGTGTTATTTTCTTCATTATTTTTTTGTGTCTCCTTTAGCAGGCTGTTGACTTGCTTTTCATGATTTTCTTGCATCATTCTCATTTTTCTTCCCAGTTTTTCCTCCACTTCTCTTACTTGATTTTCAAAATCCTTGAGCTCTTCTGTATCCTCCAACCATTTCATATTTTTCTTGGAAGCTTTTAATGCAAGAGTTTTGCCTTTGTTGTCTTCTTCTCATTCTATATTTTGATCCTTTTTGTCCCCAAAAAAGGATTCTACAATCTGATTATGCTTCCTCTGTTGACTCATCTTGGCCAGCCAATTGCTTGAATTTTGAGCTCTTTGTCACAACAGAACTCTGCTTCCAGAATGGAGAAAGCTGTGTCTGAAATTTCCAGGATTTCCACAGCTGTATCAGAGCTTTGATGAGGGTGCCCTCTCTACAGCCATAGCAACCTCTGGCACACTGGCATTCCTCACCCCAGGATCACCACCAAAGACTGCAACCAAGATCCAATCAGGTCAAAGGAAGAGTGATTACCCTCTGAATGGTCACTTGGTCCCCCTAAAATCTGCAGGCCAGGAGCTCTGAAGGCAGCCACATGGCAGCAGTTACAGCCACTGGATGGCTGCCACCTCTCACCCCAGAGGCAGAGGCCAGACCCTGCTCTTCTCTTAGCTTGGATTAACTGGGCTCTGTACTGACGTTTTACTTTCTTTTTGGTGTTTATGGGTGAGAAGTCTGGAAACCACCATGACTGCCAGTGATTCTCTGTCCTGAAGCCTTCTTTGGCTGGTCTGGGCCACATGTCTGGGCCAGTGCAGCTCACGTGGGACTGTGCTCAGCTCCCAGTCTGATGTAATAGACCCTTCCAGTCAGCCTATCAGGCTTCCTTCAGTGGGAGAGTTGTTTCTCTCTGTTACTTTGTGGATTCTGTAGCTCTAAAATTTGTTTAGTCATTTTTCACACATTTGGAGGTGGTTGGACCAGGAACTCCAGCATTTTCCTGCCTTTACTCTGCCATCTTGGCTCTACTCCTCTTACTATTATTGTTATTATTAGTATGATTACAAGTCTGCTTTACTTTTGACAAAGAGAGAAAATACTAGAAGGTACTGGAATAGTTGAAGTCACATCACTACCATGTCAGACCTTTGTGTTAAGTTTGAGATCTTATCACCATTCTACCCTTATATCCACTCCATATATCCAACCTCTCGTGAATCCTTTTCATTTCTACTTTGCCAGCATTTCTCATATATATCTACTCCTTGCTACCACTCACAAACAAGCACCTTGTGGCAATGGAAAAGGGGAAACTTATAACTTCAGCTTAGCCTATTAAAATAGTCTTTTGGTTAGTTTTCCTTTCTTAATCCCTCCTCATTCTAATCTGTCTTCCATTTATTTATAAAGAGATTTTCTGAAAGTTAAAATCTGGCCATGTAACCAAACCACTCCAACTTCAGTGGTCTTTTACTTCCAGGATCAAATATAAAATCCTTCACTTCAAGATGTTTGAAAGGTGGTTAGAGATGCAAGACTGGAAGTCAGCAGAGAGATTAGGGATGCTAGTCCTTTCCCTCTATTGATTCTCTCCAATTTACCCCAAGTACATACTCTTTATGTATACTTGTTGAAATATTATCTTACCCACTAGTCCATCAGACCATGAGTTCCTTGAAAACAGGGGCTATCTTTTGCCCTTCTTTGCACTTCTAACACATAGCATAGTGCCCAGCACATAGTAGGCACTTAATAAATGTTTGCTGACTGACTCATATAAAAGTTAATACAATAATCATTAAATTTTCCTCTGTATTCACCAGAAATAGGTCATAGATTATAAGACTTTTTAGTTCAGGGGAATTGCATAGACATTAGTATGCTTAGATCTCACCAAAGAATTTGACAGTCATTTACAGTAACAATGTGAACAAGATAGAGAAATGAAGCCTGAATGAAAATTAGGTGAATTGATGTGTGTTCTCATACATGTATATGTATGTATACACCATACACATACAAATATATACATACTACAAATACACATATATACATATATATGCATATTTATAGAATTTCTGTTTCTGAACTTATTAAAAGCTAAAACTGTAGTAAGACCTTTGGAAACACCCTCTGTGTGTGTATATATGTATACATGCCCATACATATACACACACATACACAGAAATGTATGTATGATACATTAATATTATTATGTTTCATAGTATACTATACATAATATATGTACATATGCTAAACAGTACATAAATATGTAATTATGTAAAAGATATACATATATAATATTTAAATAAATAACATGCATATCATAAATATTCCATTTTCTCTATATAAATTTACGGAATGCCAGAAATCTAGACATACACGTGTACAGACATGCACAATGTAAATACATTTATGGCATACACAAGCCATATACAACATGAACAATATGTATGTACTTATGTATGTACATCACATATATGCAACTTTGTCTTTTTCATTTTTATTTATTTTATTTTTAAAGCATGGAATAAAAAACATTTTCATAACATAGAATTATAAAAGATTATTGCCAATAAAACTGTAAAACTATTATGTACAAATTGCTATTAATTTTAAATACATAATAAACTTATCATGTGAGTTTCCCTTTTTTTTTCTCCCTTATCCCTGCAGCCTACCCTAGATGGTTGTAGAGGTGGCTACCATTAGACACAAATACGTATGTGTGTGTGTGAATGCATTCTATATATACATATATTTATCAGTTCTTTCTCTGTATGTAGATAGTGTCTTCCAGTGTTTTTCTTCATGTGTCCTTTCTAATTAATTTTGGTATTTATTATAGTCAAAATGACTTAGTCACTCAAAATTGCTTTTAAAATGCTATTGCTGTTACTGTATACCACGTTCTTTTGGTACTGTTCATTTTACTCTTCATAATTTTGTGCAATTCTATCCATATTTTTCTAAGGTCATTGAGCTCATAATTTCTTATAGCACAGTAGTATTCTATCAAAATCATATACCATAACATGTTTGGCCATTCCCCAATTGACAGGCATTCCTGAAATTTTGAGGTTTTTGCCACCAAAAGAGAGCACCTATAAATATTTTAGAACACATAGATCCTTTTCCTTTCCCCCTAATCATCTCTGGAAATAGATGTAGTAGTGGTATTTCTGGGTCAAAGGGTATAGCTAGTTTAATATCTCTTTGGGTATAATTCAATAATGATCTCCAAAATGATTGGAGTAGTTGACAGTTCCATCAACAGGGACTTAATGTCCTGTTTTGTTTTTCCCATATCAATCCAACATTTGTTGCTTTCCCCTTTTATCATTTTGGCCCATCTGATAGATGTAAAATGAAATCCCAAGGTTGCTTTAATTTGCATTTCTCTACTTAATAATTATTTAGAGCAGTGGTTCTCAACCTTCCTAATGCCATGACCCTTTAATACAGTTTCTCATGTTGTGGTGACCCCCAACCATAAAATTATTTTTGTTGCTACTTCATAACTGTAATTTTGCTGCTGTTATGAATCATAATGTAAATATCTAATATGCAGGATGTATTTTCATTTTTACAGATTGAACATAACCCACAGGTTGAGAACCATTGATTTAGAGCATTTTTCCATATGACCATAAAGGTTTTGAGTCATTTATCTGAAAACTGCCTGTTTCTAAATATGCAACTTTTTTAGTGGTCTTTATGTTCCCAAATAAATTGTTTGTGATGTATATGATTTAATTAAGGGCATGTGAATTTAATGTATCATACATCAGTTACTTGTATGTACACTGTAAAGAACATGATGGTGATAGCTTCTGTGTGAATTATATAAATTATATGATACATTATTTTGTGCTCTTTTTATATTCGCATTTTTCGGAACACGCCTCCATATAATTCACTGGGGCTACAAATTTATCAGAGGAGAAGGTACAACTATGAGCCTAAAACCTTTTCCACGATCAATTTTGGTGCATATGGACAAAATCCAGGAATCTGGTTACATAGGTAGAAGATATAATGGAGATACAAAGAGAGACAATGGCCTTTCCTCTAGGCCTGAACTTTGTCTTTGTTTTTTTTTTTCTTTCTTATGATCTTTTGAACATTTTTCCAATTCATCTAAGTTGGATAGTGAAGGGAACTTTTATTTGAAAAAGACTGGAGGATCCTAGAACTTCAGAAACTGTATTAGTTAATGGAGGTGTGATAACTAGACATAGAATAGCCTACAGATATTAAAATTGGAAGTCATAGGGACTGTTCATCATAAGTTGTAGTTAGGTTTCTGATAGAAAGGTCTATTCCTTGGACATGAAAGTTCAATTCAAAAGTCATATATGAAACTGAGGTCATGAGCTTTTCAACAATTAGAATCTCTGCTCTTTATTCTAAAGTAACTTGGCTCTGGAGGCAAAGAATTTCTGGAAAAGGCAATGAGGTGCTTTATAGTGAAAACTCAGAGAGGAATAAGATAGATCACTCCTTAAGGGAAAGGGTAGGGAAGGTTTTTGCTTTTTCTCTAGGGAAGGCTTGTGATAGTATTATGGCTGATGCAAAAGTTACTGCTTTTCCTAAAAAGCTATTAAACAAAAAAGCCTCAGGGTCTGGAACTGAAGGAACAGGGCATAGCCTCTATTTCTCATTAGGAAAAGGTTGCTTTATAGCCAAGGAAATTAAGCAAAAATAGAAACCAGAAGGATGGAGAATATACGCCCAGTGGGGCCAAGCCTGATAGAATAAGATGCATACTATACAACTAGTTTATAGGGAAACTCCTTAATGAATATTTTGCACTCTCGCTAAATGTCTTTACTTTCAACCAATTGTGTCTTCTGGTTAAGTATTAAATTCATCTATGGCAGCTCATTAACTGTGATTTTGTGTAGCTTCAGAAACATGGGGTATTTGAAACTTGTGGTGGTCTTGTCTGATCTAGCTACCCTTTGAATTGGGAGCAGGCATTCCACAATGATACTTACGAAGATGAAAATAAGGGCACATGAGGGAAGACGGATGTAAAAGTTTAGAATGGATCTGTTTCTTTAATTTAAAAATTAACTAATTTGATTTTAGTTTTCAACATTCTCTTCCATAAGATTGTGGGTTTCAAATTTTCTCCTCCTCCCTTCCCTCTTCCTCAAGATGGCATTCAGTCTCACAACATTTACATTCTTATTAACCATATTTTCACATCAGTCATGTTTTAAAGAATTAGAATGAATAGGAGAAACCTTGAGAAAGAAAAAAAGCAAAACAAAACAAAAAAAGACAGCAAATTGTCTGCTTCAATCTGCTTCCCAACTCCCTAGTTCTTTTTCTGAATATGGACAGCATTTTCCAACATGAGTCTTCTGGAATTGTCTTAGATCCTTGCATTGCTGAGAAGAGCTTTGGAGAGATATTTAAGAATGTCATTAGAAGAGATAAAGTTCACGAGAAATCTAAGTGGGATGAAGTATTCTGAACAATTCAAATCAATTAAGCCATAATGGCACATGTCAGATTAATTGAAGGACAGGCTTCTTCACCACCAACATGATTATACCAAACTATGAGAAGAATGAAAAAAAGTCATTAATGATACAGTGAAGGTGAAGGCCAGAGAAAACTGGAGATGGCAACATGAAGTTTTAACCACCCCAGATGAATTCTTCTTCAGCCCAGTCCTAGTTCATGGGTTCTGTTACAAGCCTAGATTATACATAGCCTCATTACTAGCACCTTCAAATCCATTCTTAGCCAGGACACATGACTTCCCAGTTGCAACTCTGCTCCGAACTCTGAGATTCCATGTGGTTTCTGAAACATTTCTTATCAATAACTTAAAGAAAAGGTTAGATGACATGCTTATCAGATTTTCATTTGGATGCTGGATACTGATCTGGTAACAAAATTTAGGGTCCCATTACTTCCAAATGCCAGTGAGAAAGGGGCTATGCAGGACCTTCTTTTGTAGTGAACCAATGCACAAATATCTTCGATAAACATTGATTAAAAATATATGATATTGTCTATTCCATAGCATTCCACATTGCTTCCAATTTTGTTGCCACTCAGGTCTATTGCATTCCTCATTGCTCCTTGATCCTTCACTTGAGTCTTTTCCTCTGCACATTCCTGAGGCACATGCTAATGTTTGCTTTGTAGCACACTATTCCTTACCCTTACCCCTACTGCCAATTTGGGTGGGACCTAGCAATGCTCCCCTCTACTGGGGCCTGAAGGCTGACTGAGTTTTGCTCTAGGCCCTGCCACTGCTAGACCCTAAGCATTGCATCCTTATACCAGGTCCAACGGATGCCTTCCTAAGCCACTTTGCTCTTCTGTCCCAGGCTGAGCTGTGCCCTTTCATGCTGGATTACTCCCCTTTCCATATTCCCAGTGGAGGACTACCACAACCATTAATGCTGTTAATGCCCATGGGTAGTCTCTTGTACTGAGCCAAGTAATACCTTTTCTTTTAATATTTCATTTTAAACCTTTGATTTCCAGATTATTTCACTTCTTCCCTCCTCACCCACCTGTACTGGGAGGAAAAGCAATTCAATATAGGTTATACATGTGTACTTATGTGAAACATTTCCATAGTAGATGTGTTATGAAAGACTATATTTCCATCTCTCCTATCCTGCCCCCCACTTATTCTATTTTCTACTTTGATGCTGTCTCTTTTCGAAAGTATGTGCTTCTAACTACTCTCCCCCACAACTTGCCCTCCCTTCTATCATCCCCCTCTTATCCTCTTCCCCCTCTACTTTCTTGTAGCTTAAGATATCTAATTTAGTGTGTATGTTTTTCCCTCCTTAAGCCAAATTCAGTTGAAGTTGATCTATTCCCTTTTGCCTTCCTGTTCTTCCCCTCCATTGTAACAGTTTCTTCTTCCCTCTTTTATATGAGGTAATTTACCCTATTCTATCTCTCTTTATCTCCTCTCGTTATATTCCTTTCTCACCTATTAATTTTATTTTTTAGATATCATCCCTTCCTATTCAACTGGTCCTGTGCCCTTTATGTATACATGTACAGAAATATACACACACTCACATATGTATTTATACACACATACACCCTCCTATATAGACATATATATGCATGTATACATATATTCAAACATACACACATATATGTGTGTATACACACACACACACACATATTCCCTTCAACTATCCTAATGCTGAGAAAAGTCTCATGAGTTACAATTATTGTTTTACCAGGTATGAAGGAAAATAGTTGAATTTCAATAAGTTCCTCATGATTTCTTTTCCCTTTTTACCTTTTTATGCTTCTCTTCCTTCTTGTATTTGAAAGTCAAATTTTCTGTTCAACTCTGGTTTCTTCATCAAGAATGCTTGAAAGTCCTCTAGAAACATTATACTCAGTTTTGCTGGGTAGGTGATTCTTGGTTTTAGTCCTAGCTCCTTTGACCTCCAGAATATCATATTCCAAGCCCTTTGATCCCTTAATGTAGAAGCTACTAGATCTTGTGTTATCCTGACTGTGTTTCCACAACATTCAAATTGATTCTTCCTGGCTGCTTGTAATATTTTCTCCTTGACCTGGGAGCTCTGAAATCTGGCTATGATATTACTAGGAGTGTTTTTGGGGGGATCTTTTTCAAGAGACAATCAGTGAATTCTTTCAATTTCTATTTTGCCCTCTGGTTCTAGAATTTCAGGGTAGTTTTGCTTGAGAATTTCTTGAAGGATGAATTCTAGGTTCTTTTTTTGATCATGGCTTTCAGGAAGTACAATAATTTTAAAATTATATCTTCTGGATCTATTTTCCAGGTCAGTGGTTTTTCCAAAAAGATATCTCACATTGCCTTCTATTTTTTCATTTGTTTGGATCTGTTTTATAGTATCTTGATTTCTCAGAAAGTCATTAGCTTCCATTTGCTTCAATCTAATTTTGAAGGAATTATTCTCTTTAGTGAGTTTTTCAAATTTCTTTTCCATCTGGGCAATTTGGTTTTTTAAGGCATTCTTCTCCTCATGGACTTTTGGACCTCTTTTGCCATTTGAGTTAGTCTATTTTTTAAGCTATTTTTTTCTTCATGATTTTCTTGCATCATTCTCATTTCTCTTCCCAGTTTTTCCTCCACTTATCTTACTTGATTTTCAAAATCCTTCTTGAGCTCTTCCATGGCCTATAACCACTTCATATTTTTCTTGGAATCTTTTGGTGCAGGGGTTCTGACTGCATTGCCTTCCTCCCATTCCACGTTTGATCTTTTTGTCCCCCAAAAAGGATTTTATGGTCTGTTTGTGCTTCCTCTGCTTGTTCATATTGCCAGTCAATTATTTGACTTTTGAACTCTTTACCACAGTAGTACTCTGCTTCCAGAGAGGACAGCTTTGTTCCAAATTGCTGGGATTTTTGCAGATGTTGTCAGAGGTGTGAGAAGGGTACCCTCTCTACAGACACCACACTGGTAAACTGGCATTTCTGACCCCACGACCACCACACAACACTACAACCCAGATCCAGGCATGTCAATGCAAAAGCAATTACTCTCTGAATGGTTGCTTGATTTTTCTATGATCTATAGGCCAGGAGCTCCTAAGACAGCCATGTGGTAGTCACTGTAGCCACTGTGCATTCACCACTTCTCTTTGTGGGGGCAGGGGCCACACCATGCTCTTCCATCCCCCTACCCTGTTCCAACAGATTTCCACACTGATCTTTCACTTTCTTTTTGGTGTTTATAGGTTGAGGAGTCTGGGAACCACCACAACTGCTGGTGATTCACTCTCCTGAAATATGCTCTGGGCACCGTTGGCTCCCTGGCGCCAAAACCATGTGGCTCACATGAGACTGTGCTTGGCTCCCAGTGTGCCATGATGAACCCTTCCTGTCAACCTGCCAGGCTGCCTTCAGCAGGAGATTTATATCTCTCTGTCTCTTTGTGGGTCCTGTAGCTCTAAAATTTGTTAAGAGTCATATTTTATAGGTATTTGAGGTGGTTGTGGCGAGAGGTTACAGAATTTCCTCCTTCTACCCCGCCATCTTGGCTCTACCCCTCAAGTAATGCCTTTGGTACTTCTGAGTCCATTCCCCAGCAGACATTCACCCACTCCTCACTGAAAGTCCAACAAAGAAAACATTATAATCAGGAGGAATAAGAGCAGAAAACATTCTTTTTTCCTTTTTAATTTTAGACTGATATGTCTCCCCTCCTCTTCAGTGCCTTTTTAACATTTACTTATATTTCCAATTCCAGAAAGGCCCTTGGGATTTTGAGGTATCAAGAATTGTCCCTTTACATACGTCCCTTGATGCTTTTCTCTAAAGAATTCCATGTGAGTCATTTCTCCATGGCATCCTAAATGTCATATATAAAAATTCTAAACAGTTCTTTTAGCATAGTTCCTAGGCTAACCTAAAAATCCAGTCTTTAACACTAAAAACACCAAGAATGTCAATTGAGGGGAAAAAAATATCACAATTTTACTCTGAAATAAATTTTTTCATCTTATCTCTGTTTTCTTTTAGCTTGAGGGATAAAAATTTGCACTGAACCAATTAATATGGCTTAGTCTTTCAAAGTAAGTAATGGTAATGTATATGGGAAGATCTTTCCCATCCATTCTGCTGAAGTGACATGGAAACCAAAGACACATGAGTTTGAGTCACATAAAGCCTGGAGTGGGAGGAGCTTGCTAAATGGGTAGAGCAGGAAGGATAGAGTAGGAAGGGTGGAGGAAGGCTGAGAGGAAGTTGGTCAGAGCAGTTAGAGCTGAAGGAGAGAGAGGAAGCAGGCAGTGAGCTGTATTTGTTTGTGGGAAGGCCCTAACAGGGGGAAGGCTTGGGGATTGCAGTGCCCCCTGCATTGTTGTTGTGTTTAGATTTCTTTGTTGCTATGATGGATTTGACTTTCTGGTGTTGGAATTTGGCTTTCTGGTGTTTGAATAAATATTTTGGCTCTGTCTTCAATGTGGAGAGTCTATTTTGCAATTCAGAATTATGCTGTCATATTCATAGTCACCATAGGCATTATGAATATTTTGTTGGCACTACAAAATATTCCTAAATTCCTGTCCTTCTGGTTTAAGGAATCTAGGCCTATTGCAGCTCATGAACCTGGAGATAAATATCACTTCCAAATACAAAAACTAAGCAATTTTAACAAATGACAGTTTGCTGCATTTATAAATTTAAAGCATATTTCTTAAAGACACAGAGCACCTTAACATCAATCTCCAATCACTAGATTCCCAAAGTTTGTTACTTAGTCCTCAAGCCCTACTTTGGGATGCCTACTGGTATGTGGCTGGCACTCCCAGAAGAACTGAGACCACTTGAGACTTCCCTTCCTTTCTCTCTCCCTTCTCTGACTTCAACTCTGACATTCTAATCAAATCCTGACAATTATGCCACAATGTTCAAGATAAACCAACCCTGATTTAGGTACGAGTTCAGAATTACAACCAAATGAGGCACTTGTAAACCATGTAACAGTTGAAAAAAGTTGGTTTACTTGGCCATGACAGGGAAGGATACTCAACAAGGATGTACCATTGGTTCAAATGAGAGAACCCTGTGTTGCCCATGCTGGTCTACTGGTCAGAAGTCTGAGGGAGGAACTGCTACCTCCTTGTGTGCTATCTCTTTGTTCATAAGCCACTAGAAAGCCTTAGTCCCCTGAGACAATTAAATAACAAGAACAGTTTTAACATCTCTTAAAGAAAAAGCAGTCTAGCCTATCTGGTAGATATTGCTCTAACATAAATCCAAATTATAAAAGGTCACTCATATCATAAAACAATTAAAAGTCAAAGGAAGATAATACTTCAAAAAACTATGGCTGAAGAAGAATTCTTACTAAACAAGATGATCATGAAAGACAGAAAGGACAATTTCAATTTTGCAAAAGTAAAAATTTTCTGCACAAATATATTATATGCACCTAGAGTAAGAAGGGAAATAATAAATTGAGGGAAATTACAGCAAATTTCTTTGATAAAGATCTAAAATCAGTAGTATATAAAATTGATATAAATATGTAAGAACAAGAGTCATTTCCCAGTAGATAAGGGGGCAAAGGATATGAAGTCATTTGCAAGTGAACTTCAGGTGATTAGTAATGAAAAAAGTGGTCTACTGTGCCCAAAAGTCTACAAAACTGTGCATACTCTTTGATCTAGCAATACCACTACTAGGTCTGTATCCCAAAGTGAAGGGGAAAAGATGTATATGTACAAAAATATTTATAGTAGCTCTTTTTGAGGTAGGAAATAATTGGAAATTGAGGGAATTCCCATCAATTAGGGAATGGCTGAACAAATTGCATTATATAAATGCAATGGAATACTATTGTACTATAAGAAATGATGAGCAGGCAGATTTCAGAAAAACCCAGAAAGACTTACATGAACTGATGTTGAGCAAAGTTATCAGAACTAAGAGAACATTGCACACAGTAACAGCAACTCTGTGCAATTATCAACAAGAAAGACTTAGATCTTCTCAGGAAGACAATGATCCAAGACAATTCCAAGTGACTCATGGTGGAAAATGCTATCCACATCCAGAAGTGAACTATGGAGCCTGAATGCAGACTGAAGCATATTGTTTTTACTTTTAAATTTTTTTCTTTCTGATTTTTTTTTCCTTTTGTTCTGATTTTCCTTTCATAACATGACTAATGTGGAAATATGTTTAACATGATTGTACATATATAATCTGTATCAGATTGTTTGCTGTGCTGGTGAATGAGTAGGGGAGGGAGGGAGCAAAATTTGTAACTCAAAATCTTACAAAAATTAATGTTAAAAACTATCTTTACATGTAATTTGGAAAAAAAAATATTATTAAGGAGAAAAGGAAAGGAAAAAAAGTGTTCTAAAACACTACTAATAAGAAATGTAAATGAAAATATCTCAGATTCTGTTTTATATCCTTCAGATCATCAAAGATGACAAAACAGGAAAACAATAATCTGGAGAATTATCAGAGGAAAGTTACACAAATGAACTATTGGTGGAGCTATGAAATGATGAATCATTCTGGAAAAAATATTTAGAACTAAACCTAAAATATTATTAATTTGGACATACTCTTTGATCCAGTGAAACCATATTACTCTTGCATTTGAAGACAGAGGAAAAAAAAAAAGAACCATAGGTGAGTTAATTAATCTACTAATCAATTAATTTAATGATATTTGTTTATTGTCTACTAGGTGACAGGCACTGTGTTAAGTACTGGGAATAGAAAGAAAGATAGATAACAGTTCCTGCTTTCAAAGAACTTATGTTCTAATGTAACGGAAAGTAGATAAACAACTAAGTACAAATAAGATACGTACAGGAGTAGTCTCCGAGAGAAGGCACAAAGAATAAGAAGGCCTGGGAAATGATTCTTCTTGAAGGTGGGAATTTAGGAGGCAGAGGAAAAGGAGAGAATTCCAGGCTTGAGTGATATCAAATGAAAATGCCTGGAGTCAGGAGTTAGAATGTCTTATGTGAGGAACATCAATGAGGTCAGTGTTATTGAAGCATAGAGTACATGAATGGGGAATGAGTTGTAAAAAGTTAGGAAGGAGTCAGGTTGTAAATATAAAAAGACTCCATGTTTATTGAATGGAAAAAGAAGGAAACGTGGTTAGATCTATGATTTAGGAAGATCAATTTGAGAGATCAGAGGAGGATGGATTCCAATGGGAAGAAACATGATGGGGAGATCAACCAGCAGTCCAGGCATGAGATGTTGAGGGCATATATGAAAATGGTGGTAGTGTCAGAAGAGAGAAGAGGAAGAACACAAGAGATGATATGAAAGCAGAGATAATAGGACCTGATAGCAGATTGCATACAGTAAGTGAGAGAGACAGGAATCAAGGATGATAGTTAGCATGTCAGTCTAGGAGACTGGAAGGATGAGGGTACATGACAATAACATAGAAGTTAGAAAGAGGGAAGAGATTTAGGTGAAAGATGAGTTTTGAACATGTCAAGTTTAGGGTATCTATGGAATGTACAGTTTAAGAAATCCAATAAGGGGGGGGGGGGGAGACGCAAGACTGGAGGACAAGCGAGAAGGTAGGATTGGAGAAATAGATCTGAGAGTCATCTACATAGACCTGATAACTGAGTCTATAGAAGCTGATGAGATCACTAAGCTAATGAAATCTGTCTGGAGGAGGGTAACCCAGATAACTAGATGGTGAAAGACCAAAACTTTTGAATATATGTTGGAATAACTGCATGTCTTTCATTTAAGAGAAGATTTAGGATAATCTGGTTGCTCTATTTAAGAACTTGAAGGGCTGTCACTTGGAAGAGAGATTAGATTTGAGACAATGAGTGGAAGATTAGTTCATCTGTGTATACAGAAAAAAAAAAATATTCAAATGATCTTCCAGACAATTGACCTGTCAAAGAGTAGAATGAGCTGTTTCAGTGAGTTGTGAATTCAATGACATAAATAAAAACAATATAAAAATACTTTAGATCTCTGATCCATGCACTGACCAACAACGACTCTATAAGAATGATGTTGAAACATATGCCTCCTTCTGGCAAAGAAGTGATAGAATATAGTTGCAAAAATAAGATGTGTTATCAGACATGGCCAATGTGTTTCCCACCTCCACAGAATCTTAGAGTCAGAAGTGGCCATGTAGTCCAATCAATACTCAAAAAGGGATCTCAACTCTAATATACCCAAAAAAGGAATCATTAAGTCTCTGCTTCAAGAACTCCAATAAGTGGAGCACTTTGAACAATGAAGCAAACCATTCCATTTTTCGATACCTTATTTTGTGTTATTTTATTCTATTTTTTACAAGGAGTGTTCTATGGAAAAGGGGAGAAGTAGATATAAATGAAAATGGCAATTTTCTCTCTCCTCCCCCTGCTTCTCTCTCTCAATACATGAATAAAATATATTTTTAAAAGAAGATAGTGAATTTCCCAAAACTAGAGGTCTTCAAATAAAGCCTGAACAACCATGTGCTGGCACTGTTGTGGGAGGGATTCTAGTTGATACAGAAATCGGATGAAGTAACTCCAAGGCTCCTTCAGTTCTGATATGCTGCAATTCTACGAATAGCCAGTTTCTTTCAATGCAGAGAAAACTGGTAGAGGAGCTAATTCTTTACCTATTTGTTCTGAATGTGTATTCAATTGCATTTTATTTCCTCAAGAAGAGTTATGAGCAGAGGTCTGGAGGGGACTATCAAATCCCACATAAGACTGACCTCATTTAAATTCACTTCATACATGGATCTTATTCTAAATGAGTCATCTTGATTGATACCTACTTAAATATAAAAGAAAGGTTATTAAGGATGTCTCCACTTGACCACAGAGCTTATTTGTAGTACTTTTAAGATTTAGGGGACTTTTAATTTAGAAATCAATATCATACTGATTGAAACTCAATGTAATTATTTATACAGTCACAAATAGAGAAAACATTATGACCTGTAAATATGAATATTTTCTTGCCTTGGAGATAATATTGTACATCTCATGCTTAACATGTCCAAAAAATAATTTCTTTCCTTTCCTCCTAAACTCACTCTTCTTCACAATGTTCCTAATATGATTGATGGTACATTTTCTTTTCTGTAGCCTAGGTTAACAACCAGAGAGATATTCCCAACTACACATTTTTACTCATCTGACATATCCAATCAGTTGCCAAATCTTTAAAAAAAAATTTTTTGCAACAGCTCTTAGGTATGTCCTCTTCTCTCTACTCATATCCTAGTTCAGACCTTCATGAATTGGACTATTCCAATAGCCATTTAATTGATTTCACTGCCTCTAGTTTTGCCCTACTCCAATCTATTCTCTACAAGTGCCAAAGTGATTGATTCCCTTAAAGTATGATTTAGAATCTCTGTCTCTCTCTTTGTGTCTCTCTTTCTCTCTCTATCTCTCTGTCTCTGCCTCTGTCTCTCTTCCCCCCCATAAAAAAAAATGCTATCCCTCCCCAGAGAAAGAACTGATGGTGTCTGAATACAGATTGAAGCATACTTTTTTACTTTATTTGTCTTGAGGATTTTTTTTCTTTTATGTTATGTTTTCTTTCACAACATGACTATTATGGAAATGTTTTTGCATGACTATTTTGCATGTGTAACCTATATTGAATTGCATGTCTTCTCAATGAGGGGAAGGATGGGGAAGGGAGAAAATTTGGAACTAAGAGTTTTAAGAATAAATGTTAAGGGGCAGCTAAGTGTCACAGTGAATAGAAGACCTGCCATGGAGTCAGGAGGACCTGAGTTCAAATCCAGCCTCAGACACTTAACATAAAAAAAACTAATCATGTGACCTTGGGCAAATCACTTAACCCCAACTGCCCTGCCCTCCCCCCTCCAAAAATAAAAAGAATGAATGTTAATTATTTTTTGTATGTATCTAAAGAAAATAAAATACTAAATAAGAAATTTTAAAAAGAATGTAACCTCCCTGGGGATAGGGATTGTTTTTGCTTTTTTTTTTTTTTTTTATATCCCAGAACTTTGCACAGTAACTATAACATAGTAATTACTTGACTTATTTCATATGATATGTCATGCTTCAACGTTTACAAAGTCCTTTATATACATTATAAATGAAGGAATAAGAAGGGAAAAAAGTAAGCACTTACTGTGTGAAAAGCACTGATTGAAAAGAAAATTGAGAGCCCATTCCCTTCACATATAGGGAGATTAAACCTCAGGAGGGCTAGTGATTTTTTTTTTTCATTCTAATGTACTTTTTAATGTGCCCTTGAGTGGTAGCGGAAGAAAGTTGATGTTCAGATAAGTATTTGCCATTTCTAATTCATAAGAGAATCATTCATTTAGAATTATTTTTAATGTTCAATTCCCTCCCAAAGAACTGCATTATTTCAGCAAGGAAACTTCTACTACAACAATACAGACCACAGGCTATGGCTCCCATGAAAAAATCTTTACATATAGCAGCACATTATTTTCTGAGAACAACAAAAGAAAGAAGCAAAGAAGGGTAAAAGAAAGAAAAAGGAAAGGAGAAGGAAGGAAGGAAAGGGAAAGAAAAAGAAGGAGAAATTGAGGGAAGGAAAGAGGAGAAAAGTAAGAAAAGATGAAAGAAATATTGGATTTCTAGGTAGAAGACTTGGGTTGCGTTTCTGAATTAACCACTTATGGAGTCTGTGACCTTAAAGTCTTTGCTTCAGTTTCTTCATATGGATGATGAGAGATTGGGCCAGGCCTCCTCTAATGTCCTCTAAGGTCCAACTCTCAATCTACAATTGAATGAGTTAATAAAATAAATTTTTCTATCTTTTTGTGTATTCTAAGGTGAATTATTATACACTGGTTAAAAGTAAAGCTTCAAAAATCATTAATACTTCATCTTGTTCTACAAAGAATGTCTCTTTTTTTTTTTTCTTTTTGTGATTTGCTTGTCACATATGGGATTGAAGAATAATAAGCACTGAAGAATTTTTCAGTTTCCAGAACACATGTTGTCATGGAAAAGGAAAATAAACTTGCCCTCAGATGTCCTGTGCTCAAATCTTAGTTGTTCCATTTACTCCTTTTTTTTTTAATTTATTTACTCATTTACTTTTAATTTACAAGATTCAGTTCCACAATCACTTGAGTTTCAGATTTTCTCCCCACCCTTCCCCCCCCCCCCATGGTGGCGAGCAATCATGTATAGGATCTGCAAATACTTTTACATTGTACAATAGTTTGGTCATATAGAAGGGCTGTAACCAATGAGTGATCACTGGGAAAAGAAAAAAAAAAAAAGCAAAACCAGACATAAAAGAGAACGATAACGAGTTTTGCTTCAGTCTCCATTTAAAC
>CM053592.1:22755273-22771683 GCA_028646515.1 Pseudochirops corinnae
CACCCTACCAAGTTCACTTCCAAAGGTAGCATAACTGAAGAAGTAGTCCTACCAAATTCTTTTTAAGAGACAAATATGTTACCGATACCTAGATTGGGAAGGGGCCAAACAGAGAAAGAAAATTACAGACCAATTTCTCTTGTGAATATAGATGCAAAAATTCTAAATAAAATATTAGCAAAAAGACTACAGCAAATCATCACAAGAATAATACACTTTGATCAGGTAGGATTTATTCCAGGAATGCAAGGGTGGTTCAATATCAGGAAAACTATCAATATAATCAATCACATCAACAACAAAAATAGCAGAAACCATATGATTATTTCAATAGATGCAGAAAAAGCTTTTGACAAAATACAACATCTATTCCTATTAAAAACACTAGAAAGTATGTGAATAAATGGAATTTTCCCTAGAATAATAAGTACCATCTATTTAAAGCCATCAGCAAGTATTACATGTAATGGCGATAAACTAGAAGCATTTCCCATAAGATCAGGGGTGAAACAAGGGTGTCAATTATCACCCCTCTTATTCAACCTGATAATAGAAATGTTAGAAGTAGCAATTAGAGAAGAAAAAATAAATCAAAGGAAGCAAATTAGTCAAAGAAGAGACTAAGTTATCACTCTTTGCAGATAACATGATGATATACTTTGGAGAAACCTAGAGAATCTAGTAAAAAAAAAACTTGAGACAATAAATAAATTTAGCAAATTTACAGGATATAAAATAAACCCACATAAATCCTCAACATTCCTATATATTTCCAATCAAGTCCAACAGCAAGAGATAGTAAGAGAAACCCCATTTAAAGTGACTGTAGACATTATAAAATATTTGGGAATCTACTTGCCAAAACAAACACAGTAGCTATATGAACACAACTACAAAACACTTTTCCCACAAATAAAATGAGATCCAACTAATTGGGAAAAAATTAATTGCTTATGGCTGGGTTGAGCTAATACAATAAAAATGATAATTTTACCTGAATTAAATTACATATTTGCTGCCATACCCATCATTCTACCAAAAAAAATTTTATAGAGCTAGAAAAAATAGTGATGAAATCCATTTGGAAGAACAAAAGGTCCAGAATATCAAGAAAATTGATGAAAAAAAAAATGCTAGAGAAAGTAGCCTAGCCATACCAGATTTTTATCTGTGTTGTAAATTAGCAGTCATCAAAACTACTTGGTATTGGCTAAGGAGTAGTGGATGAATGGAATAGATCAGGTACAAAAGACTCAGTAGTAAATGATTATAGTAACATACTATTTAATAAGCCCAAAGACCCAAGGTTTTGGGATAAGAACTCACTGTTTGACAAAAACTGCTGGGAAAATTGGAATATAGTATGGCAGCAACTGGGCCTAGACAATCATCTAATGCCATTACACCAAAGTTAAGTCTAAATGGGTGCATGATCTAGGTATAAAGACTGATACTGTAAGTAATCTGGGGAAGCAAGGAATAGTTTACCTGTCAGATTTGTGAAGTACAGAAGACTTTATGATCAAAGAAGAGTTGAAGAGTATTATAAAATGTGAAATGGATAATCTTGATTACATGAAATTGAAAAGTTTCTGCACAAACAAATCCAATGTAACCAAGATTAAGAGGGAAGTGGGAAATTGGGAAAGAATTTTTGCAACCAGAGTCTCTGATAAAGGCCTTATTTCTAAAATATACAAGGAATTAAGTAAAATCTATAAGAAAACAAGTCATTCTCCAATTGATAAATGGTCAAAGGATATGAACAGGCAATTTTCAGTAGTAGAAATTAAAGATACCTATAAGCATATGAAAAAAATGCTCTAAATCACTATTGATTCAAGAAATGCAAATCAAAACAACTTTGAGGTACCACATCTCACCAGTCAGATTGGCTAAGATGATAAAACAGGAAAATGACAAATGCTGGAGAGGATGTGGAAAAATTGGAACACTAATGCATTGTTGGTGGAGCTGTGAACTGATACAACCATTCTGGAGAGCAATCTGGAGCTATGCCCAAAGGGCTATAAATAATTGCATACCCTTTGACCCAGTAATACCACTTCTGGGGTTGTATCCCAAAGAGATCATAGAAGTGGAAGGAAGACCCATCTATACAAAAATATTTATTGCAGCTCTTTGCGGTGGCAAAAAAATGGAAATTGAGGGGATGCTCATCAATTTGGAAATGGCTAAACAATTTGTGGTATATGAATGTAATGAAATACTATTTTGCTATAAGAAATGGGGAGGAGTGGGACTTCATATTTACCTGGAGAGCCTTATACAAACTGATGCTATGTGAGAAGAGCAGAAGCAGGAAAAATTTATACACAATCACAGACACATCATATGTGTGATGACCAGCCTTGATAAACTGGACTCTTCTCAGCAACGCACAGTTATAAGACAACTCTACAAGTCTCGGGATGGAAGGAGATATCTACATTCAGAGAAATATCTAGAAAGAACAGAGTTTAAATGGAGACAAGCAATCTACATGCTATCGTTCTTTTCCATGTTTGGTTTTGTTTCTTTTTTCCCATTATTCACTCCATTGGTTACAACCCTTCTATACAACCACACTAATGTCCAGTGTGAAAGTATTTGCAGATCTTATACTTGATTGCATGCTGCCATGAGTGGGGGGAGAGGGGAGAAGGAGGGGACAAAATTTGAAACTCAAGGGATTCTGGAACTGAATCTTGTAAACTAAAAGTAAATAAACAAATCAATTTTTAAAAAACGTAGGTAGCTTAACTGAATAATGGATGAGTTCTGTTTCTGGCATATTGATGCTTACTATCGGGGTGATCTTAGTCAAATCTCAGTTTCCTCATCTGTAAAATGGGGTGTTGAATTAAATGATTTCCACAAGATTTCCTCCAACTCTAGCAGACTGGGCTTTTTTCCTTGAGAAATAAGAAGAACCAAGTATGATCCATGCTCTGTGTGTGTGTGTGTGTGTGTGTGTGTGTGTGTGTGTGTGGGTGTGGGTGGGTGGGTGTGTGTGGATGTGTGGGTGTGTGGGTGTGTGTGTGGGTGTCTCTGTCTCTCTCTCCTTTCCTCCCTCCCTCCTTCCCCCCTCCTCTCTTCTCTCTGTCTCTCTGTCTCTCTCTGTGTGTGTCTGTCTCTTTCCCTCTCTCCTCTTCTCTCCCTTTCTCCCTCTCTTCCCCTTTTATTTTTGTTTTCTTGTTCAAGTTGTCCATACGCCCTTTCCCCATGGATGGTTGCTTACATTGCCTTCTCTTGGTGTCAAGAGTTCTCTCTCTCTCTCTCTCTCTCTCTCTCTCTCTCTCTTTCTCTCTCTCTCACTTCTCCTCTTCCTCATTTTGTATCATTCTTTAACTATTTTTCCATACCTGTTTCAAATAACTAGGCACTTTGCTAAGGAAATCCCTTTCCATATACAAAATCCATTCTATTCCCCCTTCTCCATCAGATTTTCTCCGCTATCATTCCTAGTGTCTCACTAAACTTTGGCATTTTCTTGTCTAAGGATTGATACCTTGCTGTCTACTAATACATCCATGTTTCCCCATTCTTGAAAATTTCTTGCTCCATCTATCCATTTCTGCTAACTTCCACCCAATATTTCTCCTCCTTTGTGCATCTTAACTCCTTGAAAAACTCATCTACAATAGGTACCTCCACTTCTATTTCTCTTGCTCTTTTAACTTTCTGTAGCTTGACTTCTAACCTTATTCGACTGAATCTCTCTAAATTTCTTGATTTTTCTTATTTACCTTATCTAATGGTTTTTCCTCAGTCCTCACTGTCTTGTCTTCTCTGTAGTCTTAGATATAATCAATCACCCTCTTTTCCTTGATAAGGCCCTCATGGTAGGCTTTCAGGTTACTGTGTTCTCTGGGTTTTCCTCCTACCTGCCTCCCTTCTTTTCTTAGTCTCCTTTATTATCCAGGTCATGCCCACTGTTAGTGCATGACCTCCAAAGCTTTAGCCCAAGACTTAGTGATCTCATCAGCTCCCATGGTTTCAGTTATTGTCTCTTTCTATGTGATTCTCCAATCTACTCATCTAGTCCTAACCTCTAGATTCTTATCTCCAGCTGTCCTTTGGATGTCTCAAAATGGATGTCCTAGAAGCATCTTAAACTCAACCTGGACAAAATTAAATTCATTATCTTCCCCCTTCCAACCCTGTCCTTTACCCAAAGTCCCTATTCCTAGTGAGGGAACCACTATTCTTCCTATCACTAGGTTCACAACCTAGGTGTAAACCCCAACTCCCTTCTCTTTCTTACTTCTTATATCCAATTCATTGCCAAGTCCTGTCAAATCTACATTTCACTTATATGACTCCTCTCATCAGAAACTGCCTAACTGATAACTGGTATATCTACCACAAAGTTTCTCCCCACTTCAGTCCATTCAGTTGTTATGTTGATCTTCCAAAAACAGTCTTAAGCAATCACTCACCCCACCCTCATTTAATAACCTCTACTGGTGCTTCATCATCTGCTACTCTCCTAATTTTTTTTTTCATTCTTTTTATGCCTTACTCCCTTCCATGTGCTCTGATCCAAAGACACTTGCCTCCTAGAAGTTCCTCACAAAAGACTCCATCTCCCAAATCTATATACTTCTACTTGGTTTTCCCTTGTCTAGAATGTTCTTCTTCTTCCTCTCCACCTCTTGGCTTCCCGGGCTTCTTTCACTTCTCAACTAAAGTCTTTGCCTTCTCCAAAAACCCTTTCTTAGTCCAATTTAATGCTAGTGCCTTCTCTCTGAGACTATCTACAAGTTACCCTGTATAATATATGTCTTGTTTGCACATAGTTGTTTGCATGCTGTCTTCCCTACTAGACTCTGAGCTCCTTGAGGGCAGAGACTTCTTGCCTTTATAACCGGAGTCCATAGCACATTTCCTGGCACACAGCAGGCACTTCATAAATTCTTCTTGATCTACTGACTTGACTTTAAGTTCTAAATCTATGATTCTAAGGGAAACATGAGGCTCAACCAAAATGCCATGGATAATCTCACTTTAACCTAGAGAAAATCAGAAAGACCATGTAATCATTTACCCCTAAAGTTGGAAGATATCCTAATGAAAATCTAGTCCTACCTTCTTTACAGATGAGGAAATTGGGGCCCAGAGAAGTTGTTTCTTCTTTTAAATTACCCAGGAAAAGGGAAAACTAATTCAAAATTCCAATCTCCTGATTCTATCCAAGAAGCTATAGTTTATGGGGATGATCAAATAAAAGATATGATTGGCAACAAGCAACATTATATGAGATGCTACCTGGATGCATTAAATTACTCTTCCCTTCTGATTAAGGTTTAACAGGCTATTTGAACCAACTTAGCCTGTAACTTCTCTGTAATGGAAAAGAAACCCCAACTGCCTTTAGCATCATAAAGTTAGAGCCAGAATGGATATTTGGGCACATTCAGTGCAACTGCTCACATTTGACTAATGAGGAAACTGAATAACAGAGATATTAAGAGATGTGCCTAGGATTTCATTGCTAGTAAATGCCTAAGGTATGATGTAAACCAAAATCTTTATGACTCCATGCCCAGTGTCTCATCTTCGAGATGCCTCTCTTCCCTGGCATTTGGCATTTGGGGAAGAGAAGGATGGCCCTTACTTTTTTGGTGCTGAATCAGGCTAACTCTGTCAAGAGCAAATAAATATTTGGAATGGTAGTGTAGCTTGCAGAGCTAGGAGCCGTGGTAAGTTCAGCCCAGAGAAAACGTGTGATACTAATGGGAAATGGTATAATCCTATTCAAATGAGAATCCTATTCAAATGAGTTATCCAAAGTATCAATGTAGAGCTGAGGACTCAGAAAAAAGATAATTTTCAATTCATTTCTATTAACTAAAGAAATACTAACCCTCTAATGGTGCCCCCCCCCATACACATATACAGAAAGAACACAGCACCAACACCAAGAATGCTAAATATAGTATTCTGTCTCCCAGGACAATTCCTTGCCTGAACAGCTTATACTACTGGCTTTATTGGAGCTGTTATAATAGTTACAATGGGAAATATGCCAATTCTGGGTGACATCAGAATCATGGAGGTAGGGGAATATGCCACTGGCTAGGTAATACAACAGTTTTCCCTCTGTTAGTTCATGCAGCTGTTTGCTGGAGAGTGTGTTGGACAAAGCGGGAGGACTGTGGAGGTGGTGAACAGAGAACATTGCCGTACGTACAAAATAATTTTCTTTCAAAGCTGCCTTCACCAGTTGCGACAATCCAGTGCTGGTTTCCAACTCTCATTTCATATTCTTCCCTTCCCCAGAACAGTCCATATGCTGTGGAGAAGCAGCCAATTCCTCTAGTGGGAGGCAGCATCTCTCTGGAGGGAGGGATCTGCCAAGCCATTCTTTAGCATCATTTCTTCTGACCTGCACCCTTATCTACCCACTCCCAATCACTCTTCCCCACTGTTTTTCTACAAACAAACCCAATGATGGAGAATGAATGGTTCATCATATTTCAAGGACCATGGTTTCTTTTTCCTTTAAGCTTCATAAAGAAAGTCAAAGAGCTTCCCAGCAGGGAGGTACAAGCAATGAGTGTGGCCACAGCAGGAGACAGGGCAGGTTCTAGGATGTATGTGTTCATGCCTCCTTTTACCTTTATGAGAAACACCTATAATTGGTGATAGATGCCTGAAAACTATCATTATATACAATAAAATGGAAAAGAAAAATCATATTATAACTGTTTCAAGTCAGGTCACATATCTTTTATTATTATTAGCTATTAAGAGCAATTGCTTTATTCTATTAAACATTTTTACTTTGGAAGATTTTTCATTTCACAATTCGGTTACAGTTTATTTAGATTAGTCATTGATCATGAACATTGGATTCCATTCAAATTCCTCTCCAACATATTAACCATTTCTACTTTTGGAATCAAAAGTATTCATAACTATCACCTGCATAACTGGGAAAAGGGAATAGACTTTGAGTCAGTACGGATTCTCAATAAACTCCAACCATTCATTCTTGCCTCCAGGATCAAAGATCCTCTGGCTGACTGTTAAAATCTTTCACAAAATACACCCAAACAACCTTCCTAGCCTTATTTAAAAATAATATCCCTTCTCCCATTCTACAATGCAGTCAAACTGACTTTTTTTCACTATTCCACAAATATGACATTCCATCAATTATCTGACCATTTGCACAGGTTATACTTTTATACCAAAGGAATAACAAATTGGGACTCCCAAGAAATGGTTCCCAGTTGTCTAGACAAGTGCCCGCAGTGCCAACAGCAGTAGGGAAGCTATCATTTCAATGACTGCACTGAAATTATTTTTATAAATGTTTATGTGGTGTTATTCAAGAACAAGGACAGGTAAAGATGGTAAATCTTAGTTCATCAATGGAAGGGATTTTAGTTATAGCAAAGTCTGAACTATGGCTCCCTTTAGTTTAGCTATCTCTAGTCATAGATTACATCAGGGTTGCCCTCTTCTGTGCCACATGCTCCAAAAGCATCAAGCTAAAAATCTGGCACTGCTTCACTGCTATGTAGTGGCTAATTCACATTAATGACTAGGAAGCCTCCTGGCAATGACTTAAACTTGAAAAGAAATAAGGTAGTGAAGGCAATTAGAATGAATAGCAACAAGGGCCTTCACATATTTCTTTCAAATGTTTTGTTTTTCTTTCTCAGTGGAGGGATAGGGGATGGGAAGAAAAGGAAAATAAATACTTGTGAACTGAAAAAAGTTATTTAAAAATAAACACAGTACTAATCATGTGTACTCACCTGACTGATGAGAAATCTGTTTGAGCAGAAACTATATAGGTAGAGTTTGTCATCTAAATGATAAAAAAAAATCCTGCCCTGGGATTCTTTTGTCACTGAAGCAGTTCCAGCCCCTAACTTTCCAGAAACCTACAGTTTACTTCTGACACATGCTGCCTTTGCGGCTGTGCAAGATACCTAACCTTGCAGTGCACTAAGTCACTCTTGGAGTTTCAGAGAAAATGCTGACCTGTGCTGGTAGAGGAAATTCCTCCTCTCTAACTCCCTACATCAATAAAATCATAGGTCCAGACCCTAACCCTTTTGCAATGTTTTTCGCTTTTATTATTGATGCTTGTGATTCAGCATAGTCCTATCTAATAAAATTTCAATATGTTGGGAATTTCCATTGAGGAAAAAAGAAGATTCGCAGATGTGTGCAGGTATACTTATGTAACTAAGCATCCTGCTGCTACTTTAGGGATGTAGCCAAGCATGATTCTGATTTAAGCAAAATGAAGTTATCGCAACCTGAGGGTAATTAGTTTGTCTTAAGAAGGTCCTGATGGCAAATATTGGAAGGATCACAATGTAGAGCTGAAAGGGACTTCAGATGATATCCCCACTCATCATACAATGGAGGAAATTAAAGCTTGGAATGGTTCAGTGACTTGCCCAAGTTCACCCAGGTTGCAAGTAGAAGGAAGATGAAATTGTCCCTAATTCTAATTTATAAAAGAAAAGAAAAGGACGAATGTGGCCAAGAGAAATTTGGACTATGATGTGAAGACCAAGAAAGAATGGAATGAGAGGCAGTATAATACGTAGGTAAGAAAATTGACCCTAGAATCAGAGGTCAAAGCCTGCCTCTGACACCTGTGTGGCCTTAGAAAAGCCACTTCATTCCCTTAGCCCTGATTCTTCAGATCTATAAAATGAGCAAACTGGACTCAATGATTTTCAACATACCATTGACCTCTATAGAGTCATAGAGATAAAGAAAGCTTCTTGACCTTTTACTAAAGAGATAATTGCATCTGTCATTCAATGAGTACAATTTATTCTCATCCTAGGACAATGCTCAATGTCCCAGAGGGCTTTCCTAAGTTTCTTGGCCTGGCTCTTGGGCTACTGTGGGTATAGAAAAGACATCTCCCATGGAGGTAGATTCCCAACCAAGAAGATGAGGTATGAGGAGGATGGGCAAAGGATATGTTTGTTCTCTCACCTTGAGGCTACACTCCATCTAAGTTCTACCTTTGAACATATGAATGACATTTGTCAACCCTGTTTCAATTAAATAACCTGATACTGGCCAGAGAATGTGTTTTTCTTTTCAAAACATTATAATAGAAAGGCAATAAGGCATAGGGGTGAAGAATTAGAATCAGGAAAATGCTAAATTCAAATCCTTTCTCTTACACATACTGGTTATGTAACCATGGATAAGTCACTTAGTGTCTCAGGGTCCCAGGCAACTCTCCAAGACTATAATTGGCATCTGTTTGGGTAGGGGGGATTTCCTCACTGTTAGTTTTCTATGCTGATAAAATCATAAACAAAAAAAAAAGTCCCATCAATTTGAGTTTGTAGAGATTTAATCTGAAGTTTCAATGAGTCAGAAATGTTAACATACTGCCAGACTCATTGGAAGGGATTGGATGCCACAGAATCATAGAAGAAGGAACTTAGTGATGAATATACTACAAAATGTATGTTACAAAATTGCAACTGTGCCTTAACTACAATGGGGCAATCCTTTCCTGCCTCTCTGATCAAGTCATTCTCCCACTCAACAAAGGGTCTATTTAGAACTCTCTTCACCCCTCCTCAGTACTCTTTCCTGAACCATGTTAGCTGAAGACCTCACATCATACTTTATTGAAAAAGTTGAGGTAATTCATGAGGAGCTCCCTCTTCTTCCCTCTTTACCTTACATCATTCAGATGCATTTTTCCTTCACTCTTGCCTCCCATAAAGAAGTGGTCCTTCTCCTTGCTAAGACAACCCCCTCCCCCACATGCATCCTAAATCCCAGTATATTTCCTCTTTATTTCATACATTCTCTATAATTTTTTTTTATTTTTTTGCTCTCTGTAAACTTCTGTTCCTCTCTATTATCTCTTTCCCTGATGCCTGTAAGCACATCAGTGTCTTCCACCCTTTAAGAACAAACAAACAAAACCCCTGACTTGTTCCTAGTATCCCTGATATCAATAACACTATATATTCCCCCTTCCTTTTTTGGCTAAACTCTTTGAAAAAGCTGTCTACAATTAGTTCCTCTCCTCTCAATCTATTCTAAACCCTTGGCGATGTGATTCTTGACCTCATCTTTGACTGAAAATTATCCCTCCAATGTTTTTAAGTTTCTAAATCTTTTCTTAATCCCGATCCTTCTTGAACTCTCTACTGCCTTTGATAGTATTGACTGCCTTCCTCTCCTGTATAGTCTTTCCTCTCAAATATTTATCACACTGCTCTTCCTAATTCTCCTCCTACCTGTATGATCACTTCTCAGTTTTCTGTTTTCGATCTTTATTCAGGTCATGCCTGCTAACTGTGGGTGTCCAATCAGGATCTATATTGGGTCCTTTTCCTCTACTCTCTCCATTGTATTTCATTGGATGATCTCATCTGCTTCCAGGAGTTTAATTATAATTTCTGGCCAGATGATTTCCACATATACGCATACAACATTAAACTCTATCCTGACCTCCAGTTTCATATCACCAAATTGCCTTTTGGACATACTTGAACTGGACTCCCTCTAGGCATCTTAAATTCAAGAACTCAACTTCTCCCAGTCCTCTCCCTATTTTCAATTTTATTATTTATACCAAGAGCACCATCATAATTCCAGTCAACAAGACCCATAACCTTGTCATCCTCAACTCCTCTCTCACATTTACTCCACTTGTGCAATCTGTTGCCAAATCCTAATGTTTCTATCTCTATTACATCTCTCCTATGGGTCTTTCCACTCACAATGACACCACACTAGTGTAAGCCTCAATAACCTCACCCCTGGAATTTTGTAATAATTTTCTAGAGAGTCACCCTGCCTCAAGTCATTCCCCACTCCAATCCATCTTCCATTCAACTGCCAAAATGGTTTCCCCAAAGTAAAAGTGTAGCTGTGTCACTTCCCTACTTCCTTAAGTCCAGATGCTCCCTATAAACTCTACAAATATAAAATGTGATTTGGAATTTAAAGTTTCACAACCTTGCCTTTTCCTGTATCTTCAATTTTCTTATACTTTACTCCCTTCCACATGTTTTAAGTTCTAGCAGTAATTGCCTTCTTTCTATTCCTCCCACATGACATGCCATTTCCAAATTCTGTGAATTTTCAAGAGTTGTCCTCCATGCTTGAAATGCTCTGCCTCCTTGTTTTCTTCTGCTAGCTTCTTGGACAGCTTCAAGACTCAATTCAAATTCTACTTGCTGCAGGAGTCCTTTCTGGGTTCCTCCCACCACTTGCACCTTCCGTCCAATGTTGCATCACATCTACTTTGTATTTATCTTGCCTGTACATGGTTCTTTGCATGTTGTCTCTTCCATGAGAATTAAGATTCTTAACGAAAAAAAAAAAATCATATTTCACCTTTCCCTAGTGCAGTTCCTGACACATAGTAAGTGCTTATTGACTGACTTAAATTAAAAGGTCACTGAATCCAATTTACAAATTAGGAAACTGGGGCACATTGTTACATGATTCTGTGCAGTTATTCCTGATTCCAAGCCCAGTGTCCTATCAACAGCTCTTTTAGCTTAAGAAGGAAAAGAAATGAATTACTCAAGGTGATGCAACTCATTGGTGGTAGAGTCAAGTCATCCTGAATGTATATGTTCAGCACTATTCCTTTGGAATAGCAATTTTGGTATTGTATGCAAGATCCACCATGAAAGGAAAAGGGTAATACAAGGAGACAGCAGAATTCTGTTGCAAAAGTCCAAAAAATACTTAAAAAGAGCATAGACTAGACTAGATTAGATCCTCCTCATCTATGGGGAATTCTTCCATCTGGATTGTCTTTTGTATCATATTTTTGACTATTGATTCTGAGCCACCTCCAAAATGAACTTTCTCTGTTCATGTTTGGCCTAGTCAAGTTACTCTTCCCACCTTTGATTTCTTCAGTGTTATTTATGCTTCTGCATTAAGGAATGATGTGCTTTTAGACCTGTCGGGAGCTAAACGTGGTAGCTGCATTGTACTTTCTGGAAGAAAAAAATTTGCTGTAGAATTTTTTTTTCCATTTTTTGTCAGTTGATTTTTCTTCCCACTTCATCCTTAAGTGACCTTGGGGATGATTTTGCTTATGAGATTCACTCAGCAAGCTTTTTGTAAATGTGTTTTTTCCCTCCATACTTTTCAGTTTCATATGAAGTGTTATTGTTTTTAATCTTCCGCCATCCTTCTCCATAAGATTTTAAGAGTGAGTTTATGTTCTAAACCGATGTTGCCCTTGGCTGCCATATAATTCTTCTTGGCAAGGACATCAAGTGTTCGCTAGCCGTGGCAGTTTCTAGGCTTTTAAAAATTTCCTTCTTGTGATGATTGATTTACACCAATGAAACTTCCTTTGGAAATGTTGATAGTTTGCCAGTGTCTGTTCTTTTATCCATTTCTCATTTTTCTATGGCAACAGCTTGTTTACATAAGTTAAGTTAGAATTTCCTCAATTGCAAATAATATCTTCTCATTTTTTTCCCTTTCTTCTAATTCTGAGCAGCAGATTCAGAAATGATTCTTGTGTCAGCAAACAGCTAATTATTTTGTTTTAAAATAAAATCAATTTTCCTGTCCCCCATCTTGATATTTAGTGTGCTCCATATCTATCCCCTCAGATCTTTTTTTAAACTATTTTTTTTGTCAAAGAAAAATGAGTTGTTTTTTTTTTTTTTTAATCAAACTCATGATTTCATTGGTGTGGGTAACTGCTGATAAAGTAACACTTTCTACCAATAAAGAACTATACCTCCTCAGTTACTTGTTGTCTTAGACTTAGAGTAACCTGAGAGGAGAGAGAGGAGAAAGATACTGAAAAATTCAATGATTCTTCCAGGAAATAAAACCAGTACATGTAAGAGGTGAGAATTGACTAACCAGGTCTAGTTGACTCTAATTAGGGCTTACTCTATCCATCATGTAATACTGCTTCTGGAAGTATTCTGGTATATATACATATGACTTCTATATCATTTATAATATTCCTATTTATTATTTCTTCCATGTGGACCATATTCCCCAACATATTTTTCTGATGCATTTTATTTTTAAAAAACATATTTTTACATTAGTATTTTCAGAACCTTCACTTTGATAATGAAAAGACACAAACAAAAACATCTGTTAAAGTGACTTCCTGTAACAATGTACATGCCCTTTTGAAATAGTCTCCTATTTATATACTACAAGGTGGGAGGTATGTTTCATTATTTATTTCCTAGACATTAATTGGATTTTGCTAATTCAGATTGGAATTACATGTAATAATCTTTAACTTTTATAAAATATATGTTATATATACTCATATATAATATATTTATTAATTATAGACATTTGCATAACAATTCTGTTGATTCTACTAATTTTGTTCCATATTGATTCATACAGATATTCCTATATTTCTCTTAATTCCTTATGTTCATTTTTTATTATTAGTAATAAATAACCTTATGTTCAATTAACATGTCATAGTTTTTTTCCCATTCTTCCTCAATGAACACACACATTGTTTCCAGATCCTTGCTACCATGAAAATAGCTGCTATGATTATTTTGTAATAATTTTGAATTCTGTTTTTCTTTTTTAAACTTCTTTATATTAACTTCCTTATATTATATACCTAGTAATGAGGTCAATGGGTCAAAATGTATTGATAGTATGTACAACCACTATTCATAAATAATTGATATCCAGATTTGTGTGACTATTTCATAATCCACTTACAGTGTATTAATGAAACTATCATCCACAGACCCTTCAAAATTAACTGTTTTTATTTTTTGTCAATATAGTCAATTTATGTGATATGGGAAGAAACCTCAGAGCTCCTGTAACTTGCATTTCTCTCGGAATTAGCAATGTAGAGCATGTTTTCATATGGTCATGTCATGTTTTCTTTTTTAAAAAAAATTCATACTTTTATCATTTTTCTACTGGTGAGCTAGTCTTGGTATTAACATACTTTTAAAAAATCCTTTGTATATGGATATATTTCTTTTATCATTGACATTTTCTGTGACTATTTCCTTTGACTACTTTTCTCTAATTCTCCATTCACTATTTTTTTTAATGTAGCCTATTTCTTTTTTAAATTTATTTTGATTTTTAATGGTCATTTACACATTCTGTAACTCCCCCACCTTTCTGCCACTTATCAAGAACGCAAGAAATAAGATTACCCATTGTACATATACAGCCATGCAAAATATATTTCTGAATTGACTATGTTTATTAAAAAAGGTAAGAAAAATTAAGTACCTTGGAATTATGGTGATTCTTTCTTTTGATCCATTACTAAATATTTTACAATTGATTATCTTTACAATATTACTCATACTATGTAAATTGTTGCACTCTTCCACTGTTAATTTAAATTTGCATGAGTTCATATGATCCTTCCCCGGATGTTCTAAAACTATCCTTTTTGTTATTTCTTAAAGCAAAATAATATTCCATTATATTCCTATTCTATATAATGTTCAGGCATTCCCCAATTGATAGACATCCCTTTAATTTCCAATTCTTTGTCAAACAAACAAAGATGAAAAAGAATTGTTAGAAATATTTTTGTACGTATGTGACCTTTCCTTTGATCTCTTTAGGAGTACAGATCTAGTAATCATATTGCTGCATCAAAGAGTGTGAACAGTTTAACAGTCCTTTGGTAATAGTTCCAAATTACTCTCCAGAATGGTTGGACAAGTTCAGAGATCAACCAAGAGTCCCTTCGTGTACTTATATTCCACATCCTCTGTAGCATTTAACCTTTTCTTTTTCTATCATATTAGCCAATCTGATGGGTATGAATTGTTATACAACTGACCTCAGGGCTGTTTCAATTTGCATTTCTCTAATTATAAATTATTTAGATAATATTTTCATATAAGTATTGAGAACTTTGACTTCTTCCTCTTAAAAATGGGTGCTCATATTTTATCAACTGGAAAACATTTCTTATTTTTGTAAATTTGGCTCAATTCTCTATATTTTGAGGCATAAAATGTTTATCAGAAAAACTTGCTGCAAATACTATTGCCTTTCTTCCAATTGTGCATTCATTGGTTTTATTTGTGTAAGACCTTTTTAATTTCATGTAACTGTAATAAAAATTATTCATTTTTTCAGTTTTGCCACCTAAAAACCTTTCTGTCTTTTGCTTTTTTTTTTGAACACTCCTCTTATCCACAGATATAATAGGTAATTCCTTCCATACTCTGCTAATGTACTGATGTCATCTTTTATGTCTTAATCATACACCTCTTTGGAGTTTGTCTTTGTATACAATCTGATATGCTGGTCTATGCTTAGTTTCTGCCAGACTTCTTTCCAGTTTTCTTAGCAGTTTTTGTCAAATAGTGAGTTCTTGCCCCCCAAACTTGAGATTTTTGGTTTATCAAACACTAGGCTTCTGTGTTCACTTGTTTCTGAATCTTGTATACCTAATCTATTCAATTTGATTAAAGAATCTATTTCTTAAGCAGTATAAAATTGTTTTGATGATTACTGATTTCTAATATAGTTTGAGATTTAATATCAGTAAGCCTCCTTCCTTTGCACTTTTTCATTGACTCCCTTGATATCCTTAACCTTTTGTTCCTCGTGATCAATTTTGTTATTACTTTTCAAGCTCTATAAACTGATGCTTTGATAATTTGATTGTCACAACATTTAATAAGTAAATTAATTTAAGCAGTATTTTATTTTTATTATATTGACTTGGCCTATCCATGAGCAATTATAATTTCTCCAGTTATTTAGATATATCATTCCTTGTGTGAAAAATATTTTTGTAATTATGTTTATTTAGTTCATGGATGTGACTTGGCAAGAAAAATCACAAGTTTTTCACACTTCCTTCATGTATTTTAAATGGAATTTCTCATCTATCTGTATTTAACATTTTTTTAAAATTTCTTTACTTGCATCCACAATTAATTGATCTACTCTTTCTTTTATTGATGTAAGTTTTTAGAGATATCAATTACACCCTAAGTATGACGGGCTGCATTTCACACATTTTGATATGCTGTTTTATTATTTTCTCATCTTTAATGAAATTATTATTTCTATGATTCATTCTTTGACCCACTCATTCTTTAGGATTAGATAATTTAGTTTCCAATTAATTTTGTGGATATCAAAAGACCCTTTATTGAATTATTGTTTGAAATGGGTGCATTTAATATTTCTGGTTTTCTGCATTTGTTTATGAGCAACCTAATATATGGTCACTTTCTGTGAAGGTGTCATATGTAGCTGAGAAAAAGGTGTATTATTAATTTTTCCAACCATTATTTTCCAGAGATCTATAATATCTAACGTTTCTAAAATTCTATTCATTTCCTAAACTTCTTTCTTCTTTATTTAATGGTTATATTTATTTAGGTCTGAAAAGGGCTATATAACATATTTTCTCCTATAATG
>CM053592.1:22772183-22799093 GCA_028646515.1 Pseudochirops corinnae
AGACAGTGATTTTTTTTTAAATCTCTATGGGGCTCTGCTTCCAGAAGGGAAAGCTCTGTCCCAAATCGCTGTGGTCCTCCTGGCTGCCGTAGCTCTCAGGAAGATGCTGGGACTCTTCCTACTTACTTCCGGCTGACTGGATAATGACGCCAAGACCGAGACCCAAGATGGCGATCCGGATCCAGGTCGCTCAACGTGACAGCACTGGCCTGAGAACAATTGCTAAGTCCCCCTGCTGTCTGCAGGCCACGGGCGGGAAGCTACAATGCAGAGGCGGGTGCAAAACCTCTGCCTTTCACTTTTACACTCTGGAGGCCTTTCGGCCAGACTACTCATCTCCCCCTTTCGCAATCCCCACTCGCAGCTGCCGCTAATCCACTCACCAGAGAGGCTCCTCTGCTCGTCCCGCCCAGCCACTCCCGGGTCACAGCTGCAGCTTTAGGCCAGGCTAGTTTCCGTTTGCAGTGCTGATATGGTTCCTCGTAGCTGAGCTGACTTTAGTGGGAAATATCTTTGTGTGCGTTTTGGAGTTCTAGGATTGGTTTAGAGTCCTATTTTATGGGTATTTTGGAGTGGCTATGTGAGAGCTGCGATATGTTGCTGCTGCTACTATGCCACCATCTTGGCTCCAAAAATTCAACTTTTTAAGGCACTCTTCTCTTCATTGGATTTTAAAGCTTCTTTTGTCATTTGAGTTGATCTATTTTTTAAGGTGTCATTCTCTTCAGTCAGGTTATTGACTCTCTTTTCATGATTTTCTTGCATCATTCTCATTTCTCTTCCCATTTTTTCCTCCCTTTCTCTTATTTGATTTTCAAAATTCTTCTTAAGCTCCTCTATGGCCTGTAACCAGCTTACATTTTTCTTGAAAGCTTTTGGTGCAGATGTTCTAATTGTGTTGTCTTCCTCTCATTCCATGCTTTGATCATTTTTGTCCCCCAAAAAGGAACCTAAAGTTGGATTGCTGAGCTTGGTTTGCTTCCTTTGCCTGCTTATGTTGCCAGTCAATTAATTTGATTTTTGTGCAATTGTAGAACTTTGCTTTCAGAGGTGAGAGCTTTGTTCCAAATTGCTGGGGTTTTCACAGCTGCCAGAGCTATTAGGAGGAACAGTCTCTGCAGCCCCAACCAGCTTTGGCTCACTGAAAACACACCTCAGGACCACCACCCAAGACCATGATACTGATCCAGGCTGCTCAAGGCAAGAGCACTCAGCTTCTGAATGATCACTTCGGCCCCCTGCAATTTGTATGCCATGAGCTCTGAAGCAGCCACATGGAGCTGGCTGCAGGGCCACTGCATCTGCTGCTTTCTTGCCCTGGGAGCATATGGCCAGACCCACTTTTCTCCCCCAAATTTAGCTGAGTTCCACTGACCTTTCACTTTGTCCTTATTTCTTATTGGTTTATAATTCTGGAAACTGCCATAGTTGCAGGTGATCCACTCTAAATCACAGTTTCAGGCCAGGCTGGGCTCGGCTCCCAGAGCTCTGCAATGAGCCCTTCCCTTCCCACCTTCTGGGCTGCCCCCAACAGGAGATGTGTTATTTTCTGTAATTGTGTGAGTTCTGGAGCTGTAAAATTTGTTTAGAGTCATATTTTATAGTTATTTGAGGTGGTTATGGTGGGAGCTACAGAGTTCTTCTGCTTCTATGCTGCCATCTTGACTCCACCATCGTACATCTTTTTAAAGTGAAATAATTTTTCACATTCTTCACCTGCCTCCCCTATCATTCTTTCTTGACCTTCCAGTTCTTCTTTGGAGAGTATCTCTGCATAATAAACTCAAACCATTGCCTTTTTTTTAATGCAAACTCTAATGCCTTAATGAAGATAAAATTCTTAAGGGTTACATATATCATCATCAAATATAGATATGCAAACAGTTTAACTTTGTTAAATCTCTTATGATTTCATCTTGACATGTTTATGCTTCTTTTGAGTTTTGTGTTTGAATTTCAAAATTTCTGTTTATCTTGGGTAATCAACAGGAATGCTAAAAAAAATCCTCTATTTCATTAAATATCTATTTTCTTTTATAGAATTACACTCAGCTTTGCTGCATAGTTAATTCTTTATTATAGTTCTAGCTTCTTTGCCTTCTGTAATATCACATTCTAAAGCTCTTGCTCCTTTTATACTGTGGTAGCTGTTAAATCTTCTGTGATTCTGTCTTCTGTGGCTCCATGGTATTTGGATTATTTCTTTTTTGTTGCTTTCAGCATTTTCTCCTTTACATGGGAATTTTGGAATTTAGCTACAATATACTTTAGTCTTTTCATTTTGGAATTTCTTTCAGGAGGTGATAAATTGAGTCTTTCAATTTCTTCTTCACCCTCTGTTAATAATGTTTCTTTATAATATATTAAAATATGATGTCTAGACTCTTTTTATCATAGTTTTCAAGTAGTCTTATAATTCTTAAAACATCATCTCTCCTCCATCTATTTTCCAAGTCAGTTGTTTTCCAAGGAAATATTTCACATTTTTCTTCCATTTTTTTCTACTTTGATTGTGTTTTATTGTTTTGTAATAACTAGTGAAGTCATTAGCTTTGATTTGACAAATTATACTTGTTAAGAAATATTTTCTTTGGTGATTATCTGTATTTCTTTTACATTTGGCCAAATCTGATTTTAATGAGTTAATATGTTCAGATTTTTTGTGCCTCTTTTAATAAGCTGTTAATTCTCTTTTCATAATTTTCTAGAATTGCTCTTTATTTTTTCCTTACTTTTTCCTTTACCAGTCTTATTTTGTTTTTAAAATCATTTCTGTTCTTTTTAAAAGCTATTTAGCTCCTCTAAGAATTCTTGTTGGACTAGTGTCTGATCTAGCTATATCTATATCTACATCTATCTATCTGTCTATCTAGATATAGATATTTTGCATTGAATGATTGCAACTTCTGGTTTTTTTAATTCATTTGAAACACAGTACATTGTCTCCTTACCCTCACTTTTGTTCTTTGTATATCTTTGTTTTCTTTTGTTTGTTTGTTTCTTTCTTTCTTTCTTTCTTTCTTTTTTTTGCTTTTTGGAGGAGGGAGGACAAGGCAGTTGTGGTTAAGTGACTTTCCAAAGGCCATATGGCTTGTATGTGTTAAGTGTCTCAGGCCGGATTTGAATTCAGGTTCTCCTGACTCAAGGCCAGTGCTCTATTCACTATGCCACCTAGCTGCCTGTGTGATCTATATTTATTATTTGAGACTTTGCTTGTAGATGTTTTCAGAACATTGTCTTCTGAGTTTGTGTCTTGAGCTTTCATGTCACTGTAGTAGCTTTTTATGGTCAGATTCTTTTTGTTGCTTGCTCACTTTTTTGAGCCTCTTTCTCTACTTTGACTTTAAGTTAGAGTTCAACTCGGTTCACTTCTGTGGAGTAGGGGGATTGGAATGATTTTCCTGAGCTTTTGACTCGTGATATTTCATTGGTTGGTTATCCAACCCAAAATTCCTTTGACATACTTTTAAGAATTCTTTAGAGAGCCACTTTTGGAGAGCTCAGAAAAAAAAAATCGTCATTTCATTCTACCATCTTTGCTTTGTGTTCCTTTAATAAACTAATTTTTAAAGTTATATTTAATTTTTACTTTTTTTGTTAAACTTTTTACAATTACGTTTTAATCTAGTTCAAGGGCATTTTTTGGGAAGTAACTTTGACACTTCAGTCCTAAACCACAGAAGCACCTGCAGTTGCTTTACCATTGGTGAATAATTTTTGTTTAGAAAAGCTTTGAGAGTTCATCAGGACCACGGAAATTATCTAGTTCTCCATGAAGGTGATCAAGCATACAAAAGTTCTAAGGTTTCTAAAATAATTGCAACTATTATTAGTCAAGTATATCCTTTATTTTTGTAGGTGCTTAATACATATTTATTGATGGATTTTTGTAATTGCCTGGACCTGTGATTTGGAGCCCTTTAGGAATAGTGACAAATTATTCTCCAGAATAGATGGACCAGATCACAATTCCACAAATAATGCATTAGTGTACCTATTTTTACACATCCCCCAAGCATTTCTCATTTTCCTATTCTGTCATGTAAGACAAGCTAATAGAAGTGAATTAGTACCTCAGAGTTGCTCTAATTTTCATTTCTGTATACAACAGTTAATATTTTTTTTCGTGTGAGTATGGATAACTTTGATTTCTTTTTCTGAAAACTGCTTGTCCATATCCTTTAACTATTTATCAAATGGGGAATGTCTCTCATATTTTTAAATTTGGCTCATTTCATTATATATTTAAGAGTGATATTTTATCTGAGAAACTTGCTGTAAAATCTTTTACAAGTTTATTACTTTACTTCTAACTTTGCCTACAGTGGCTTTTCTGTGCAAATGCTTGTTAAGTTGATATAATTGAAATTATCCATTTTACTTCACATGATCTTCTCTGTCTCTTATTTTTTCATAAACTTTTCTCATATTCATAGAGGTAAAATTTTCCATGGTCCCTTAATTTACTATTATCAACCAGTATGTCTAAATAAGTTACCCATTTTGACTTTATTTTGTTACATACAGTGTAGGATGTTGGTCTATGTCTAGTTTCTGCCAAACTGCTTTCTAGTTTTCCCAGCAGATTTGTCAAATGCCGAGTGCTTTTTCCCAAACTTGGATCTTTTGTTTTGTTAATAAATGAAATACTATGGTCATTTAATACTGTGCATTATGTACTTAATCTATTCCATTGCTATACTACTTTATTTCTTAACAAGAACCAGATTCTTCTGATGATTACCATTTTATAATATGGTTTGGAATCTGGTACTACTAGGATGCCTTCCTTCCCTTTTTTTCATTGATTCCCTTGATATTCTTCACATTCTGTTCTTCCAGATGAATTTTGTTAGTATTTTTTCTAGCTCTATGACATAATTCTTTGGTAGTTTGATTGGTATGCCACTAAATAAGTAAATGAATTTAGGTTGAATTGTCATTTTTACTATATTAATTCAATTTAACCTAAATTAATATTTCTTCAATTGTTTAGACCTATCTTTATTTGGGTGAAACTTTGTGATTGCCAAGTAGATTACCAAGTATTTTATAATGCCTGTAGTTATTTTAAATGCATTTTTCATTTCTATCTTTTCTATCTGGTTTTGTTGGTAATATATAGAAATGCAGATGATTTATTTCAAACCATGCAACTTCACTAAAGTTATTAATTGTTTCAGTTAGTTTTTTAAAGTTGTTTCTCTAGAGTTTTTAAGTAAACAATCTTATTGTCTGCAAAGAGTGATGCTAGTTTTATTTCTTCATTGACTGTTTCTAATCCTTATTTTTTAGGGCGTCGTATGGATATAGTTAGCATTTTGTGGGGATAGTGAACATTTTTGCTTCACCCTTGACCTTATTGGGTAGGATTATTAGAGATAATGCTTGTATTTGGTTTTCAAAAGATACTCCTTATCATTTTAAGAAAGGCTTCATTTATTCCTCTGCTTCCTAATGTTTTAAAAAGAATGAGTGTTATATTTTGCCAAAAGCTTTTTCAGCACTATTGAAATAACTATGTGATTTTTGCTGCTATTGCTGCTATCTTATGGTTTTCCTAATATTAAACCACCCTTGCATTTCTGGCATAGATTCTACCTGGCCATAATGGATTATCTTTGTGCTATTTGCCTGTAATCTCCTTCCTAGTATTTTATTTAAAAAGTTTGCATTGATAGTAAGGAAATTGGCCTATAATTTCCCTTCTCTGTTTTCACTCTCTCTGCTTTAGGTTTATTATTAATTAATTTATTTATTTATTAATTATCCCTTTTATTTTTAGAATTTCATTGTGGTGTTTATTTTGGGATTTTAATTTTTTTGTCATTAAATTCGGTTTGAATTTGCTACAGTTCTTTCTTGACATATTTTTCAACAGTTTATATAGTATTGGGTTTGTTGTTTGGTAGAAGTCACTTGTAAATTGATCGGGTCCTGGAGATTTTTTTCTTAAGGAGTTCATCTATGCTTTTTGTAAAATAAAGTCATTTAAGTAATTTAGTTCCTCTTCTTTTAATCTATGTATTTTATATTTGTGTAAATATTCATCCATTTCTCTTAGATTATCAATTTTGCTGGCATATAATTGGGCAAAATTATATAACAATTGCTTTAATTTTACTTTTACTGGTGGTACATTCACTTGATTTTTGATACTGATAATTTTGTTTTCTTCCTTATCAAATAACTCAATTACCTCTTTTGTTGTTTTTTTCCATAAAACCAGCTTTTAGTTTGTTTATTAGTTCAATTTTTAAACTTTCAATTTTATTAATTATCCCTTTTATTTTTAGAATTTCATTGTGGTGTTTATTTTGGGATTTTTAATTTCTTTTTTTCTCATTATTATACTTGCAATTATATTTACATAAATCCTACACATATATAGGCAGCTTAATTCCCAGATATTTTATATGTTTTGTGCTTATTTCGAGTAGAATTTCTCTTGTCATTTTTCTACTCTTTTTTACTACTATATAGAAATGCTTGTGCCTTAATGAAATTTTTCTGATGTTCTACTTCATTGAAACTCTTTTGTTTTAATTATTTCTTTGCTAATTCCTTGTGGGTTCTAAGTATTCTATCCTCCTGTATTCAAATAAGAATATTTGTATGCTCTCTTATTGATGCTTTTGTCCTTGATTTTCTTCTCTTTCTGCTATAACTGTCATTTCTAAACCTGTATTAAATAATAAAAGAGTTTAGAAACATTCTTCATTTAACCTTATTTGTAATAAAAAATCTTCTGTTTATCCATAACAAAAAATCTATTAGCAATAACAGAAGGAAAAGAAATTGAACGAATCAGATTAGGCAAAGAAGAGACTAACTTGGGGGGTGGAGCCAAGATTACTGAGTAAAAGCAGGAACTTGCTTGAGCTCCCACTTCAACCACCTCCAATACCTGTAAAATATGACTCTAAACAAAGTTTAGTACTACAGAACCCACAAAGTGAGAGAGAGAAACAAATCTCCCACTAAAGACAGCCAGGCAAGCTGACAGAAAGAGTCTATTGCACTGAGATGGGAGTGCAGCAAAGTCCCATGTGAAGCACACCAACCCAGACCTGCAGCACAGACTGGCCAAAGCAGACTTCAGGGGACAGATTTACCAGCAAATGTGGTGGTTTCCAGACTTCTCAACCCATAAATGCCAAAGATAAAGTAAAAGATCATTAGGGAACTCTGTTGGAACTGGGTGAAAAAAAATGCTGTCCCATCCCTGCCCCCAGGGCTGGTAGAGGTGCCTGCAACTGCTGCTGCTTCTGGCTCCAGGCCTTCAGATGGTTGGGACACCAAGTGACTGTCAAGGAGGGCAATTGCAGGAATGTCTTTGCCGGTGCTGAGGCAGAATTCTCTTGCTTTGCCCTTCTTCAATGTCAGTTGCTGTCTTGGGTGGTGATCCTGGGTTGAGGAGAGCCGGCATGGCAGCACTTGTTAAGGCTGTGAAGAGAAAGTCCTCCTCACAGTTCTGAGGCAGGTGCCTGGAAGAAGCTCTGACAACAGCTGCACAAAACCCCAGAAATTTTGGACACAGCACTCTCCACTCTAGAAGCACAGTTCTACCATGCCAAAGAGCTCGAAAGTTAAGTAATTGGTTGACAAGATAAGCAAACAAAGGACACAAAATCAGACTATAGAATATTTCCTTGGGGACAAAGGGGATCAAAACATAAAGCCAGAAGAAGACAACAAAGTCAAAACTCCTGCTTCAAAAGCCTCCAAGAAAAATATGGAGAAGCTCAAGAAAGAGTTTCAAAATCAAGTAAGACAAGTGGAGGAAAAATTGGGAAGGGTAATGAGAATGATGCAAGAAAATCCTGAAAAGTGAGGCAACAGTCTGACTGAAGAAAATAGACTAATTCAAATGTCAAAAGAGGCCCAAAAAGCCAATGAGGAGAGAAATGCCTTAAAAAAGTCAAATTGCCCAGGAGGAAAAGGAATTTCAAAAGCTCACTGAAGAAAATAGTTCCTTCAGAATTAGAGTGGAACAAATGGAAGCTAATGACTTTGTGAGATATCAAGATATTATTAAACAGATCCAAACAAATGAAAAAAATAGAAGGCAATGTGAAATGTCTCACTGGAAAAAATACTGACCTGGAAAACAGATTCAGGAGAGATAATTTAAAAATCACTGGGCTACCTGAAAGCCAAGATCAAAAAAGAGTTTAGTCATCATCCTTCAAGAAATTCTCAAGGAAAATTGCACTCATATTTTAGAACCAGAAGGCAAAATAGAAATTGAAAGAATTCACTAATCACCTTTTGAAAAAGATCCCAAAAAGAAAACTCTTAGGAATATTGTAGCCAAATTCCAGAGTTCCCAGGTCAAGAAGAAAATATTACAAGCAGTCAGAAAGAAACAATTTGAGTATTGTGGAAAAACAATAAGGATAACACAAGATCTAGAAGCTTCTACATTAAGGGATCAAAGGGCTTGGAATATTATATTCCAGAGGTCAAAGGAGCTAGGATTATAACCATGAGTCACCTACTCAGCAAAATTGAGTATAATACTCCAGGGGAAAATATGGACATTCAATGAAATAGAGGACTTTCAAGCATTCGTGATGGAAAAAAAAAAAACAGAGCTGAATAGAAAATTTGACTTTCAAATACAAGAAGCAAGAGAAGCATGAAAAGGCAAACAAGAAAGAAACCATAAGGAATTTATTAAAGTTGAACTATTACATTCATACATGGAAAAATGATCATTGTAACTCATCGGACTTTTCTCATTATTAGGATAGCTGAAGGGATTTATATATGTGTGTGTGTATATGTGTGTGTACATACATACATACATACATATATATGTATATGCATTTATAGTGGGTGCATGTGTGTATGTATATGTGTGTATATGTGTGTACATGTATACATTCACAGAGGGCACAAGGTGAATTGAATGTGAAGTGATTATATAAAAAAAATAAAATTAAGAAGTTATAGAGGAATATATTGGGAGAAGGAGAAGGGAAGTGATTGAATGGGATGGATTATCTCAAATAAAGGAGGCAGAATAAGGCTGTTACAATGGGGAAAAGTGGGAAGGTGAAAGGGAATAAGTCAACCTTACCCAAATTGAATTTGGTTTAAGGAGGCAATAACATAGACACTCAATTGGGTATTTTAACCTACAGGAAAGTAAGGGAAAGGGGAAAGGGGTGTGTGTGAAAGAAAATTGGGGAGAGGGTAGTTAGTAGCAAACCCTTTTGAAAAGGGACAGGGTCAAAGGAGAAAATAGAATAAACTGGGGGCAGGATAGGATGGAGAGGAATATAATTAGTCTTTTACAATATGACTACTATGGAAATGTTGTGTATTACTACACATGTATAACCTATATTGAATTGCTCATCTTCTCTGTGAGGGTAGGGGAAGAGAGAAGAAGGGAGAAAATCTGGAATTCAAAATTTTAAAAACAAATGTTAAAAAAATATTTTTTACATGCTATCTGGAAATAAGATATGCAGATGATGAGGTATAGAAATCCATATTGCCCCATAGGAAAGCAAGGGGGGAATTTAGGGGGGATATAAGAGAGGGCACATTGGGGGAAAGATTATTCAATAGGCTTGCCATCGGGGAGGGGGGTAGGAGAGAGATTGGAAGAAAATCTGTAACTCAAAATATTTGGGAAAAGAATGTTTAAAACTGAAAATAAACTTTAAAAAAGAGAAAAGAAAGAGATTAAGTTTTAACTATTTGCAAATAATATGATGATATACTTAGACAACCAAGTAAAAAACTACTTGAAATAATAAATATCTTTAGCAAAGTTGCAGGATATAGAATAAACCCACATCATCCCTATATATTTTAATGAAGCCCAATAGCAAGAAATGAAAAGAGAAATTTCATTTGAAGTTACTGTAGACATTATAAAATATTTGGGAGTCTACCTGCTCATAATTTCAAGCCATCTTATCATTTCCCACCAGTTGTGGTTTTAACTCCACAAACATCATGGCCCCATGCTGGGTATGCTCTATATCTACCCCCTACCTTATTCCCCTCCCTCCTCTCCAGCAACTTTTCAGATTCCTTTTATGCATTGTATGCCCTTATTAGATTATAGATTGCTTGTGGGCAGGGAATGACTTTCTTTCTTCTAAAAAAAATATTCCAGGAGCTTAGTACAATGCCTTACACAGAGTAGATATGTAATAATTTATTGACTTTTGACTATAGTTTTTGATCCAGCAACACCATTACAGTTGTATGGTTTGTCCTTGATTTTCAAATAGGACCATGACATCAGGGAGATGATGCCATGACTTGCAAGTGAGTTGTAGTTCGGTAAGTGAGGTCTGTGCAAAGACATCAGCCTCACTTTCTCCTCTGGACCCATCTGGATCTAGTCACCTGATATGGATCAGGATCATTGCAGATAGCCCAGGATGCAATGAGGGCCTTTGATTTTTTCAAGATAAGGTCATTCTGTGTGTTACATGGAGTCTAAAGAGAATGGGAAAGGTTTCACATGTACAACAATATGGATAGCAACACTTTTGGGGAGCAAAGCACTTGAAACCAAATGGATGCCCTACGATTAGGGAATTTGTTGAATGGGATGTATCACTTTTATGTAATAATATTTTATTGTACCAAAAAAACAGATCATTTTGTGAATACACAAAAATTTGGAAAGATTCTTATGCATTGATGAGTAGCATGTTTGCCTCAGTTCCTCATCTATAAAATAACCTGGAAAAGGGGATGTTAAACCACTGTAGGATCTCTGCAGAGAAATCCCAAATGGGTCACAAAGAGTAAGACACAACTGAACAACAACAACAAAAGAAAATAAGACCAAGAGATATTCACACATGGTGATTACATTTGTTTGAAGGAATGAATACACCACTAAAATAAACAAAACTCAGATACTGTACATAAAGTTTTCAATCTTGACTCCAAACTAATCCAACAAAATCCAACGAGCATTTGTTAAGAATGTACTATGAGTAAGGCACTGGGAAAGCACAGAGTTTATTAATTCCATCCAGAAGTCAAAGTCAGTTCACAAGAGTTTGAAGTATGATCGATGAAGGACAGGCACACATTCCAGACATACACAAAGACAAGAGATGGTAACTGAAGGTCACTTAAGGGAACTAAAGCTCTAGTAGCAAAAAGACATAGGTAGCTATGGACTCATAAAGAAGTGTTTTTCCTCACATTTGTGAGTGGAGTTATGAAGAAAAGCCTAGCTTGGGATCTCAGCTGAGCAAACCACTTGACAGAAATGCTCCACCTTTGGAGAGCTTCATGAGGAGTCACTCAGAGAAAGGATTTTGAAACCAGTGGTACCAGGAGAATGAGTAACCTTGGTCACGTGTGTTCCCTACACATGTGCCTCACTCTCTCTCATTATAATGTAAGTTTGTGCCTCTTCTTCCTATGGAAAATATGTGTACTTATGGGAGAGTATATACCAGATTTAGGAAGAGAATGTTTTATACGTACTGTACTTACTTACAATGACATTTTAGCAAATACCTTTGCTAAGAACAAAGTGATTCTACTGATTGACTATAAATAGAAAGCACACTGATGAGGGCTCATGAGCTATAGTTGTAGAATTTTAACCTGTAGAATACCCTAGAATCCTTAGGAGTAGCAGTCACTCTTTGGAGTACCCAACTAGCTAATAAGAGTAAAAATTGAGGGAGTTACCCAGTGTTGGTGCTACATGTAAATTCTTTCATTTAATTACTACAACACACCAGTAAGATGAATATAATCTGAGCTAACCTTTAAAGGAAACTGGGAATTGTAAAAGTTGAAAATTAGGAAGGAATATACTAAGGCACGGGGCACTCAAGACCTATGCAAAGTTATAAAGCAGAAGATGGTTTATAAATATTAGAAAATATCAAGCACATGAAGGTAAATAATACACAGTAAGACTGAAGAGGCTGGAACCAGATTCTGAAGGACTCTAAAAACCAAACTCATAGTTTATATTATTGTTTCTGTTCTGTTTCTCCGTATATCTTGCCATAAGACCATAATATCTGGTTTACAGTTAAAATCTTACATATATACTCCCCAGCCCCCAATTAGAACATGGGCTCTAGGAGCAGCTAAGTGGCACAGTGAATAAAGCACTAGCCCTGGAGTCAGGAGGACCTGAGTTCAAATCTGGCCTCAGAAACTTAACACTTACTAGCCAAGTGACCTTGTGCAAGTCACTTAAATCCAATTGCTCTGCCTTCCCACCTTCAAAAAGCAAAAATAATAATAATAATAATGGGCTCTTTGAGAGCAAAGATGATCTTATTTTTCCACTTTTATCCACAGAACTTTAAATATAGTAACTACTTAATAAATGTTTCAATTATTCATTCATTCTTCCATCAGTAGCACACCATTATCCTCTAAAATCATGTTTGATTCTCCCCTAAGACAACTTCTTGCCTCTTTTGTCCTTGTCCTTCCCTTTCTCCTTTATTTTCTCTTTACCCTTCTACTTCCTTTTTCCTTTCACCTTCCTTCTTTTCCCCCTTCTCTTTTCTCTTTCTCTTTCTTTTCCTTTTCCTCAACCCATTGACCTTCCTCCTTTCCACTTTTCCCTGTCTCAATCCTTAATGGTCTTTCATCATGTAAAATGTGTATGATGTTTTGGTCTAGTAGGTACTGTGTGTCCACCTGGATCTGTCCAGATGAGGCTCCTATAAGGAGGCTAGGATAGCTATCTGTAGGGTAGTTATTCTTCTCCAAGGGAAGCTTTGATTCTTGCCAGAAGTTTGGGCCAGAGGATGGACACTCTGCTCTTCTCAGACAGAACGGGGACAGTATCAGGTTACAATAATATCTATCTACTCCCTTCAATATGGTTACTCTAGGAGAGATATTTTTCAAGTTCAAATTGAGCTCTTTATTGCTGAGGAATGTCCCAAGTTATATATGCAGAGCATGATTTCTGTCTCACCAAATATCAGTTCCACAATGAACACATATAGCAAAATAGCAAATAAATCCATTTATTTAAGTTGATATAGATTTAAGAGAAATTATATATGTATATATGTGTACACACAAACACACACCAGACATTAAAGAATCAATGAGCTCTCCCTTTGGGACTGAGGAGAAACAAAGAGAGAGAGAGAGAGAGAGAGAGAGAGAGAGAGAGAGAGAGAGAATATGAGAATGAGAATGAATGTGTTTCTCAGATCTTACCCAAGAGGAAATTTTTCAAAGTCTCTAGTGTAGCCATCTGAGGCTAGGGACATGATTAAGATGCTAGTCCCTATACATGTCAGTTTTTTCCAAAAGTAATCCTCTAGCTTCAGGGACCTAATGAAAATCTGGAATCATAAGTCTTCTCTTTCTAAGTTAGAAGCCAGGAAACCAGGATCTCTCTTTCCTCAAGCTCTCACCAACTTAACTCTTCATGCAGTCAAAGAGCACTGATTAATCAATATCCATCAATGAGGAGAATCTTATGTAAATGGACTTTGATGTACTTACAATTATTTCTGTAATTCTTTATATTATACCAAAAATAATGAAATAAACATGGTAGACAAAATAGATTGAATTTAATATTTTAATATTAAATTATTATTTAAATACTTTCTCACATATTAAATTTTAATATTCCATAAGTTAAATGAATGCATCAAATGAATTCACTCTACCAAGGCGTAGAAAATTAACAGAAGAATATGCATTCCTCAAGTGGTCCTCAAGTTCTCTCCCACCCAACTCACTTCTACACATACATCACAAATCACTTTTACAACTGTTGCGATGAGGAATCATACCCACCCATATATATTCTCCCCTGAGTGTATCAGCTCAACAATAGTGAACCCAAGGAAGTTAAGAGCCTGCAAAAGTTGCCACTTTTGCAGAGAAGTCAGTCCTTCCAGACATGAAGGCAGATTACCTTGCTCCAGGGGTAATAAGTGAAATTGCTAAGCCAAGTGCCTGACAAATAGTAAGTGCTATATAAATGTAAGTGATGATGATGATGATGAAGATGAAGGAGGAGGAGGAGGAAGAAAATGTTTGCAATTACTTCTCCAGAAAAAAAAAATTAACAGGACCCACTTTATATTTTCCACCATTTTCTTAAGACTAATCAACAAAACAATAAATCAAGCCTTGATTTGTAGGGCTAGCTGTTTTCCTAGGTATAAATGCTAACACAGCATTAACATTTTGCTCTTCAAAGCCAATATACGCTGATTCCAACTTATCCTTGCCCAGTTCTCATGTTAGTAGACTAGGTTTACACAAGTTCTAATAAAATAAAGTAAATATTTAACAGGTTGGTAAAGCTTAGCTGACATCAGTACTAGGTTCATCTGACAGAAAAAGGCCAGAGGACTGTCCATGAACCCTTACCACCACCATCACCACTTCCTTTTAGTAGAGTGGTAGACTTCAAAAGCTCAATGGGGCATACACTGTCAGACATTATCAATATGTTCATACTTCAGAATAAGGAAAGATTTTATGGGAAGAGTTGGAGAATGATAGTCGGGGTTTTTAAGTATAAATAAAATATATTTTATTTAAATCAAAGAGGCCAATACCTAAATGTCTTTTAAAATTTTGCCTAGGGCAGCTATGTGGTACAGTGGATAGATTGCTTGGTCTGGAACCAGGAAGACTCATCTTCATGAGTTTTAGTCTGATCTCAGACACTTACTAGCTGTGTGACCTTAGGCAAGTCATTTAGCTTTCTTTACCTCTGTTCTCCATCTGTAAAATGGGTTGGAGAAGGAAATGGCAAACCACTCTAGTAAACAAAAAAAAATTGACTTCAATCTGTTTCTGTTTTCTGTTCCACACTAGAAATTAAAAGATGCATGACTCTTAGTCAATGAGAAGCCACATGACATCACAGTTATATAATACCATAAAAAGTCATGTAACACAAACAGCTCGTTTATTCCTGGTTCAGGAAAGCTGAAGAGACCTATGATCCATACAGAGAAGGTTAGGGGCATGGTTCAGCACTCCATGATAACTGCCCAAGCAAAGCAATGGAGAGGAATACAAGTTTGAATTGGGACTGAAATAACCCTGCTAGCTCCATGCTAACTGGAATAGCTGAGTCAATCAAACCACAGGGTTTTTTTTAATTTTATTTTGTGTGTGTGTGTGTGTGTGTGTTTCCCTCAGTCATACCATGTAAACAGAGCTTTAGTATATGGTGTCAGAGGAAAATACTTGGGGCCTATTTTCTCAGGGTTGTCACTGGGTATTGTTTCATGCAATTTCACTTGTATCCTAGTCAGACTGAATTTCCAATCTGAATTTCCTCCCTAGAGGAGGTCTATGAATACCAGTAGAGGAGGAGAAAATGAGGGCCCAGCTTTGTATTGCGTGTGCTTAAATTTGCTTAACTCATCAGGCCAAATGACCTCACTTTGACACTAATTCAAAAGCTAAAATATAAGTTAGAGAAATTTACCTATGAAATAATCATTAAGCCCTCGCACTGACAAACAAACACACACACATACACACACACACACACACACAAGTGCTAAAAATGGAACCTTCTCCATAAGAAACAAATTAGGGTAATTAGTAATGGACATAACAATTTTATGGGTCACTGGTCACTTTCTTGGAAATATGTTTGGTGATTTGAAATACTCGTATCCCAGATAAGTTTCTAACCTGGGAAAATTATAAATTATTATGGCAGAGGGTTTTAAAAGTTGAATATGAATTTATATAAAATAAAGAACAATGACCACTGATCTAAAATGCTAAATGATACAAAAATGAAATTTAAAGAATTCCCATTGTACGTTTGTATGGTTAATCATTTATTAAATATTTTAGTGGAAATGTTTGGTTCATTATCCATTCTCCTAAAGGAGTTGCATACAACTATATCATTTGGGTATGTGGTAGAAAGGAAGTGGAAATGTTGCTATTTCATAAAAAATAAACCTTCGGTGGTTTGGATATTCTAGACAGGGAAAAGGCAACAGAGAAAAAGATCAAAGGAAATTTTAGTATTTAAAAGGTCTTCTCTCATATAGAAAATAGTCACAGTCTGTTATTTGTGCCAAAACTTTTTAGAAAATGCCATTGGAGTTAATTGTAAGTCCAATGATGATAATTAGCACTAATCAATTATTTCAGTGGCAGAGATCATATAAAATTATTGTGATTTGGCTCTAAGATATATTTTTATACTTTCATTTGAATATGGGTGTGATATTCTGAGAATTCACAGTAAAGAAAAACGAAGGATTTCAGCTAGAATGAAGTTTATCTTGGCATATCAAACTATAAGAAAGAGTTTGCTAAGCAAATTAATATTATGGACAGGATTGTTGGGGTGGGGTGATTAAATTACTTAAAAGAACTTTAAAAAAACTTATCATTTACCTAAGACAAATGACACAATAACTATAAATCATCCTATTCTAGTCAATAAAACACTTCAATGTGAATGTATATTTTGTGGCATTTGAGAGTAATAATAAAACTTCATTAATTTAAAAACATTATAATACATATTAAACTTGCTACTTTCTACACAACTAGGTGATATTTCAAATTAAAAAAATAAGATTTTCTTTAAAAGCTTGATTCAAAATCACACAGTTTCAGATCTGGAAGGCATCTTATTAGCTGTCTAATCTAACTGATCCTAGGAAAAGCAAGCCCATAACATCATACCTGATAGGTCTTCATCCAGCCTTTGTTTAAAGATGTATAATTGGGAGCATCTTTATTTGCTGGCTACTACCTTCTGAAGGAACTCATTCCACTTGGAAATAACTCCAATTAATGTGAAGCTTTTCCTGACACCCAACCATAATTTGCCACTTTTTTGCAACGTTAGGGGCTCTTTTTGGTGCCAGATTTTCAGGTATTTGAAGAAAAGTTCTTATCTTCATTTTCAATCATTTCCACTTTTGACCACAGAGCATTCCAAATTCTGTCTTCTTTAAGTTAGAGATCTGTGATTCTTTTAACTGATGCACAAATGATATGAACTGAAAGATATTCACCATTCTGACTGCTTTCATGTAGTTTCCAGTTTACTGATGCTATTTCTAAACCAATGCTCAGATTAAAACATAGGATCTAGATGTCATATGACCAGGGAAGAGTATAGAAGAATTCTTCCTCCTATTTCCTGGAAGCTATGCCTCTCATTGCAGCTCAAGCTTTTGTGAATGCTATGTTGTTGAATTATGTTGGGCATATTAGAATTGGAGTCAATTAGTATCCACAGGTTTCCTCTCCTCTATCACTAACTCTAGGAGTGAGTAGCCACTTCCACTTTTCATCATTTCTACCCAATAGACATATAGGAGTAAGAATAACATCCATTGAGACTGAAATGATAGATTGGGGCCAGGAAGTGTAGGGCTCTTAGAAGCTAAACAGAGAAATTTGTGTTTTACGCTTTTTTTTTCTCAATGACTTGTTTATTTACTTTTAGTTTACAAGATTCAGTTCCACAATCCTTTGAGTTTCAGATTTCCTCCCCTCCCCTCCCCCCCCACCATGGTGGCATGCAATCATGTATAGGATCTGCAAATACTTTCACATTGTACGATAGTTTGGTTATATAGAAGGGTTGTAATCAATGAGTGATCACTGGGAAAAAAGAAACAAAACCAAACATGAAAAAGAACACTAGTATGTATTGCTTCAGTCTCTATTTAAACTCTAGTCTTTCTAGATCTTTCTCTGAATGTAGATATCCCCTTGCATCCTGAGACTTGTAGAGTTGTCTTATAATTATGCATTGCTGAGAAGAGTACAGTTTATCAAGGTTGGTCATCATATATACAATGTGTCTGTGATTGTGTACATTTGTGTTTTATCCTAAAGGCAATAGGTAGACTGTCAAGTTGGTGTATTAGAACAATCACACAATCACATTTGTTCTTAAGAAAAATTATCTTAGCAGTGTTATATGTTATTAACTGGAGAAGATTTGAGTCAGAGAGACCAATTAATGGAATGTTTCAATAATCTGGACAAGAGGTGATTAGGGTCTAAATTAAAGTGCTATCTCAGTAAGTAGAAAGGAGGGGTCAGATACAAAAGATGTGAAAGTAGAAATAGCAAGATTTGGCAATCAATTTGATATTTAAGGGGAAGGAGTTGAATGAAGGGTTTGGTATACTGCCAAGATGAGGTTACAAACTAAAAATCTTGGAAGAATGATGGTGCCTTCTACAGCAATAAGAATGCTTGCTAAAGGGGTGGGTTTGGGAAGGGAAACATAGACCTTAGCTTTAGAAAGGTTGAGATTAACATGGGGCTGGACCAATCAGTTTGAAATGTCCAACAGACAACTAGTGGATCTCAAAAATGAAAACAGGTCTGGATATAAAGATCTGTGAGGCATCTGCCTAGAAATGATAGTTAAATCCAGAGGAGGTAATGAAATTACAAAGAGGAAGAATATAAAGAAAGAAGATAATAGGGCCTAAGAGAGGCCCTAAGGAATGACTTAAATAGAGGGCATGATGTGAATAATGAGCCATCAGACAAAGTGTAGTAAGCTTGGTCAAATTTGCCTTGTAGTAGGATCTTGCATTAAGACCTCTACTATCTTGATTGCTTCCTAAAATTTCTGTATTTGCATGTGTCTATACACACACATACATCTATATATAAGTAATATTTTATTATTTTTATAAACTAATTTAGGCAATATAATTTTTATTTTGTTGCTTCAGCCTAACTTTGAGTAACTACTACTCCTCAAGTTATTTAGGTTTTTATTTGTATAAAGAATGTTTTGTAGTTGGATTTATATAGTTCTTGTGTGTTTCTCAGGAGGTACACCATCAAATATTTTATACTGTCTATGGTTACACCAAGATGGAATTTCTCTTTCTTTGTCATGCTTCTTGTTTTCATTGTTAATACAGAGAAATGCAGATGATTTGTCTGGGATTTTTTGATATCTTGCAACTGTACTAAGGCAGTTAATTACTTTAGTTAGTTTTTTTTAGTTGACTTCCTAAATAGAACTCACAACCATTCAAAAAGGTTTTATGAAAATCTACCCTAGAGGAAAAAGTGGGTTTGAAATTCTTAACATTCAGACTGTGTTCTAGAGTTGTATTAACACCTTATTGAGCTGGTCCAAAAATACATCCATCTTAGGCAGATACAGCAAAGTGGCAATGGAATAGAAAGCAAACTGGCTTGTACTTATGAACTTCTATAGCTTTTCAAATTACCCCAAACTCTTCCCTTAAATGATTTTTATTGTATATTTTTAATCCTAATGTATACCCCCTCCAAAATGATTCTATGGAGTGAAAAAGCAGGGAATAATACAGTCTTTGAGGAATGAACATTTCAAATCATTCGAATAGCACCATAGAGACATATGGCAAATATTGCAGGACTCCAATATTTTTCCCAATCATTAATCATGCCCCAGATACATTTATTACCAAAGAACTATTTAAATAGAAAGAAACTGGGCAAATCATTTAGTGAGAATGAAAGATAGTAGATGTATGCACTAGGACCTACAAAGTATCAGCACACGTAGTGGAAGTCTCCTAGCCTTTTGAGTAAACCTCTGTGCTCCTATAATGGTTTCTTGGAAGTACATGGATGGCAAGGTCTTGGATAAATTATTATTGTATTATCATATGAAGTAGGTGCTTTGATAAAGTCACTGATCCATTAAAGTAAAGAAATATAAATGCAGATACACATTCTCATTACACAATTCACCTTGCCTTAACTTAGCTCATTAATTTCTACCTCTGCAAAGACACACACACACACACATACCACACAGTATATCTAGTTATGTGTGTATATATTACAGACATGTGATATCACACACATATAATTATATGTGTGATATTACATATGTACATACATATACATACCTACATGTATGCATATATACATATATATGACATAATTGTGCATATGTTGTATTTTCCTAGAAGAATGTAAGCTTCTTAATGGTAGAAGCTACTCCATGTTTCCAGTGACAGCCAAATATTTATTTTCCTAGTGACAGCATATATGCTCAACTAATTAAAATGGACAGTTAATGCTGTTAGGGAGAGGAAGAAAAAGATCATTTTCTCCACCTTTCACTGGGAAATCCAAGGAAGCATTGCTAGAATCCCCAGGTATATATACAAAAGAGAGGAAAAAGAGAAACCTTAAGTGGGACGAGTTACTCCTTTTAAAATCTACCAAGTCAATCAATAAACATTTATTGAGCACCTATGTGCCAGAAACCATGGGCTGATCTTCCTTGACAGCCAGCCAATTCTCTTTGACGTAGGATCCCCTATCAAGGAGAGGGGCCACACAAGCTAAAGCCTCTGCCTATGCATGTCTTTTATCAAGGGACCAACCACAAAGGGCCATTCTACATGTGTCACTGGAAAGAAACCAATTCTGGAGACTGCATGTATCAGCAGAACAAACCTAAGTTTCATGTTGACTAGAAAGGACCAGGGTCTTAATGTATCTTAGTCCCTTGTTATCTAATTCTGTATTCTTTTTTTCTGGGAGAAAGGCAGGGCAATTGGGTTAAGTGACTTGCTCAGGGTCACACAGCTAGTAAGTGTTAAATGTCTGAGGCCGAATTTGAACTCAGGTCCTCCTGATTCTGGTACTGGTGCTCTATTCACTGAGCCACTTAGCTGCCTCCTGTGTTCTTTCTAAAATAAGTTTGATTGTGCATTATTTACATCTTATTGGTGTTACCCACCAAATTTCCCTACTTCACAAATTTCCATGATCAGGAGTAACAGTGGAAATGTGGATTTATCTAAATACTTAGTTAAACTCACTTAGCATCACCTAGGAGCAATGTGAATTAATTACTTCTGCTACAAAAATAAAACTTTGAATTCTATTTTCTCCAGTGACAGAGGAATTTATACTTGGAAAAAAAATTCTTTTCTCCACCTTCCATCACCATAACTTTCTCATACACACACACACACACACACAAACACACAGACACAAACACTTATACCTTTTTTTTCCTCTTTAAATATCACTTAAGCAGGGGTCCCCTCAACAAATTATCATTGGCATATTGGCATATATTGGCATAGTTCTACACAAGACCAAACTGATGCTAGAATATGTATGTAAGGGTTTATTTTCCTTGATAAGAACCTTAGTGTACTTGTGCATTAGTGAGGCAATTAAATATTTGGTTATCTTAAGCTGGTCTTTGCTGGAATCATGTTATATAGATCTGACAACTGGTTCTCTCTCCATCTCTCTCTCTCTGTCTCTCTATCTGTCTCTCTCTGTCTCTGTCTGTCTCTCTCATATACACACACATGCACACATACATACATAAGTATATTGAAAATTATGTATACATATGCATAAATACATGCTTCAGAGTCTCCTATTTCTGTCTGGTAAATTCTCCTACACTGGCTCTCTTCATCCTGTCTCTTCAATATTCCCTGAGATAACATAATCACAGTAATGTATATTTAAAGTAAAACTGCCAAGACTCTAAGTCTACTTCCCACCTTTGGACTGGAGCCCACTCATTCCTTTTGGAAATTTTAACCCTTCTGTCACCATAGCATTTGAGGAAAGAAGTAATCCAAATATAATTTATTTTAAATCTATACAAAGCAAAAGCTATTTAGTGAGTGGCATACATTATGAGTTTTACTTAACATATAAAGTGGAACTCTGAATGGGGATTCTTGAATTGGAGAGGAGTAGATGTAATGATGCTAGAAGAGTTCACAGAAATAATGATCAGTAGGATGAAGAAATTTGAGAGCAACAGCAAAATAGAGTTATAGCTAGGTCCCAAATAAAGAGAGGAATGAATCATGGGAGATGCTTGCATACGTATTCAAATTTGCACTATTCAACATTATATTATGTAAGATATGGTAATTGGCTTCAGCCCAAGGGAAATATGCAGTGCAAATTCAAATATTGCAACCACTTCATAGGATTCATTATTTATACTAATCATAGACCTAAAGCACCAAGAGGGAAGGAATCATGTCATAGAGGTCAGACAAATGCCTCTCTCTCTCCCTCTCCCTCCCTCTGTGTGTGTGTGTCTGTCTGTCTGTCTCTCTCACATACATATATGTACACATACGTACATATTTAAGCATATTGGAAATTATATATATATGCATAAATACATATGATTGTAGCACTAGATATCACTTAGGATATCAGGGAGCTGTATAATATGCCATCTTCTCTGATTCTTAGGATAAGGCACAGAGAACAGAGCTAGAAAAGAACTTATCTTCAAGTTATAGGTGAGAATTAAAGTAGTTCTTGAGGTCTAAGTGACCATAGAGTTTTGTCACCTGAAGCCAAGGAATGAAAGAAAAAGGGGGGGGGGGAGGGGAGCTTAGAGATCTAAGAATATCAGTAATAGATATGAATTGACAACTGAATTTGCATAGATTAGTTCAATTAAAAGTGGGGATTTAACCAGTCTTTAAGAAGGTGTCCCATACCTCAAAACTGATTAATGTAACTAATAAAATTCTCTAAGCTTTTATTCTTTTATCAGGTGAGACCACTTCCTTGACTGAATTATAAAATGAATCAATCAAAGGTATAAGCTAGGCAAGAACAATTCTAAGACACCTCAATTGACTCAATCTAACAAAGGCATAATGAATCAATATGAGTTGAAGAACTTAGACTCACTCCTATGTCTAAGTATTTCAGAAAAGGAGTTGGCTAAGGCACTCAGAAAGCTTCCCGAAAAGTAGGAGCTGGACCTTTGTGCCTGTAACCAGAGCCGCCTCTCCACCCATTAGGTCACATTTCCTCTACATAGGAGATAAAAACATCTAAAGCATAGGAAGATGACAAAGACATGGAAAATACTTTATACTTTATCAATATTGAATATATTATCAATAAAATCTCTCCAATCTATGTAAAATTTTTATGAATCATGTACACAAATTGAGGAAATTTTTGTGGAAGGTAGGAGTAAAAAAATAAGCAGGATTCCACAAGTGTGGCTCCATAATGGACTATATTTTGACCATGTCACTATCAAGAGTATGAGATCTTCATTGGCTACTTATTGATCAGTAAACAAAAAGAAAAACAATTGATTGGTTAGAACAAAAGGTCACTTTACATATTATTTTATGACAAGGTTTCTTTCATATTTACTTCAAAACCATTCAAGACTTTAGAAAAGAAATAACCCAGTCTGATGACTCTCTAACAATAAATATCAGGTGAGGCAAAAAGAGAGGGAGAAGTATTTGATCAATAAGTATTTATTAAATTCCTGATATGGACCAGACACTTGAAAGATCTCAGTTTAATACATCACTCTAAAACCTCCTAAAAAAAGTCCCTTACCCTCTCAGTGCCTCAGATATCTCTCTAAGACTATAAACAGGCTCCTGCCAACACTGACACAAAGAAATTTTCTTACTGAGAATTCCTTATATCAATGCAATTATAAGTCTAATACCCTTCCTATCTTCTCCCTCCCTCACACACACACACACACACACACACACACACACACACATACACACACACACACACACACTACTGCTGTAATGTACCAGTATACAAGAAAAATCATAACACTTATTTTGTCATCTTCAACAAGCACATTAATTTCCATACATATTCTTCCTGAGTTTTATATGGAAGGCACTAAGTCCTTTGCTTCACTTATAGGAGGTCTGTAATACACAATGAACAATGATGGCAAAGTGTTAACACAGAAGGAGATGTGAAGATTTAAAGTATGGTCCAAATTTAAAGTATAAATTAATATTTAAAATATTAAAAGTTTTAATTCTATGTTTCAACATGATTTGACTTGCTCAAAAATAGAAACCTTTAAATACATAAATACAAGGGTGGCTCTAGGTTGGGATAACCTATTTTTCCCCTAGGCCTTCTGTTTCATTTAAACCAAGCCAAGAACTTTCAGAAAAGTTAAAGTGGTGGTGGGTTTGGCTGGAGAAAATTCTCAGTCATGCAAAATTTCACTATTGCATAATATATACAGCAACCATATATGTCTAGACATAAGTTGGACAATTGAGATTATGGTACCAGCAAATCCATTCCCCAAACTTTAATGAAATCAAACTGGCAAATCACTGGATATTAGTAATTCATATGAATAAAAATGCCCCTCTTTTGTCCACCAGCAATAAAATGCCAACATAACAGTCACACTTGATTTGTTTAGTATTATACTCTGCTCTTTCATTCCACATGCTATGTGCATTGAGAGTAAGGTCATAAAGGATCGCTCACTCTTCAGGCTAATGAATAGAAAATGATTTAGTTCATTTACTGGTACTGTATTCTATATGATCTCCTAGTTGTCTAAGAGTACAAATATACTACCTTTCTGACCACCTTGTGGGAGGCTTAGGCTTATTATATCCAATCATAACAGGTCAAATTCATGTTTGAAAAGGAAAATCACCATACATGAAGAGAAACACTCCCAGCTACCTGGTTGGAAATGCGGCATTCTTTGCTCTCTGTAAGAATGATGCCCAATTTGTATATTGCCCAAAATACTGGCGTTGGATTAAGGATGGAATCCAAGCCAGGTACTACTGGGAAGCTCCTGGATTTCTGTTTGTAGTTCTAAGTTCAATATGAGCTAGGAATAATATGGACATATTCTTCCTTTCTCCTTAACAAGAAACCCCCTCAAAGCACAGTTTACACATATGATGTTTTCTCTGGCTTTGAAGTATCTGGAAACTTCCACATCTGACAACTGTAGAACTTGGCTGACAGAGTTATGGACCCTTATCCACAGGAAAACACACTACCCACTCAGTTTTCTGAAATTAAATGTATTTAACTGATGTTTCACTTAAGTTCCTATATTTGATTGGCAATTCAAAAGCTGTTGAAAGACATAATCACAATTCTCAAGAGCCATCGAAGTTGGAAGGTAATGGACCAATGGGCTGGTGTGCTTCAAAGGACTTTTTTTTCAATGTTTGAATCCTTAAAATCTGGAGGTTTTGCATCTTTCTCAATTTCAGGGGTAACAGTGGTCATCTGCCTCTGGAATCTCTCCTTCATAGTATGGAGGACCAGCATCTGCCTAGTCTACTTGTTGGGATCATTGACTCAAGGGCCCTCACAGTTAATTGGTTTGATGGTTGTCCTTCATTCTTGAAGAGGAGCAAAATGACATCACTGTGCTAGAGTCAAGTTATAGGGCATCCAACCATGGCTGATTAGATAAATATGAGCTTGGAATGCTCTACCACAGGTTGGGCACAAATAGTCCATGGGAACATTTGGGATGAATTCTCTAAATTTGTGCATCTTGCACTTCTTTTGAGCTACTTCAATTCTTTTTAGCTCATAGAGACAGTGCCTTCTCTGATGAGGGTGCACTAAGTTGAGCAGTCCTGTGCCAGTGTCTCCTATGTCCTATTTAAGGTCACACAAATAACATTAAGGGTAGAATATGAACCCAGTTCCTCTGATTCCAGTTAATATGACTTTCACTGTACCATGTTGCCTTCCTTGTTGGGGTGCCCACTTAGTTTCTTAGTATGTAGAAATTCCTGTTCTTTTTCACCTTACCTGTAACCTAGGAGTGGTCATGCTGATTTAGTTTTTTGGTGTTGTTGCGAGAATCATTGGATTTTATTTGAATGATGTAACAGTCATAAATTCTTCATTATAATCATAGTAACTTAAAACGATTTGCATAGCACATAGAAAGTACTTAGGAAATACTAGCTTAAAAATTTGACTTCGTGCCCCTAGGAAACTCTTGAATGAAGAGACCTATTCATATGTCCACATGTTCACCTGCTTACTGACTTAGAGTAATGCATTGGTCACCAAGACTTGCCTAGGGTCACACAACCAGTTAATTATCAGAGGTGGGGATTGACCCATGGTCTTCCTGACTTTGAGGCCCTAAATCCACAAATGCCTCCCTTTTGTTTTAATGTTTATGATGCACTTTTCCCCCTTTTTTTTAAGGGGAAGGTAGGGTAGTCGGGGTTAAGTGACTTGCCCAAGGTCACATGACTAGCTTTTGGGTTAAGTGATTGAGGCTGAATTTGAACTCAGGTTGTGCTCTATTTACTGCACCACCTAGCTGCCCCATTTAACTGATAGTTGTTTTGTTTTTTGCTTTTAGGGGAGGGCAATTGGGGTTAAGTGACTTCCCCAAAGTCACACAGCTAGTAAGTATGTCAAGCATCTGAGGTCGGATTTGAACTCAGGTCCTCCTGACTCCAGGGCTGGTGCTCTATTCACTGTGCCATCTAGCTGCCCCAGCACTTTTCTTTAAAACAGTCTTGTACAGTAATTAGTTAAAGTTTTATTTTCCTCAAATTGAGAGTTAGATAGTTCATGTGCCCAGAGTCTAAGTGAAGGTGTCAGGATTGGACTAAGGCATCAGAACTATGATTCTTGCAATTATTTCACTCTGTTTCTCAGCATAACGTCATGTCCTATCCATGATTCCATGTCTGGTGAAATGGTTCATTCAGAGCCTCAGGGTTCAGGTGAAAATAATAATAATAAAAACCTATCCAGCAACCCTTGTATAAAAGCATTCCCCAGCGTGGTAAAAAGGAGTCTAGGAAAGTAAATGCAGTGAAATTCTTAGGTAAGATTAAAAATCTACTGATGAAGAGGTTCCCTGGCATCTCAGAATTTTTTCAGAAAAGTCCTAAAATTATTTTAAGGTGTTTTGTCTAAAGGGCCCAGAAGTAGGTCCCAGCTCCTAACTCTGGTCCATCTAGGAATAAAGTTAGCTGAAATTGCTCTACCTCTTGTAACAGCAAGCACCCTAGCATACCTAGGGCGGCTACTAGCACAGGTTCTTAGATCTGCTTTTTTTCTAAAGGAAAGCAACTCAAAATGGGTTAACAATCTCACTTTAATCAAACATATCATTTACCT
>CM053592.1:22799593-22813519 GCA_028646515.1 Pseudochirops corinnae
GAAAGGGGATGAGAGGTAGGATGATAGAGGGGAGGACAGGGTGGGGGGGAGGGCTGATGAATGTTCACATTTCTGTAGAGAGGCAGGGACAGGGTGGAGAGTGATTGGGGGGGGGGCAGGATAGAAAGAAAGGACATGTAATCAGACTCTCACAGTGTGCTCACTATGGAGAGGTTCTGTGTAATTTCACATGTTTAGCCTGTATTTGATTGCTTGTCCTTCCAGTGGGGGTGGGTGATGAGGGAGGAAGAGAAAGAATCTAGAATCTACAGTTCTACAATCAAATGTTATAAATATATGTATATGCAATTATTATTATTATTATTATTATTATTATTATCATTATCATTAACTTCATCCAACTATAACTTGAAATACACAGGCACTGTGGTTGGGAGGTCCATCCTGACCTACCAAAAAGTCAGAGGGATGAGGGGGGAAGACATAGGAGAGAACAGACTGGGGGAGGGGGGATACACTTGGATGGCTGTTTTGGGGTGGTGGGTAGGGGAAAGATGGGGAGAAAATATGTAACTCAAAATCTTGTGGAAATGAATAATGCAAACTAAAATAAAATTTAAAGAAAAAGAAAAGAAAAAGATCCCAAAAAGAAAACTCCTAGGAATATCATTGCTAAATTCCAGAGTTCCAAGGTCAAGGAGAAAATAGTACAAGCAGCCAGGAAGAAACAATTGGAGTATTGTGGAAATACAATCAAGATAACACAAGACCTAGCAGCTTCTACATTAAGACATTAAGAGCTTGGAATATGATATTCCAGAGGTCTAAGGAGCTAGGATTTAAACCAAGAATCACCTACCCAGAAAAACTGAGTATAATGCTTCAGGAGAAAACATGGTCATTCAATGAAACAGAGGACTTTCAAGCATTCTTGATGAAAAAAAAAACAGAACTGAATAGAAAATTTGACTTTCAAACACAAGAAGCAAGAGAAGCATGAGAAGGTAAACAGGAAAAAGAAATCATAAGGAACTTATTAAAGCTGAACTATTTACATTCCTACATGGAAAAACAATAATTGTAATTCATGAAACTTTTCTTAGTATAAGGATAGTTGAAGGGAATATATATGTATATGTATGTGTACATGTACATATATATGTTTATATAGGAGGCTGTATGTGTGTATAACTATATATGTAAATATGTGGGTGTATACACATAAAGGAAGGGATGATATCTAAAAAATAAAAAGGTGAGAGAGTAATATAATGAGAGAAGGAGATAGGGAGAGATAGAATAGGGTAAATTATCTCATATAAAAGAGGCAAGAGAAAACTTTTACAATTGAGGAGAAGAGCAAGAAAGGGAAAGGGAATGGGTCAACCTTACTCTCATTGAATTTGGCTTAAGGAGGGAATAACATATCCACTCAATTGGGTATCTTATCCTATAGGAAAGCAGGGGGGAAGGGGATAAGAGAGGGAGGATAGAAGGGAGGGCAGATTGGGGGGAAAGGGAGGTTAGAAGTATACACTTTTTATAAGGGACAGGGTCAAAGTAGAAAATAGGATAATTGCGGGGGGGGAGATGGGATGGAGGGAAATATAGTTAGTCTTTCACAATATATCTACTATGGAAACATTTTGCATAACTACACATGTACAACCTATAGTGAATTGCTTATCTTCTCGGTGGGGGTGGGTGAGGAGGGGAAAAGGGAAAGAATCCAGAAATCAATTTTTAAAAACAAAGGTTAAAAAAAAATGTTTTTACATGCAACTGAGAAATAAGATATATAGGCACTGGGGTATAGAAATCCATCTTGCCGTTCTAGAAAGTTAGAGAAGGGATGAGGGAGGATATAAGAAAGAGCAGATTTGGGCAAGGGATATTCAGTAGTCTAGCTATTTTGGGGTGGGGGTAGGGGAAAGACAGAGAGAAAATTTGCAACTCAATCTCGTGGAAATGAATGTTGAAACCTAAAAATAAATAAAATAAAGTACAATTGACAAAATAGAAAAGAAAGTAAAAAAGCTAATTGAGGAAAATAAGACACTAAAAGTTAGAACTGGGCAAGTAGAAGCTAATGGCACCAACAATCAATCAAAAAAATTCAAAAGAATGAAAAAAATAGAAGCAAATGTAAAATACCTCAAAGGAAAAACAACTGGCTTGGAAAATCAATGTAAGAGAGACCATGTTAGAATTATTGAACTACTTGAAAGCTAACATCAAAAGGAGGACCTGGACAGCATCTTTCAAGAAATTATCAAGGAAAATTGCCCTAATATTCTGGAAGTGGAAGAGAAAATAGTCATTGAAAGAATCCACTGATCATCTCAGCAAGGAGATCTTAAAATAAAAATTTCAAAGGACATTATAGTCAAATTACAGAACTATCAGGTCAAGGAAAAAATATTGCAAGTGGCCAGAAAGAAGCATTTCAAATATTGAGGAACCACAGTCAGGATTACACAGGACTTAGCAGCTGCAACATTAAAGGATTTGATACCATAGAACATGATATTCTGGAAAGCAAAGGGGCTAGGACTACAACCAGGAATCACCTACCTGGCAAAATTAAGCATAATATATCAAGGGAAAAAATGGTTATGCAATGAAATAGAAGGATTTTGACCTTTCATATTTAAATTCCAATATCAAAACAAACAAAAGAGAAACATAAACAAGTAAAAAGGGAAAAAGAAAACATAGGGGATCAAATAGAGCCAAACTGTTTATATCCCTACATGTTAAGATGATACTTTTTATCCTCAAAAGCTGCATCACTAATAATACAACATATTACATATATATACATATATACATATATACATATATACATAATATATATATTATACATATATATACAATATATATATATACAATATATATATAATATACATATATAATACATATATACAACAATAATAATAATACAACAAGAAGGAATATACATAAGGGGTTTGAAGTGAATTAGAGGGAATAACAAAAAAATTAAGGGAGGAAAAATCAGGGGAGGTGGCAGGTAGAAGCAAAACACTGGTGAGGAGGGAAGAGGTGAAAGGAGAGAGAGGACAAAGAGGAGGAAAAATAAGGTGGAGAGAAATACACAGTAATCCTAACTGAATGAGAATGTGATGAACTCTCCCATAAAATAGAAGCAGATAGCAGAGTGGATCAAAAACCGGAATCCCATAATGTATTGTCTATAAGAAACACACTTGAAGCAGAGAGGTACACTCAGATTAAAGGTAAGGGGGTAGAGCAGAATCTATTATGCTTAAACTGAAGAAAAAAAAAAAAAGCAGAAGTAGCAGTCCTGATCTTGGACAAAGTAAAAGTAAAAATAGAACTAATTAAAAGAGAAAAGGAAGGAAACTACATCTTTCTAAAAGGTAACATAGACAATGAAGCAATATCTATACTAAACATATACACCAAACAGCATAATATCCAAATTCTTTAAAAAGAAACTGAGTTGCAGATTTATGACAAAACAAGAGATAGTGGCATTATAGATAATTTTGATTATATTAAATTAAAAAGATTTTGTACAAACAACACCAATGCAAGCAAAATCAGAAGGAGAGCAGAAAGCTGAGAAAGAATCTTTACAGCAAGCACCTCTGAAAAAGTCCTCATTTCTCAAATATATAGAGAACTAAATCAACTTCATAAGAATACAAGCCATTCCCCAGTTGAATGACATTCAAAGGGTATGTACAGACAATTTTCAGGGAAAGAAATCAAAGCTATATGCACATGAAAAATTATTCTAAATCACTTTTGATTAGAGAAATGCAAATTAAAACATATACTGGGGGAAAAAATAAAATACTATTAAAAAAAAGTTTCCCCCACTTATGGAATTTGACACTTCCAATTGGGGTTGACAGTATTACAGTCTCAAATGTAACTGATGGTGGCATCCCACTGGAATCTTATAGTTCTGGGTTTTCTTCATGGTTAATAGGTTGTCAAGTTTGTGGGATTATAGCATCACAGATATATGGCTGGAAAAGACTTCAGAGATCATGTTGACTTAGCCCTCTTAGTATGATTAGAATGTTAAGTTCTATTTCAAAACTCCTTCCTTGGAAATGCTCTTTTCCCTTCCAGGACTTAGAACTTCACTCTTTTTCTCCTTACTCTCAGAGTCATTATTATGATAGTTAACAATCTCTGATTTCCTGAAATCTCTTCAGCAAAGGAAATGTCTCATGGTGGAATGGTGTGGTCATTAGCCTATTCTTGTAATGGGCAGCTCTCTGCTGCCCTCTTCTGGCAATGCTGAAAGCAAGACAAACAAACAAAATGGCTTCCTTGATTGCTGTGTTTGCCTTCCTTAAGGTTTTGAGGTTCCCTGGCTTAGGGCCATTTTTAAAAATTATTTTCATATTTACCTTACAATTTCTAACATAAGCTTTCAGTGCAGTTGCATACCATCTGCTCATTCAACATAATTTTGAAAGTCCCTGTACTCTGTACTTACTTTTTTTTTTTAAACACTAAAAACAGGGCAACAAGATCTATTACCCTCGATTTCATCACAAGCATAAGTAACAGCACAGAAATTAAGAATTATACTAAAATTTATGGTTTCTATGTACCTGTGCAAGTATGTATGTCTCTATAATTACATTTTCCACAAGATAAATGTATGAAACATGAACACTTTAATTGCTTTATATGATTACTAATATACAACTCATAATGATAAATTTTCCTCAGGATAGTAATATTTTCATGTACCTTTTCATCCAGAGCTCTGATGTTGTCACTCTATTTTCCAGATATTCTTTCCCTTGTAGATCTCATCAATTCCCATAGGTTTAATGATCTTTTCTATGTAGTTGACTTGAAAAATCTACTTATCTAGTCCTCACCTCTCACCTGAGCTCCAATCCTGAAACTCCAGTGTCTTGACAAACATTTCCAATTGGGTATACCAGAGACATCTCAAATTCAACATGCACAAAACAGAAATTATTATTTTTCTTCATAAAACTACCCCTCTTCTTAATTCCTCTGTATCTGTTGAAGGTACAGCTTCCCTCAATTTACCAAGGCTTTCAAAAAAGACATTATCTTCCCCCTCTTCACTCTTTCAATTGACCCACTCAGATCCCATAGTTGTCAAATCTTGATGATTTTATCTACACTACCATGTCTCATCTCTCTCCACTGCACTCACAATCCTTCCCATCCAATTCAGGCCCTGTCACCCAAACTATTGCAATAGCCTTCTAATTGATTCCCATACATCTAGTTTCTCCACTTTTCAGTCTATGTTTACATAGCTATTATGTTGTTATTCTGAAATCAAAGGTCTTGTCATGCCATTGCCCTTATGCGCACTAGTAAAATGTAAGTTCCTTGAGGGCAGGTAATACATATATACATACACACATATACATATACATACAGATGCACATATACAGATGTATATATACTTATACACATATAAGTATAAGTATATATGCTTATGTATGCAAGTTTGTATATATATATATATATATATATATATATATATATGTGTGTGTAGATAGATAGATGAGAGATAGATAGATGATAGAGTAGTCTCTATTGCAAGTGCTTGGCACATAGACAACAAATATTTATTCAATTGAGATTACTTCAAGCGAATTTAATTATATTTACAACACACCTAAAGTTATAGAAAAAAACTACAAAAAAGTGTTATGTGTTTTCTAAATTGTCATAGCCTAAGTGAAGTCAGTGCACTTAATGCAGTTCCTATAGCATGGTAGCTATTTTCATCTAAACTGGTGAAAAAAAAAAAAAAAGACAGTATACACACATGGAGTATGGTGTATAACTACATTCAACAAAACAAGGATACAAAGAAGTAAGAGAAAAGGAGAACAGAAAACAAAAGTCAAATCGGAGGATTCAGGTCATCCCCTTATCTATTTGATATATTTTTACATAATAATAAGAGTATGAATTGACTTAATCTACTTTATGAAGACAGTTCAAACTTAATAGTATGACAATTTCACAGTAATGAATTCTCATACTAGAGCTTTATAATAAATCTGGGTACTAAAAGAAACTCTCCTTTTGAACTTAAGTGGGTTTCTTGAACCTATCAGAGAAGAAATCTGTCCTCTTCCTTTTCAGAGAAAAATAAGATTTATGTCCTTATTATAGAAGATTTGATATTGCTCGTGACAGGCATCTTCAACATTAAATATAAATTGCAGTAGAAGAGATGTCCTGAGTATCTGGATTAGTGAGATGTATGATTAAATATTGTAATGATTTCTATGAGACCATAAAATGCTGCAGCGGGTTTCAATTAAATAAGCCAGTAATATGTATGCCTAGTAGGAATGTTTGAATACAGAAATGGACACCAAAAATCAAAATACTTTTCTATGCATTGGGGCAAGTCACTCTGAGAGAAGGTCTATATTGTCAAATATATAAAGAGATAGTGCATAGTCCTGTAAGAAAATACTTGGAATGCTGAGATTTTAAATGGATTAGTAGAAGAAATCATAGCAGTAGAGCTCTAATTAGCTGGGGAATAAGTGAATTTAGGTAAAATTACACCAGAGGATTGGAACACAGAGAATTGTCTCTTCGCTATCTAAGGCTGGACTACCTTCACTTTGAAAAGCAAAAGACTTTGTAAAAGCTGGGGCTGAAACAGACAGTGGAACCTGAACAAAAATGCATATACTCTACCAGAAAGAAGATCAGTTAACCTGGGTGCTACCATGATGTTCTGTGCTTCTATTTTATTTTTAAATAAAAATATGGAAAAGCTACTTTAAATTATTCTTAAAAAGTAACTCAAATGTCCACATCCTTTAACTTAAAGATACCATTACTACAAATTTGCCACATAGAGATCAAAGATTGAAAGAAAGGTCCCATAAACACCAAAATATTAATAGCAGCACTTTTTGTAGTGATCAAGAATTGGAAATAAAGCAGATGCCTTAGAGAATGGCTAGACAAATTCGTCATATGAATGTAATATGAATAATGAAATATTACTGCACCAAATCAAGTCGAATCAATTGGCATTCATTAAGAACCTCCAATATGCCAAGCACTGTGTTAAGTTCTGTGCCAAGAAATAATGAATGTTAAGAATGCAGAGAAACACAAGAAGATTCATAGGAACTGATATAAACTGAAGCAAGCAGAATCAATAAAATATTATACATGATAACTAAGCCTATGTAAAAAAAAAAAGAGAGAGAAAGCAAAAGTCACCCTCCTACCCCAAATTCAAAGTTATGACATTATAATGATCAAGGTTGGTTCAGAAAAATAGATGGGAAAATGTATCTCCCTCCCTTATAAGAGATGGAGGACTTGGTTGAGATGTTAATTTTGACGTACCTTTTTGCTTTCTCTCTCTTCTATTCTTTTGTTTCTTTAACAAGGGATGACTTTCAGGGGAGGGAATGGAGAAGCCACATATTTGAAAATGAAGGTAAAATTTTAAAAATATAAAAATTTTATATAATAATGTGTGGCATTCACCGGCACCTAATGTAGGAAGGGAGAAGTTGTTCCCCAAGGGGGTAGAATTATTTAAAGTGATCATTAAGGTTTTAGCTATGGAACTCTAGTCAGAGACCTTGATGTATATAGAGAATGAATATGGAATAAGACAACTAACAGAATATAACATAATACTGACTGTATCATACAAAATATAAATTAAAGGAAAGAAAGGTTAACAGGTTAGGTAAAAGATATTCTGAATTGGAGGATGTTAATTTGCAAAATTCTGTACTGATTAACTTGGGGTGATGAAATGGGTTTTGTATGAATTTTGCAATTAGGTATCAGTCTCTCCCCTAACCAAAATAAACTTGTAAAGGAAAAGTCATCTTGAGCTGGTTTAAAGTATTGGGGGGGAGGGGGAAGGGCCAGGGGTGAAACATATAGAGAATAAAAGTTGCATTCAAATCCATGTTAAAAATGTTTTAAATGAAAGTTAAAACACCTCTGAGGTACCACATCAGACCTATCAGATTGACAAATATGACAAAAAAAAAAAAAAGGTAAATGTTGGAGATATGGGAAACTGGAACACTAATGCATAGTTGGTGGAGTTGTAAATTGATCCAACCATTCTGGAAAACAATGTGAAACTATACCCAAAGGGCTAAAAAATTGTTCATGTCCTTTGATCCAGCAATGCCACTACTAGGTGTGTATCCCCAAAAGATCATTAAAAAAGGAAAAAGACCCACATATACAAATATATTTATAGCAGCTATTTTTGTGGCAGCAAAGAATTTGAAATTGAGGGGATGCCCAACAACTGGGGAATGACTGAACAAGTTGTGATATATGAATGTAAGGGAATGCTATTGTTCTGTAAGAAATGGTGATCAGGGAGTGGCTAAGTGGCACAGTGAATAGAGCACCAACTCTGGAGTCAGAAGGACCTGAGTTCAAATCCAGCCTCAGATACTTAACACTTACTACCTGTGTGACCTTGGGCAAGTCACTTAACCCCAATTATGTTGCACCTCCCTTACAAAAAGCCAAAAAAAAAAAAAAAGGAAAACAGAAATGGTGAACAGGCAGATTTAAGAAAAACCTGGAAAGACTTACAGAAACTGATGCTGAGTGAAGGGAGCAGAACCAGGAGAATATTGTACACAGTAATAGCAACATTGTATGATAATTGACTTTCTTAGACTTAACGCTTCCCATAAATGCAATAATCTAAGACAATTTCCAAAGACTCTTGATGGAAAATGCTATCCACATCCAGAAATAGAACTATGGAGTCTGAATGCAAATGAAAGCATACTATTTTCTCTTTTTATTTTTTTTTAATTTTTCCTTTCTTGTGCTTTTTCCATTTTGTTCTGCTTCTTCTTTCACAACATGACTGATGTGGAAATGTTTAAAATGATTGCATGTGTATAGCCTATATCAGATTTCATGCCATTTTGGGGATGGGGGAATGAAGGAAGAGGGAAAAATCTTAGAATCTAAAATCTTATAAGGCTAATAATCAATCAATTAATTAATTATTTTAAATTGTCTCAGCTATGTAGGAACCAGATACTTTGTAATCTGCATTGAAATAATCATGAAGTAACAGAAATTTAGTAATAATAAAGAATGAGCTCAAAAAGTTTCCAGACTAGCATCAACTATTGATGTGATACTAAAATTTGGCTTCTGCTATGGTTACATTTTCTCCAATCTAGCATTTCTAGAAAACATATCAAAGAGAAAGTAGTATGGCTTGAGTTCTTACATAAAGCAAGATATTCCCCAACTAGTGGGCTTGGGAGTGGGTAGAGAAATCAAAAACTTTCCAAGTATGTCTGGCATGACATCTTTAAGCTATACGTAAAGATTAGAGGGATGGCCAGGGAATTCTGTATTTCTAGGACCCTTGCTATTTAGCTTTGCACTAGACATACTCACGCTCACTTGCCTCTCTATCTCAGCAGAGAGTCATAGAGATAGAGTTGGAGGAGAAAAAAAAGCCTTAGAAGTCATCCAGTCCAATTCTTTCATTTTACAGAGGAATAAACTGAGTGTGAAGAGATTGTTACTTTTCCAATGTCATATTTGGAGTAAGCGGCAAATGCAGGGCTTGTTTCCTTCAAATCCTATGCTTCTTCCATTTCCCTCATCAGGATCCTAATCAATAAGAATTATTAAGCTTCAGGGGTGGAGCCAAGATGCTGGAACAAAAGCATGAACTTTTCTAAGCTCCTCCATGAATTCTGTCACCACACTTTAAAAAGTGAATCTAAACGGACTTTAGAATGACAGAATCCATTGGGAGACAGAGCACGGCAGATTCTCAGCTCAGGAAAGTGCCCAGGTAGGTCTGGTCAGGAGGAACATTGATAATGTGGAGCTGCACCAACACGGACCTGAGAGCAGGCTACAACTAAGTGAGAAGGAGCCCCAGCCAGCAGATTCACCTCCACCAAGGATGATTAGCAGCTGTCTCACCACAGGATGGAGGATTGGTCGAAGCTTGGTAAGAGAAAACACAGAGCCCATAGCAGTGACAGCAGCTTCTCCTGAGGCTATCAGCCTATAGCCTGGATGTTTAAAGATCACCTCCCTGAACTTCCAGGAGCCAAGATGGTAGAGTAAACACTAGCTGTTCTCATTCCCCCTCCCTGACCCAGAAAACCCAGAGATAAATGTCCCACCCATAGTAAAATCCTAAAATAGTGAAAATAGCCTCAGGATTGGGAGTCAGTTAGAAATAGGGTAACCGAAGCAATATGGAGTCTGAAGTGAAGGGCAGGAGGTGTCACAACAAGCCACACCACAGCTGACCAGCAGGATCTCTCAAAGCCCATGAGGTGGAGCCAGCAAGCACTAACAACATAAGCCCAAGTGTGCCTTAGCACCACCAGGGGAATTTGCAGACACCAGTACTGCAGGCCCAGAGGCACAGAGGTGGAAACCTAAAGTGGCCAGACCACTCCTCCTCCACAGGTTACTCTGTGAACCTCAGGGTAACTCAGGGGAAACATTGAGAGTCCTGGCCTTGGCCTCAGTCTAGACACAAAGAGGCTACAACACACAAAGTCAACAACCAGGCCCTTAGTTCCCAGCCTGGAAAGACCAGTCAGGAAATAGGCAAACACAATGGGTAAGAAGAAAGCTGAGAAATCAAAAGCAAGAAAAATGATCTGATCTTACTACAATGAGCAAGAACAACCAAATACAGAGGACAACATGGACTCTATCCTCACACCTGAAACCACAGAAGGAAATACGAATTGGTCTCAAGCACAAAAAGCATTCTTGGAGGAGCTAAGGAAAGATTTTGAAATCCAATTAGAGAGATAGAAGATAAATTTAAATCTATAATAACAAAATTGGGGGAAAAAATCTCACTAAAGAAAACAAATCCTCAAAAAGTGAAATTTGTGAACTGGAATGAGAGGTTCAGAATCTAACTGGAGAAAATACCTCCCTAAAAAGGAAAACTGCACATATGGAAAAGGAGCTTCAAAAATTAACCAAGGAAAATAATTCACTCAAATTGAAGCTAAAGATTCTATCATGCATCAAGAGTCAATCAAAAAAAAAATTAACATTGAAAAATTAGAAGAAAGTGTAAAATATCTCACTGGTAAAACAACTGACCTGGAGAACAGATCGAGGAGAGATAACCTAAGACTTATTGGTCACCTGGAAAGCAATGATGAAAAAAGGCACCTGGACAACATACTCCAAGAGATTGTCAAAGAAAACTGTTCTGAGATCCTGGAATCAGAGTGTAAAATAGTTATCAAAAGAATTCACTGGACTTCTCCTGAAAGAGATTCCAAATTGTAAACTCCAAGAAATATAGTAGCCAAATTAAAGAATTACGAGATGAAGAAGGAAATACTGCAAGCAGGGACAGATAGAATTATTAGTGAATTCTATCAAACATTAAAAGAGCAATTGATTCTAATACTCTACAAACTATTTGGGAAATTTGGTCCTACCAAATGCTTTTTATGACACAAATATGATACTGATACCTGAATCAGGAGACAAAATGGAAAAAGAAAATTATAGAACAATTTTCCTCATGAATATAGATGCAAAAATTTTAAATAAAATATTAGCAAAAAAGATGAAAGCAATTTATCACAAGAATAATACCCTTTGATCAGGTAGGATTTATTCTAGGAATGCAAGGTTGTTTCAATATTAGGGAAACCATCAGTATAATTCGTCATATCAACAATGAAACTAGCAGAAACCATATTTCAATAGATGCAGAAAAGGCTTTTGACAAAATATAACATCCATTCCTATGAAAAACACTAGAGAGTATAGGAGTAAATGGAGTCTTCCTTAAAATAATAGATAACATCTCTTTAAAGCCATCAGCAAGTGTTATATGTAACAGGGATGAGCTAGAAGCATTTCCAATAAGATCAGGGGTGAAATAAGAATGTCCACTATATTGCCCCTCTTATTCAATCTGACACTAGAAATGTCAGCCGTAGCAATTAGAGAAGAAAAAGAAATTGAAGGAATCAAATTAGGCAAAGAAGAGACTAAACTGTCACTCTTTGCAGATGATATGATGATATACTTACAGAATCCTAGAGGATAAAGTAAAAAACTATTTGAGACAATAAATAAATTTAGCAAAATTGCAGGATATAATATAAACCCACACAAATCCTTGGCATTCCTATATATTTCTAACAAAATCCAACAGCAAGAGATAGAAAGAGAAATCTCATATAAAGTTACTATAGACATTATAAAATATTTGGGAGTCTACCTGCCAAAACAAACCCAGGACCAATATGAGCACAACTACAAAACACTTTTCACACAAATAAAGTCAGATATAACTAATTGGAAAAATATCAATGGTTCATGGTTGGGTTGAGCTAACATAATAAAAATGACAATTTTACCTAAATTAAATTACATATTTAGTGCCATACCAATCAATCTATCAAAAAATTACTTTATAGAGCTAGAAAAAAATAGTAACAAAACTCATTTGGAAGAACAAAAGGTCCAGAATATCAAGGGAATTAATGAAAAGAAATGCTAGGAAAGGCAGCCTAGCCATACCAAATTTTAATCTGTATTATAAAGCAATAGTCATCAAAACTGCTTGGTACTGGCTGAGGAATAAAGTAGTGGATCAATAGAACAGATTGGGTACATGAAACTCAGCAGTCAATGACTATAGTAATCTATCCTTTGATAAACCCAAAGACCCCAGTTTGGGGGATAAGCACTCACTATTTGACAAAAACTCATGGGAAACCTAGTATATCTTATGGCAGAAACTGGGCAAAAATCATTATCTAACACCAAGCTTTTGTGAATATTGTCCTGCCAACTATGCCATAATGTAACTACATGCACCAGCAAATTCCCAAATGAATGCTACTGTGAACAGCTTTTAAGGTTCAGATTACACAGCATAGTGAACACTCTGTTTATTTCATTAAAAATCAAGGCAAACATTCCCAGTATATCACAATATAATATTCACAACATTACATCTTATCACAGAAAATCACAATATAATGTTCATAACAGCTTAACATTAGAATGGCCACACAGTTTTCACTACAGTGGTCCCAATATATAGAACAATCAATCAATTCATAATACAATAATCAATACTCAATCATTCAATCAATTCACAATACAACAATCAAACTTCCACTTCTGGGGCAAATCACCTATCAACTCAATCAGCCGCTAAATAGAATCATTAGAAAAACACACAAAACTTCCACCCCTCAGTGTACAGCAAACCTCAATTTCATCCTAGGGGAGGCCTTTTCTTCATCTTGACTCAGGGTGATCTCTCTGATTCCCTGGATCCCCTTCCGTGGTCCCAGATCCCTCCTGAATCCACCAAACAGTCACCTGGATTCAGAAGCAGGCAGCTCCTGGGTCCTTGTCCAGTCCTCAGGGCAATCCCTGGCACACACTGAAGTTCACAGGGTCCAGCACATCTCAAACCCTTCAACACTTCTCTTGCCTGGAACTCAAGGATCAGCCAGGACACAAAGTCTTATCCCAGTCATGCTTCTTCAGTCCTCCAGCAGTTCAGCTGGCCCTAGGACCCAGAAGGAATATTGGCCTTCCAGGCAAGCCCTCTCAGCCTTGCAGGAGGCCTTCCAGGCAAGCCCTCTCATCCTTCCAGGTGGCCTTCACCAGACTCTGGTCTCAGGAAAACTCCATCTCTGTTCTCAGTCAGCTTCCAGATGCTGGGAGAGAAACTCTCTCTCTCTCTCTCTCTCTCTCTCTCTCTCTCTCTCTCTCTCTCTATCTGTGTGTGTGTGTGTCTCTCTCTCTCTCTCTCTCTGTCTCTCTCTCTCTCTCTCTCTCTCTGTCTCTCTCTCTCTGTCTCTCTCTCTCCCTCTCTCTGCCTCTCTCCCTCTCTCTGCCTCTCTCCCTCTCTCCCTCTCTCCCTCCCCCTCTCTCTCTCTC
>CM053592.1:22813619-22826154 GCA_028646515.1 Pseudochirops corinnae
TCTCAGCTGGCTTCAGTCTCCATGATTCTTCCTTCACCAGGAGCAACATTCCAGTTCTGTCTCTCTGTCTCTGGAATTCTTGCTTATATAGACACACTGGCCTCCAGTCTCAGCCAATCCCCTTCTTCCACATCCAAAGAGGAGTTCATGCCCTCTCAACAGGGGACAGGCTCACACCTTCCATACAGAGCTCACACCTTCCATACTTAGCCCTAAGTTACTAAGTGCTAAGTATCTGCTAAACTGATTGCTGTTACAGATGGGAAGTACAGTTTTATTCTCACTATGTAATTACATGGAAGAAAGAAGTTTATAAATGTTTAAAAATGCTTCTGAAACCATTCTAGAGAGCAATTTCCAACTATACCCAAAGGGCTATAAAAATGTACATACCCTTTGACCCAGTAATACCACTTCTAGGTATATATCCCAAAGAGATCATAGAAGTGGGAAAATGACTCATATGTACAAAAATATTTATAGTGGCTCTTTTTGTTGTGGCAAAGAATCAGAAATCAAGGGGTGCCCATCAATTGCGAAATGGCTGAGCAAGTTGTGATATATGAATGTAATGGAATACTATTGTGCTATAAGAAATGAGGAGCAGAATACTATTGTGCTATAAGAAATGAGGAGCAGACAAACTTCATAATAACCTGAAGGGTCTTATATAAACTCATGCTAAGTGAGAGAAGCAGAAACAGGAGACCATTGTAAACAGTTACACACATCATATCTGTGATGACTAACTTAGATAGACTGTTCTCTTTTCATCAGTGCAAGCCTATAAGACAACTCCAAAAGACTGACAGAAGAAAGGGCTATACACATCAAGAGAAAGATTTATGGAGTCTGCATTTGCTCTCTCTCTTTTTTTGTTTTGTTTTGTTGCTTCTTTCTCATTTTTCATTGCATTGATTATAATCCTTCTTTACAACTTGACTAATTTTTAATGTAAAGGTATTTGTAGAACCTATATCAGATTACATGCCACCACAGGGGGAGAAGGGGGACAAAATGAAGGCGGAGAAAATTTGGAACTCAAAAGCTTGTGAAGCTGAATGTTGAAAACTAAAAGTAAATAAATAAATTATTAAATTTTAAAATAATTATATAATTTTTAAAATGCTTTTGAAGTGGGACATTTGCTCATTTCACAATGCAGTGTTCATGACAAATATTGGCAAAAAGGCCACCATGGAAATAATTGCCACCTATCAACTGACAGCTGTTAAAGAGAAATTCTATGGAAAACTTATTGAGACTTTTCAAATTAAATCAATGTATATTTTGATACCTGGTAGCTTGAATGCTAACGTATAAATGGATGAAGATTTTTTAAAATGTGGGAAAAATTGCATCAGGAATATAGAATGAAAGAAAAAAATGACTTGAACAATTCAGAGAAGACTCACATCTAAACATCATGGTCAATTTGATAAAATGAATGGAAGGCCTTGGAGGTGGTAGGTACCAAGTAACATCCCACATACACACAAATGTATTAAATTTCAACCGACAAGCAAAATAACTCATTTTTGATTAGTGAGTCATTTTGGAATAAGTTGAGAAATCAAAACAAAGCTAAAAAGATGGACAAAAATTTAGAAAGAAAAACAGATATGGTACAATTTAAAGAATTTCAACCCTGTCAATTATTTAAACATGTTAATATATTTCCCCAAAAGGGAAATGTACGAAAGAAAGGACATAGACACCAACTGCAGTATTTTTCAAACAAATGTAATTCAATTGCCACAACAAAGAAACCCAAGTTTAAAAATGCATCAGGCAGTAAACATTTTACTTTTTTGTCATGTGGAGAAATATGGCAACCACAAATTTACAGTATAGGCTCATTTGTAAAATATTAAAGAGATGAATGGTGAAAATTTATAAGCAATATATCCAGTAGCAGAAGATAAAATGAGTTTGAAAAAAATCTTGATGAGAGCCTCAATTAAGCAGACAACCCAAGGACATTTAAGGATGTAAATTGGAAGGAGATAACAAAGCTAAAGGTGGGAATGGATTCATTCAACCAAAGTCTTTTTTACAAGCAAGGATAGTAATAGTAGAGCCTCCACATTTAGATTCTATCATCACAGTCCCAGATATCTTTAAAGAGGAGATGATAGTGTTAATGAGAAGAAATATAGGAAAGTCAGCTACATTAGAAAAATTGTAGGTTGAAAAGAACTGTGCAAACAATACAACTGTGAGGGCTTTCAGGGAGGAAGTCTTGGACTTTTACTAATATGAAAACTTCAACTTGGTTAATATCTCTCCCAAAAAGACAACTGAGAGAACATCAGCACCTATATAGTTTTCCAGCTATATACAATTTTCAAAATTGTCTACATATCCATCCAGTGGACACCTTTAATTAGGGAAATAATGGGGGATAGAGAGCCTCTTTCAGGCTATATTTCTCAGTAGATCACGTATTGCTATCATACAACTGACTAAAAGATGCAGAGAATTCGAGATCCACAGTGTTTATTGTTTGTTGCCAATATTTAAAAAAAAAAAAGATTCAGCAGAGTAAAACTCTATCTAAAGGATTTCTCTCAAAATTATACATTATGTATACATTCAAATGATGCAGGCTCCTTGAAAGATATACCACCAAGAATACTTTGTTTGAAGACTTTCTGATCATTAACTCACATAAGACATAAAACAGAAATAAGTGTAATCACCAAGAGTGATGACCATTGTCATGTAGGAGGTTCAGTACAGAGTTCAAATTGAAGAGGGATTCTTAGGATTGAGAAGTCCTTTAGATTCTCCTCTTTGGGAATAACATTGTACTCATTGAATCATGCTCTGGAATGTTAAAGTTTCTCTTGGATAAGATCTATAACAATTTAAAACAATTTGATTTTACTATACTCAAAGAAAAAAAGGATGAAAAATAGCTGTTGTCTTTGTCATGGCACACTCTTACTTTAAACAGAGATAATCCCTCAGTACATTGAAAATGGGCAATAAATTGGGCTTAGAGTCATACTGAAGGAGAAGAGCTGCCTGGATCATTTTTAAGAACTTGCAAAGCAGGGTGGCTAGGTGGCACAGTGAATAGAGCACTGACCCTGGAATCAGGAGGACCTGAGTTCAAATCCGGCCTCAGACACTTGACACACTTACTAGCCATGTGACTTTGGGCAAGGCACTTAACCCCAAATTGCCCTCCAAAAAGCAAAAAAAAAAGAACTTGCAAAGCTCCTGGAATATCTCCATATTTCTTTCCGAAATGACTCCATACTTCTTTCTGAAACTATGATCCATTTTCATTACCAGTATTATGAAACCAGTGTTATTGTATGTCTGAGGGTTATAAAATCACAATCTCTAAAGAATTAAAAATGATTATCACTCCCAAGGCAATGGAGAAGAGCACAGGGGTTTAAACAGGCTGAAATATAACAAATAAGGAACTATAAAGATGAGCCATAATAAATTATGTAGCTAGAGAAATGTATGAGGTAAAAAGAAAATGAGCTCACCATGCGGCAAGAAGTAAACAACTGAGAGCATACCTGGCTGCTCCACTGTCATTCTCAGTATGGTAAGAGAAAGTAAATAAGGTCCAAACAAGGTTGAGAAAACTCAATTTAGCAAACTTCCAAGAGGACATAGGCAAGGATCATTTAGGGTAAGTAGTCATTGATGGGCTGCATTTTAGAGGAAAATATCCACACCAGTAGGACCTCAAGATCACAAACCCTTCTGAGCATTTGAGTGCAGAATACCAAAGAAATAATAACATTTGTGAAAGACATTGTTGCAAGGCCAAGCAAGGAATTGATCATGGCTGTGACACAACTGTGGCCCTTCTCAGGTCCATGAGTACATCTCTCACATCTAACAACAACAACAGTGATGAAGATGATAATATCTATATAGATGAAGATGATAATAATATTTATATAGCACTTTGTGGTTTTGCAAAGTGATTTACATGCAATATTTCATTTTGTCCTCACAATACCCTTCAGAGATAGATGTAATCACTACCGTGGTTTTACAGATGAGGAAATTAAAGCATATGAAGAAATGACTTGCCCAGGGATATACAGCTAGTAAGTGTCTAAGGCCAGATTGGAACTTAGGTCTTTCTGATTCTACATTCTATTCTCTGTCCACTGCAGCATTTAACTTATCTCTATATCTAATTTCACTACTATCTAAGAGCAACCCCAATGGGTCATTTCCATCTTGGCCCTATAAGTTCTCTAGTTGAGGTATGAGACACCATTTGCTTGGGTCATAAGAATACTATCCCATGTTCACCCCAGACCAGAAATTAACCTATTTCAGATCCATACCCATTCTCTAGATGCCAAGCCTCTGCTATGCCCAATGTCAACAAAGGCTTGTTCTTGCTGACACCATTGTTAAAGCAGTTGTGGAAAAGGAGCCAGAAGAAGTCAATTGCAGTGTCAGATGGCAAACAGCAACCCTAGCCAAAAGCCCTGAGGTAACCAAACTGCCCAATACAAACTCAAATCAGGAAAGTGAGGGCCACAGAGTTTGGCATCCAGAAGCCTCAGGAGAAGACTTGAAATATACTAGTTGTTTATCACAATGAGCTTAGTTTTAGTTTTTTCTTCCACACTCTGCTTTCTATGAAAACCTGACTCTTTCTCTCCCCTCCAATTTTTTTCTTGAATTTCAAGAACTGAGCTTGAAATGCAAAAGACTGCGGAAACAATTGAGAGAATGCCTGTGTGCTCCACTGTCACTCTCACTGACCACCAAAGCTACTCCCATTGGCCATTATTCATAGCTCCAGGTCACAAGCTAGAACCCTTTCCTTTTTTCTTGAGAACATCATTACCACCATCACTATCCCTACCATGATTGCTACCATGAGGGTAGATGTTATACTCTGCTTTTTAGTTAATTTTTATTTCTTTGATTGATTGAAATCAGTATCTTGTTTTCAAAAGCAGAACTCTTTAAATAACTATAAATACCACGAATTCATTCTCATAACTAATGACATGCAGTTTCATGTTCGTAGTTAACTTCAAGAGACCTGCTCTATAATATAGGGTTATTTAGCGGTACAGACAGGAAGACAATGAGAAAGAAGGAAACAAGAAATAATTTGAGGGGTCACACAATCTTGATCAGAATCTTAGCTGTGTCACTACTTGTCCAAGTAACATTTGACAAATCACATAATCCTGTGTCTCTCTGTTTCTTAATCTCTAAGCTGTGTGATGACTGAGGGTCTTCACAGATCCATACGTATGAACTTACAATGACCTAACCTTGAAAAAAAAAACAGGCTTAGGAAGTCACCTGCTGTCTAGGGTGGTATTAGCCAGAACATTTTGTGCTGGTATGTCCTAGAAAGACCCAGATAGAGTCCTACATACTTGGAATATTCATTGTAAACTCCACATTTTAGAAAAGGCTTTTATAAGCTAGAAAAAATCAGTAGAGTATGACCAAGAATGGTAAAGGAACTTGTGATCATGCTCTTTGAGGTCTCATTGGTGTTTGAATGGCTGTCATATGGAAGAAAATTTATACTTGTGTTGTCCATCAAAGGTAGAACCATAAGCAGAAAGAAGAATTTGCAAAAAGGCAAATTTTGACCCTGTCAGGAAAATAAACAAACTTCTTAATTCAAACAGAATTATATATGATAACACTGGATGAATTACTTCTCCCAAGAGTCTCTGGGGCAGAATAATCCAGAAAATATTTCTCCAGGTCATAATGAAACTATGCATGGACTTGAAAAACAAACATCAGAGAGACCAAGGAAGAAAACACAGGGTTAAGGTAGTCATCATGGAAATAGTTCTTTTACTGGAGCCAGAGGAGAGCAGGAAGAAATCCTATATCCTGGTATTTCAGTGGAATCCACTGCATCATGATTGAGTTGGGACAAATGGAGCTCATAGCACTCCTAACTAATTTGTCTCTGCTGTGAAGGATGTTGAAGACTGTTGGAGAAAGCACAATCCCATGGTTTTATGAATGTGGAAGCAAAGACTTTGCAATTTAAATGACTTGCCCAAAGTTAAATAGCTAAGTAGAAGTGAATCTGGGATTTGAACCCATATTCCCAAATTCCTTTTACAGTGCTTTTCTCATTATATTATACTGCCTTCCATGCTAAAAAAATTCTTTGATTTTCTTTCTCAAGTCTCTCCCCTCTTTATTCCATCCTCCAATCAGCTGTCCCAGTGATGTTCCTAAAGCAGAGGCCAGAGGTGCCTTCCAACTATGAGAATCTGTGATTCTTAGTCTTCCACATGGGTTCTTGCATCTGGTGCAATGAATATTATCAAACCTATGATGTGGATATGGAGGTCTATATGCCATCGAAGGATAGAGGCCAAACCACATCCCCTACAAACCCACACACAAATGCACATATTTACAAAATTAATTCCAGTGGTTCCCTATAACATCCAGGGTAAGATAAAAGGTTCTCTATTATCTATAAAATCCTTCATAATGTAGTTCATTCCTACCTTGCCAGTCTTCTTACCCTTTATTCAACCTCTCATCCTCCCCCTACCTCCACCACCCATGTTCTACAATCCAATGAAACTGGCTATTCCTCATGCAAGATGACATTCTATCACTTGGTTCTGAATTATTACTTGTCTTCCATGCCTGGAATGCCACCCTTGTTTGTTGCCAACTCCTAACTTCCCTGGCTCCCTTTAAGTATCCCCTAAAATTCTAACATCTCTAAGAAGCCTTTACCAGTCCCCTTAAAGTGTTCCCTCTGAAATTATCTCCAGTTTATCCAACACATATGTTGTTTGGACATAATTTCTTTCAAGTTGTTCCATACTCCACCCCATTGGTGAGCTTCTTGATGAGAGGGGTTATTTTTGTCTTTTTTTGTATACTCATCTTGTAGCATGCCATGCCTTGTGCAGAGAAAGAACTTAAAAAAATGCATATTGACTTGACATGACTTAACGTGGCAAGATAGTTCAGTAAATAAAGAGTTTCTATCTAGTTGTATGCATGAGTCAGCATCCAGACAGCCACCAGGTATAGGGGCTGAAGTTGGTGCAGCCAATAAAGCTAAGAAGTAAAATTCTAGCTCCCAGATGGAACTGTCAACAGTGAGTAACTGGAACATCCCACAGGGAGCATCATCATGGACATATTGTAAAGTCGGTATTAATTGCCAGATATGACAGTCTTTTCTCAAGGAAGCAAGTGAACATTCTGTATATTTCAGGCTGCACTGTGAGTGATGAGAGGAATTGGGGAGAATTGAGATGGTTGTTATTTCTGTGATGTATGAGTCTATTGCTCGTACTTTTATTACCTTTTTATCTAATCCAGTAAAACTGCTTACTTAAGTAATCGCCCCTTGTGCTGATGTTTGGCTGTCACAATAGGATGGGAAGAAAAGGAATGGTTCTGGCCAAGTACATGAAGGCAAGAGCCAAAGATTGAATGGGTCTTAATCCTAGATAAAATTGATCTGGGCATACCAGTAACTGGTGAGGGGTGATGCTATTTTATTGATAACTATATGGCCTGACTCCTGTCTCTTGAAAGGGAAGCAGCAAAGTATAATTAAAGGAACACTAGTTCTGGAGAGAGAAGATTCTGGGTCAAATTCTACCTCTGCATCTTACTACCTTTGTAACCTTGTACAAGTCACATAACCTTCCTAAGGCTCAGGTCCCTCATCTGTGAAAGGAGTAGGTAAGTCTCAGTAAGTAAGTAGTAGTCTCAGCTAGACCTTTTTCTTTACTCTAGATCCAAATTCTATAACAAAATTCAAACTGCTATCCCTTACCACTTTTCCCACATGATTGCTAACATGACTGATATATGGATTTTTTTTAATACCCTCTTGAATTAGAGATAATCACAAATGGAATGAGCTACCTCAGGAAATTGTTTCCTCCTCAGTATAGGTCTTCAAGCTCAGCTAGAAGACTACATATTGAGTATGTTATAGTAGGTGTTGGGGATCATACTGGCTGAACTGAGATGCCTTCCAACTCTGAAATTCTTAGTCTTCTACTTACCTTTCTTGCATCTGGTATGATAACTGTTCCTAAAACTATGATGGGAATATGGAGGTCTGTAAGCTATTGAAAGATGGAGGAAACCTCCATCTCAGTGCTTGTCCTCCTGAAACATCTGCTTTTGAAATTCCAACTTCACCCTAAAGGCACCAGAAGGATATAGCCTGTGATGAAGAGAATAGATGGGGATGGAGAAAAAGCTCCCAACAAGCCATTCCAAATGGAAGCTGTTAACAAATGAAAAAGCAATACTAGTCTTAAAATCTCCAAATAACTGTTTGGACACTGAATTGAAACCAGGAAACTGCCAAAGTAAGGAGTTAAGTCCTATTGCTTAGGTCAAAAGTCAAATTTGTTTAAAGCTAACTGTAAGCTACAACATAGCTTTGTATGTTTACAAAATCCATTTGAACATCAGACTTTTAAAAGAAGTACATTAAAATTCCTTGCTAAAACAAGGATTCAACCACTCAAGCCAAACCATTCTGGGATCATAGCTTTAGGTCTAGAATGAACCTCAGTCACTCCAGAGTAAGGATCCTCCCTTTCATTTTATAGATGAGGAAATTGGACCAGAGAATGAAATAACCTGTCCACAGTTACACAGAGAGTATCAGTGATAGGATTTGAATTGAGGTAATGTGACTCCAGACCCAGTGCCTTTTCCCACTTAACCATGATCAATCTTAAGTACTTTCATGAAAAAAAAAAGTTTATAACTAGATGATCAGTAGGCACGACTATTCTGAAATTGTTTTTTCTTTATGAAATCATTGGGACAATGTAGAGAGGGGCTAACTGGTCCAGTGGATAGAATGCTGGGCCTGGAGTCAGGAAGACCTGAATTCAAAGTTCAGCCTCAGACACTTAGTAGCTGTGTGATCCTGGGCAAATCTCTTAACCCTGTTTGACTCAGTTCCATCATTTGTAAAATGACCTGGGTAAGGAAATGGCAAACCACTCTAATACCTTTGCCAAGAAAACCCCAAATGGGGGCATAAAGAGTCAGACACAACTGAAAAAGACTGAACAACAATAAGAATGACAATAATAGGGGCAGCTAGGTGGTGCAGTGAATAGAGCACTGGCCCTGGAGTCAGGAGGACCTGAGTTTAAATCCGCACTTAACACTTACTAGCCATATGACCTTGGGCAAGTCACAACTCCAATTGCCCTGCCTTCCTCCACCAAAAAAAAAAAAAAGAAAATGACAATAACGCCAGAGAGGGGACAGTAAAATTTATTCTGGGTGAAAGCTACTAAAATCCTAACATGTGCTACTAATAAAGAAATGACCTATAGTTCTTCCCTAGACCTAGTTTCAGCAATCCTCTCCTAATAGCTTTTTAATCATAAACAGTGTAGTAGGTTCAAGAGCCATTCAAGACCAAGGATCATATAGGATTCACAAATAAGCAAAATAAAGGTAATATTAGAGGGTACACCAACAATCAAAGAGGAAACAAGGAGAGAGATCATACCAAGGCTACCAATAAAAGATTATGAGATGGAATTGAGAATCTCAGAGGGCCACATAGTCTAGCTAAAAATGTAGTATCATATTTAGGTAGCTAGACATGGAGTCAGGAAAGATTAGATTTGAATTCTGACACTTAGCTTTGTGACCCTGGGCAAGTCACTTCAGGGGCTTCACTTTCCTCAACTCTAAAATGTCATAATGATCCGGGAACCTATTTTGCAAGGTTGTTGCAAAGTTCAAATGAGATAATGTAGCTAAAATGCTTTGAAAATCTTACCGGTGTTTTTCTGGTCATCAAAGTTCATGTTTTGGTCAATATCACCTTGAGTCACTGTCACAAGGAAGTCTAGATGTGTTGTTTTGGTGATCTGATATTAAAGTACCTATAGCCCTCAGCACTTCTTAGTTTCTCTGAAGTGCCCAAAAGGAAACATTGGAAAAGGAGGGTAAACATTGAGCCTCATTTTCCCATCTCCAGGGCTAAATTCTGGGTGACTACTTTTCCCAAATTATCCCATAATTATAATTATTGAATCAGCAAGGTTTCTATTTTTCAAATAGGACTGGAGGTTATGATAGATATCGTTCTAATTAAGATGATGCTTTTGTAATTTACACTGAGTGATATGTCATTTACAAAGACAGCGTTACTGAGACAATGATATATGTTTCAACTTCTTTGGTCCTTGGTTTTTCCAGTGTGCAATTAAGACCATTTTATACCTGGAGGGCATTTACGAAAACCAAGTGAACTTCTCTTCCTCCAGTAATAAGTGGTTTTAAGTTATCACAAGTGTTCTCCATCAAAGGATTTCAAAGGACCTTTTAACTCTCCCTAGGAAATGATCTCATACAACAGAAGCCCTTCTGATTTCAAGAATAGGAAGTAGAATGAGAGGTCTTTGTAATTCTTATAGCTCATTGACATGAAAAGCTTCCTAGAGAAGTGGAAACAATTTTCTAATGCAGGTTTAATACTTAGAATCCTAGCCTATTTTAAAGATTTTGGTCATAGGCTCAGGAATAGGCTTTCTTCAACACAGCAATCAGATCAGTTAAAAGTACCTCATAGAACCCTCTCCAGATAGTCTTATGAAGCAGTCTCAGATGGTAGCAGTCTCCCGAGAGACAGTCATGCATCAGTCATCTTTCAGCAACTGTATTCTGATCCATTTTTGCTTAACATCATAGAAAGTCATCTCATATTAATGATTCATATTTATCAAAATCTGTATAACATCTCTTCATCCCCAATGATTAGCTTGGACATTTCCAATGAGAACTGCACCATCACTTCAAATACTTAATCACTTTGACTATCTCCCTTTCCACTGACAAAATAAGCCTGATATGGATGCTTGAGGCTGATCTTATCATCTTCCCACCTAGAACCACCACACTCACTTGCTTCTTTATATTGGTCCATGTGGCCATCATTGTCCTCGTCATGCAGGCTTAAGTCCTCCAAGTCATTTCTGACTCTTAATCTTCTCCCTTGTGGTACAATGGATTTGGAGTAACAGGATTGGTTTCTAATCCCTAAATCTACTGCTGACTACTTGTGTGACCTTGGGCAAGTCACTATACACTTCTTTGCTTCATTTTCTTCATGTGTAAATTAAAAAGTGGAACTCTAAGGTCCCTCCCAGCTCTAAACCTATGGTCCTATACATCAATCCACTGAATATATTTATTCTGTCTTTGAAATTGTTCCCCCAATTCTTTCTTCCTTTCCAAATCCCTACTTTCTCAGCTTTATTATGACCATCATGCTGCAGCCATTGCAATAGTCCTCTCCTTGTGGCAAGGTATCCTCCAACTCCTCTTTCCACCCTTTTGCACAGAATGGAAAAAAGCATCCAAAATGTGCTTTGTCAGACACATCAAAAGACTGCTTAGTGCCAGTTGGAGTTAAACCATGAAGGTATAAAAATTAATGTAAGCAGCAGGGATCCATCAAAGTGAAAATAGGCAATTCTCAAGACATACAATTTTTGCAACATCATTTTCATTATCAAAGATCTCACCAGAAAGTCACTGAGTCTCTGAGTGGTAGAGGTCTGCTTTGGAAGTAACCAACTAGAGGAAATATGTGGAAATCTTAGAAAATGATGTAGTTGAAATAATAAATCAAGTTCCTTCTACTAAGAGGGCATAATTTGCTTTTCTCATATCTTTTTTTTTTAAAGACTGCTATGTTGGTAGGAGTTTAAATGCATTGAAAAATTGTTATGCGATTTAAATGAATCTGATGTACTTAAAATTAAGGGCAGGTTTTACTTGTTCAGAGTGTTCTGGTTTAGAGGTGTCATGTAGGTAGTTAACAAAGTCTGGGTTTTTAACACACTTTCTTTCAGTAATACTATCAGAATGGTGAGCATATTAACACTTTCTTGTGCTTGAATAGGGCCTTTCTAACAAAGGAACTCAGAATGCTTTAAAGATTGACTCATCAAAAGATATAAACCAATTGACTTTCCAAATCACATGAAACTATGTCTTTTCTCTAGCTAAGAGAATTCAGGGGTGGGGGTGGGGCAGAAGACTTAGAAACTTCAAAGCAAGGCAGAAGGCAGTTCAGTAATGATAACAAAACATAGGTCATTGTGTTTTCCAAGAACATGCTGTATGTATTTCAGTATGGTTAGCCTTGAGAGAAAGTGTACATAATTTGTAGAAAATTGACCTCGGGCATCTTAAAGATCTGGGTCCAAGTTCTACCTATGACTGTGAGACCCTAGATAAGTCACCTCACTATTCAGTACTTCAAATGACTCTCTGAGACCCTTCATTGAAAAAATAGATACTGATCTACATGGATACATCTCACTCAGAGGTTCCTATGCAAAAGAAATCACAGTTCTGGACAAAAAATTCTCATAAAAAACATACACACATAAAATAATTTGATGTATAATATACAGTAGTATAACATGCAATATCATATTTGACATTGTTATAGTAATATATGAATACTATTTAATATTGTATTTCAATATATAATATTATAATGTACCATTTA
>CM053592.1:22826654-22856427 GCA_028646515.1 Pseudochirops corinnae
TTTGACACTTGTGATTACTATGTATTTTTCTCCATCTTATTTTGTTCTGCTGTGTATCCTATACTCTCCTTTCATCTCTCCATTCTCAAAAGTGTTTTGATTCTTTCCACCACATCCCCTCAATCTGTCTTCCCTTCTAGTGCCTTGCCTTATTCTCTCATTTTCTTCCTTTTCTACTTTCCTGTAGGGTAAGATAGATTTCTATACCCAATTGAGTATGTATGTAATTCCCACTGTAAACAGTTCCCATGAGAATCAAATTCATGGGCTTCCACCCAGCTCCCCCATCTTCACCTCCACTGTAAAAGCTCTTGATGTCTCATTAAGTCATTAACTTCCATTTGCCCAATTCTAATTTTTAAGGAATTATTTTCTCTAGTAAGCTTTTACACTTCATTTTCCCACTTGGCTAGTTCTATTTTAAGGAGTTCTTCTCTTCAATGGATTTTTCTGCCTCTTTTACAATTTAGCATCTTTTGTTCTTTAAGATATTTTCTTCAGTGTTTTTTGAGCCTTCTTTACCAAGCTATTGACTCCCCCTTCATGATTTTCTGGCATTACTCTCATTTCTCTCCCCATTTTTTTCCCCCTCTGTCTCTCTCATTTTTCATTCCTTTTGGAACTCTTCCAAGAATTCTTTTAGGGCCTGAAACCATTTCTAATTTTCCCTTGAGGCCTTTCATGTAACATTTTTCTTTGTTATCTTCTTCTCAGTTGTGTTTTGATTATCCCTGTTACAATGGTAATGGTCTATTGCCAGGTTTGTTTTTTGTTATTTTTTGTTGTTGTTGTTTGTTAATTTTTCCTATCTATTTCTTGACTTTTAATTTTATGTTTAATTCTATGTGCCAGGGATGCGGTACCAAATTTTAAGCCTTTCTGCTGCTCTTATATGAAGTTCTGGGGTCATGTAAGTTTTTATTTGTTCCAACGTGGTATGATCTAAGGAGAGGTGTAGTCACTGCTCTGCTGGCCCATACTCCAGTTGGTGAATGACCGCAATTACAATTTTTTGGATTGTAACTTTGATCATGTCCACTGCTTCCCTTTGCCTGCAAGCTCTGATGCGCTGGTACTCCTTCTTGCCCTGAGATTGCCATCCATGACTATGACCCAGATCCACACATAGACAATGCAATAGGGTCCTGCACTGGTTCCAAGCAAATGGATTCCTTTAATCTCTTTCTGACTCCTTGTCCAACCTCTTTATCATCTGTGAGCTGAGAGCTCTGGAAGCTGCTTCTATTACTGCCACTGAGTTATTCACCCCCAAGGACTGCTGATGTTTGATTGGCCCTGTCCTGTGCTAGTACAGCCTGTGTTGGACTGTGTTCTACTCTTACCCAGTGATACAGACCTTTCCTTCCAACTTTCCAAGTTGTTTTTGTCTTGAATACTGTTTCACCCCGTTCTTTTGTGGTTCTACCACTTTCAAATTTATTTTGAGGTGTTATTTAAATTTTTAGAGAGGAATTTGGGAGAACTCAGATGAGTTCTCACCTTTTCCCCACCATCGTGCCTGTGCCCCACACCCATACTAAAGTTCTTCAGACCAACCTAGGAAATGTCCCTTGTATTGCTCTTCCAACCATTGTGTGAAACTTTGCCTTATGTAAGTTCTCCATTATTTTATTTTAGGTAAACATGCATTTGGCATTTGGATTATGTGACCAGCCCATTTACTTTTTGCTCTTTGTGGTAGAATTTGAATGCTTGGCAGCTCAACTTGAGAGAGGACCTCATTTGGTCTTCTCTGTTACCTTATCTTGCCAGGTGATCTTCAGAATCTTTGCAAGACAATTCAAATGGAAGGAAATTCAGCTTCCTGGCATGGTGCTGGTGTTCTGTCCAGGTTTCACAGGCATACAATGGTGGAATCACTATAGGTAGGCAGCCTAATGGCCCTTGTCTTCCACATTTTCCTTCAGAGCTTCCCAAATGCTGAGCTAGCTCTGACAACATGTGTATCAACTTCATTATCTACATGGATGTCTCTGAAAAGTATACTGCCAAGGTAAGTGAACTTATCCAGAGCATTCAAAATTTCTCCATTTACTGTGACCAATGGTTCCACATATGGATGATGTAGCAATATGGCAAAGAAACAGAAAAGCATTTGCCTCCTAAATACACCCCAGTCCCTCTTCCAGACCACCAGCTCTCATAATTCATTTTAGCTTATTGGCTTCTCCCCCTCTACACCATTGCCCTAGATAACAGTTGTTAAAGAAAGTTGAAAAGTTAAGCCTACTTGAATTAAATGTCTTTCTATATATTAACAGAATATGTGTGTGTATGAAACAGTATATACATACATACGTATACATATATAATACATATATAGTACATATATATGCTCATATTTGTGTATGTATATGTGTGTCTATATACATATATTTGTATATATATTTATATAGACACACATATACACATATCTATACACATATATATACATATACTGTGTGTGTGTGTGTTCTTAGGATGCAACTAGGTGGCTCACTGAATACAGTGCTGTGCCTGGAGTGAGGAAAACCTGAGTTCAAATCTGGCCTCAGCCACTCAATGGCTGTGTTACCCTGGGCAAGTCATTTAATCTCCCTTTGCCTTAATCCACTGGAGAAGGAAACAACAAACCACTCTACCAAAATTTGATGGGAAAACTATGTAGACAGTATGGTCCATAACATCCTGAAGAGTCAGAAACAACTGAACAACAACATATATTCTTGCTTTCCAAGTCCAGAGAAACCCAGAGATTTCCCCATTTATTAAAGGAAATGAAAACACCTTGCCTTTTACTAATACTTTGTTTTCATGAGGGACCAAAATAAAGAAATGTCACAATTATACAATCAGCTCTAAGCCCAAACAGAAGCCAACAAATAGATCCTGAAATTGTTGGTGACAAAAAATTCTGTAACTTCTTGTACTCTTTTAAAATTTGCTGCTTCTTATACTCTGTAAATTCCCCATCTTCTCATGGAGGCCTTCCTGTTCAACTTTACTAGTACCAAAGAGCAAGTTCATACCATGAAACACTACGTAAGGCCCCCTTCCCCAAAGTCGTAGTTGCTCCTTCCTACTCCCTCTTTACAAAAGCATACATTGGGAACCTGGTCCAGATACAGCCTCCTGTGTGCACATGGATATACATAAAGGACCACAGTCTTGCTTTCCCCATAACTCCTTTTTTGTCAATAAGGCAAGACTTCACTGCCAGGAAAGGCATTTTTTTTAGGGGAGGAAGGGCTCACCATTCAAAACAATGCTAGCATGCTTCTCTAGGGCTGACCTAGCTACAGGCTGGAGGTGGCAGCCAGTGCAAGACTAGATGCAATAAAGAAGCTAACCACATCCTCCTACCACAGTTTCTTTTTTTGGTTCCTGGGAACCCCCAGGAATCTGCTCTTAACCAAAGCTTGCTTCTTCCTTTTGGTACTATCACATTTTCTTTCTTTTTTTTTTTTTTACCAACACCTTGGGGAAAGACGTGAGCACTGAGGAAATAAAAATAAAGAGTGTAAGGGTAATTGGGAAAGAACTTTCAAACTATTTTTCCAAGTCTCCTTTTGGTCATTGCTAAAAAATTCATGAAAATGAATTATTTTATCTTGCAACCAACACTGTTGATTCTTCCATTTTCCATTATGAAGTTTACTTCATGGAAGCATAAGAATTTGACTTGACTGATTTTTATAATTGTTTGCTCTTTTGTTTGGGGGTGGTGGTGGCAAATAGAGGGCCTGGACTTGTGATTTTATTTATGTAGTGAACTTCCAGTTACCAAAGAAAATTGGACCCTATTCTACAGCTTACAGTTTTAGAGAGTTGACCAGGTTAACAGAATATAACAGAGTATAACAAGTAGCAAAATTTAACTGAGAGGTTAAATTACTTCTTGACTAGTTTTTAGCAGAGTTAGCATGTGTCAAGAGCAAGACAGGCAGAAAGAGTCAAGCCAACAGGAAGTGTCCTCCTAGTTCTCTGACACATCAATGATTTGATGTTGTATACATGGTTTACATGTTGTATACAAAGCTTACAAACATCTGTTACATGGGGCAAAAATAAAAACTGGAGCTCGTCAGTCTCCCACCCTTGCAATATATAAATGCAACTAGATGATACCCATTTCTGTTGGAACTATTTGCTTGTGTTCATACAGGTATTCAGGAAAGTGAAAGATAGCCAGCAACTGTTCTTCAGACTGGCAATGTCTGCCATTTGAAGTCAATAAGGACTGTGGAGATGTGGGCACTCAGCCACTATGGCCCCTACACTTCATGTTGTGGAGATTCTGGGCAGGTTTTCAATCCAATAGCCATACTCTGCTTGTAGTCACAGTGATTTTATGGGATTCTGGATTACAATCATAAGGCCAAATGAAATATATGCAAGACAGTGGGTTACTAGCAAAGCATTGTGTAAGTATAGTTATAAAACCATTTACTTATATTCCAGAAACTCTATTAGAAGTAGGCAGTATGACTATCATCATATGCATTTTAGAAAGAGGTTATATGGGGGATAGGGGGTGGAGTCAAGATGGCAGAGTAAAGGCAGGACTTGCTTCAGCTCCTGCTCCAACTACCTCCTGTATCTGTAAAATATGACTAAACAAATTTTAGAGCTCCATAACCCACAAAGTAACAGAGAGAAACAAATCTCCCTCTGAAGGCAGCTTGGCAGGCTGATAGGAGGGGTCTATCACACCAAGCTGGGAGCAAAGAGCAGTCCTGTGTGAGCTGCATGGGCCCAAACGGGGCAGCTCCAACCAGTGGCACAGGCCAGTCAGAGCAGACTTCAGGAGAATGACTCACTAGTGGCTGTGGTGGCTTCCAGACTTTTCAACCCATAAATGTCAACAAGAAAGTAAAAGGTCAGTGAGGAACCCTATTGATCCTGGGTGAAAGAAGAGGATGATCTGACTCCCGCCCCTGGTTCAGGTGATGGTGGCTGTAGCTAATGCTGCTGGTGCTGCTTCAGGCTTCAGGCCTACAAATCTTAGGGGGACCAAGTGACTGTCCAGAGGGCATTTGTAGGAATCTCTCTCCTGGTGCTGAGTCAGGATTCTCTTGCTTTGCCCTTCTTGGATGTAGGTCTTGGTCTTGGATGGTGGTCCTGGGGCACTGGTGTGGCAGAGCTTGTTGAGGCTATGGAGAGAAAGTCCTCATGACAGTTCTGAAGCAGGTGCCTGGAAAAAACCTCTGGCAACAGCTGAGCAAAACCCCAGAAATTTGGTACATAGCACTCTCTACTCTGGAAGCAGAGTTTTACCATGGCAAAGAACTCAAAAGTCAAGTAGTTGGGTGGCAAGATGAACAAACAGAGGAAGTGTAATCAGACTATAGAATCCTTTTTTGTGGACAAAGAAGATCAAAACATAGAACCAGAAGAATACAACAAAGTCCAAACTCCTACATCCAAAAACTCTGAGGAAAATATGAACTGGTTGCAGGTGATGGAGGAACTCAGGAAGGACTTTGAAAATCAAGTAAGAGAAGCAGAGGAAAAATTGGGCAGAGAAATGAGAAGAAATGCAAGAAAATCATGAAAAATGAGTCAACAGCCTGACTCAAGAAAATAACACTTTAAAAATACACTAATTCAAATTGTAAAAGAGGTCCAAAAAGCCAATGAGAAGAAGAATGCCTTAAACAGCCTAATTTGCCAGATGGAAAAGGAATTTCAAAAATTCACTGAAGAGAATAATTCCTTCAAAATTAGATTGGAGCACTTGGAAGCTAACAACTTTATGAGAAATCAAGATACTATAAAACAGATCCAAACAAATGAAAAAACAGAAGGCAATGTGAAATATCTCATTGAAAAAACCACTGACCTGGAAAATAAATCCAGAAGAAATAATTTAAAAATTATTGGACTATCTGAAAATCATAATTTAAAAAAGAGCCTAAATATCATCTCTTAAGAAGTTATCTAGGAAAATTGCTCTGATAGTCTAGAACCAGTGGACAAAATAAAAAATTGAAAGAATTCACCAATCACCTCTGGAAAAAAGATTTCCAAAAGAAAACTCCTAGGAATATTGAGATCAAATTCCAAAGTTCCCAGGTCAAGGAAAAATATTACAAGCAGTCAGAAAGAGACACTTAGAATATTGTGGAAACGCAGTCAGGATAACACAAGATCTATCAGCTTCTACATTAAGGGATCAAAGGGCTTGGAATATGATATTCTGGAGGTCAAAGGAGCTAAGATTAAAATCAAGAATCACCCAGCAAAGCTGAATATAATACTTCAGGGGAAAATATAGATATTCAATGAAAGAGAGGACTTTCAAGCATTCTTAATGAAAAGATCAGAGCTGAACAGAAGATTTAACTTTCAAATACAAGAAGCAAGAGAAGCATGAGAAAGAAAACAGGAAAAAGAAATCATAAGGAACTTATTAAAGATGAACTATTTACATTCTTACATGGAAAAATGATAATTGTAACTCATGAGACTTTTCTCATTATAAGGATAGTTGAAGGGAATATATGTGTGTGTGTGTGTGTGTGTGTACATATATATATATATGTATATATATATATAAGAGGGTATGTGTGTGTATGTGTGTGTGTACATACATATATATGTATATATACATATAAGAGGGTATGTGTGTGTATGTGTGTGTGTGTATGTGTGTGTATGTTTATGTATGTGTGTACATGTATACATAGACAAAGGGCACAGGAAAAGTAGAATATGAAGGGATGATATCTAAAAATAAAATTAAGAGGGGAAAGAGGAATATATTGGGAAAAGGAGAGAGGGAGAAATATAATATGGTAAATGATCTCACATTAAAGAGACAAGAGAAAATTGTTACAGTGAAGGGGAAGAGCTGAAAGGTGAAAGGCAATGAGTCAACCCTTACTCTCTTTGGATTTGGCTTAAGGAGGGAATAACATACACACTCAGTTGGGTATTTTATCCTACAGGAAAGTAGGGGGAAGGAGATCGGAAGGAGGGTAATAGAAGGGTGGGCAGATTGGGGGAGAGGGTAGTTAGAAGCAAAAATACTTTTGAAAAGGGACAGGGTCAAAGGAGAAAATAGAGGAAATGGGGGGCAGGATAGGATGGAGGGAAACATAGTCAGCCTTTCACAATATAACGACTATGGGAATGTTTTGTGTAACTACACATGTACGACCTATATTGAATTGCTTGTCTTCCAAGTTGGGGTGTGTGAGAAGGGAAGAAGGGAAAGAATCTGGAAATCACAGTTCTAAAAACAAATGTTAAAAATTGTTTTTTACATGTAACCATGAAATAAGATATACAGGCAGTGGAGTATAAAAATCTATCTTGTTCTACAAGAAAGTAAGGGGGAGGACACAAAGAGGTATTCAGTGTGCTTGCTATCTTGGAGTGGATGTGGGGGACAGATGGAGAGAAAATTTATAACTTAAAATCTTGTGTAAGTGAATGTTGAAAGCTATAAAGTAAACAAATTTATTAAAAAAAAGAAAAGAAAGAGGTTATATGACTGCTACAAGGTCATGAGGCTAGTAAATGCCATAGCTGTGATATTAATAATATCAACCACAGTAGCTAGCATTAATATGGCACTTGAAGTTTTGCAAAGCACTTTACAAGTATTACATCATTGTATCCTCAGAACTCCAGGAGGTAGGTGCCATTATTATCTCCATTTTACATATGAGGAAATTGAAGGTGAGAAAGATTATTTGACTTTATTGTCCAGGATCACAGAGCTAGGAAGCATCAGAGTTTGATGTGAAATCAAGGTTTTTCTGAACCCATACCCAAACACTGGCCACTGTGTAATCTGAGTACCTAACTCTAAGCTTCTGGCTTCAAGTAGAGTTTTCTTTTCATTAGACCATGGCTATCTTTCCATTGTAATAGCAATAATAATTCTCAGTTCTATAAGAGTTTAATTTGCTCTTTTTATAGCATTGATGTGACATAGGTAGTATATGTATTATTAAATCACTCTGACAAATTAAAAAAATAATCCTCAGAAGGCTTAAAGGACTTGTTTATGGTCATAATTATTTTTGTCTTCTTCAAAATGAAACCTTGGGTTCCTTAAAGTTTTCACTGCAATATAATCATTTTATGATTGTGACAAAGTTTGAAAATATCTGGGAAGAAAATACCACTTTCAGAAGAGGATAGCACTTTAAGAAAGAAAAACCACAACAACATAAGAATTCATGGAAATTTTAGCAACTAAATTAAGATGAGTGTATCTTGGGGGACTCAGTGCAAGGTTGGGAAAATCAAACAGTTGATAGTAAAAAAAAAAAATGAAGAAAAAAGGAGAAACTATTCAGCACCTGTGTTTTGTTAACAAGAACTTGGCAGCTAGAGTAGGAAGGACGTGGGAAGTTGAACCCCACCTCCATCCCTAAGTGTAAGTTACTAAAAATGAACTTTCAAGGACAGATGATATTGCTGTTTTATTAAATCGTAAGTTTGAATAGTGATCAACCAACTACTGTGTAAAGTAAATTAAGCTAGAAAAAAAAATGCCTAATTGGGCATACTGTATGCTTTTGGTTGAAAAATGAGTGAATTAGGTGGTCAGTGAATGTATAAGGAGAAAATGAAGAGTTAGAATGCAAAGTATTCATTTATGTAAATTCATTTGGAGGTAGAGATTACATCTTGTGGCTACATTAGTGGGGAGGGGAAATCTAACTTTAGAGAAGTTAGGCTTGAGATCACTTTACTTCTAGTCAGCTTTATCTGTAGGTTTCCTTGTTTGTTGGAATCTCCTGATTCTTTTGAGTTTCATTTCTGCTATTTGGGTTGTTGTCATTTGGCAACTTCTCAACAAGTGGTAGCAGATTCCTTCATGTGAAACTTTTTTTTCTATGTATAATATATCTTCCCATTGATCACAGGATGTGAGGTTTCCATACTCTATTTGAAATGTATTTTTCTGTATGTGAGAGGAAGTAGATCAGAGTCAATTTCATTTATCTCTCTGATTTTTTCACACTTCATGATCCCATTGTTGATTCTTGAAATATGAAGAATTCTCAATTGATAAAAATCATTCAACTTACATATTTTATTTGTATATGAACTAGAAGTAGAAGATTTGATCTCTTGAAATCAGAAAAGTCTCTTCCCAGAACATTTTTTCCAGTATCAAAACTATTCTACTTGCAGGAGAAAAGAGAAGTGAAATGGGTAGTTCATGCTCTCGACTTCAGGGTAGGGGTGGGAGATTGATAGGAGAACTTTGTATTCCTAGAAAATATTTCCTCCTTTTCTTTGATATACAGAGGGTTTACTGTAACTGAATTAGTACCAAGAATCATAAAACCTTGGAATTCTTTAAAGTATTTCTAGCAGAATACTTCCAGGGGAAGGAGAACTCATTATATTTTTCTCTATATTGAGAAATCTATTTTCCTACACTTCCTACCCTTTGGGGCTAGTTCTATACTCTGCAGCAACACAGAATACTTACTCCCAATTCCATAAAATAGCATTTCATGTATTTGAGGACAGCTTTCAAGTCAACCCCCAGTATTCTCTTCAGATGAAAAAAGCACTCCCAGGTCCTTTAGCCTTTCCTCAAATGCCGTCATTTTTAGACCTATCATCACCCCCTATCTCTTCTTGCTGGACTCCTGTTTGTCAGTGTCCCCCTTGAAATGTGATACTCAAAAATGAATACTATATACCAGATGAGATGTGGTAAGCAGAGTCCACCGGGATTAAAACCCCCCTTCATCTGAGCATTAAAATTCTGTTAATGCTGCCCAAAATGGAATTAACTTTTTGAATTGTTATTGTTATTGGCTCATATTGGCATTAAAGTCAAAGAAACCTCTCAGATATTTTTCACATGGATTTCTTCCAAGTTAAGTCTCCCCGTCCTGTATTTGTACAAATGAATAGTTGAACCTGAAAAAAATTACATTTCTTTGAAATTTTGAACTAAAATTCTATGCCTGTATATAATTTTGATTCTATCTTTAATTCTTTTGGCTATCTTCCTCAGATTTGTCAATGCTGACAAACCATCTTTAAAAAATTCTAGAGTTTTGCTGAGAGTTGAAATTGGAATTTTTACCCTTTATTTTCTTGAAACATCATTTTTGCCTTTTTTGAAAGGAGAGGACATTGCCCATCTCTAAGAGTCTTCTTCTGGTGACTCTGCTTTGCTCCATCATTCTTCAGAGATTGACAACAATGGCTCTGACATCACATCCCTTTTGTTATTATTTTGTTTTTAACAGATTTGCATGTGATTCATTTAGTTCTGGAGCCTTAAACCCATGAAAAGAAAAGCACTGTACTCTCTTGAGATACAATGTCATTTAGTGTATAGAGAGCTAGCTTTGAAATTTGGAAGATCAGGGTTCAACTCCTGACTATGATTTAGAATGACTATGTGACCTTCTGCAAGTCTCTGAACTTCTCAGTTCCCCAGAAAACTCTCTAAAACTCTGAGTTGCTGAAAAGGTGCTATGTTGCATTGGCAGAGCCAAATGTTCCCTATGCTAATGAAGGCATAAGTACAATCTTCTCACAAGTCCTATGTACTCTCTTAGTATCTCCTTTCTTATAATGGACTTAATAGATTAATTTTCCACTATACGATATTTTAACCTTTGTAGTACTTGAAAAGTGTTATTATGATTTTATAAGAACAAATATAGACACACACACACACAGACACAGCCATAATTACCATCCTGCCATTCAACAATCATTTATTAAATGCATAATGGTGATTATTCTATGTACTAGATAAATATAATACAGACCCTGATCTTGAGAAATTGACAGTAACAGGGAAGAGGTATCCCAAACTCTCAAGACAGGAAAGTTTGTAATCTTCAGTCTTTTTCTCTTTCATTAGACTGTTTCATTGGATCTGAACCTCATTGACATTGAACTGCTTATTAATTATAACTTCTTAAAATATGACTTCTCTAGAGGGATTAGAGCTTTAATTGGGATGAAAAATTCAAAGTCAAATAATTCAGCTCCTGTGCTAAAGATGTCATGCATCGGAGCTGAGGGGATGAGTATTTTGGAGTAAGTGGACTTCACTAGAAATCCTTATTAGCTTGGCTCTCTGAACCCCTTTGTTTTGGCCTTCCCTGACTGTATATTCAATAAGAGTCTATTCCCTACAATATTTTTTGGCATAAGGCCCAAGTTCAGAATATTGAGTGGTCCTTTGTTGGCTCTGCACCTGGAGAGAGACCCCATCACCATGGAGTTGAGAAGAGAGAATATCCTTTCAGAATCCTATAAAAACCCCTCTCCCTTTTCAGTAAACAATTACTACAAGTCCCTCTGCAGCATGTTTATCTCTCACTGTTGATTGATACCAAAATATTAGTTCTTCCATTTCACAGATATTCCCTTGACAAGTCACATTACATCTCTTTAATGGGTATGTGTCCAGGATGTTGACTGAATAGCTTCCATCATCCCTTCAGCCTCTAACTTGATGATTCCAAGATTCTATAACTCCCTATTTGGAAGAAAAAAAAAGGTTTAGGAAACTAGAAAGAATTTCAGCAAAAAACGAAAACAAGAATAGCTTTAGATCAGCACCATACATGATCTAGAATAATAAGTTTCAAATGGATACATAATTTTAATATTAGGTTTTTACTACCAAAAATTACAAGAGAATTGGGTCAGCTGCCTTTTATGTTTATTACTAGGAACAAGTTTGTAAACAAACACAGGACATTATAAAAGATAAAACAGACATCAATTGCAGGCATTTGAAAGGCCAATGTAGCCAGAATAAGAAAACTCTTTGGATCCGGTACTTTTAATGAGTATGATAGCAAAGACATCTAGGGCACCAAGACAAGTATAAAAGACCAAGAATCATTTCACAGTTGATAAAGTATCAAAGGATGTAAACAGTTGAGAAGATATCAAAGGCTATAAATGTAACCAGCCTAAGAAAACTTTGGATCCAGTATTTTTAATGAGTGTGACAGTAAAGATATCTAGGGCACTAAGACAAGTATAAAAGACCAAGAATCTTTCCACAGTTGGCAAAGTATCAAAGGATATAAACAAATAATTGACATAAGTTTTAAAAATTATTGTTAGTCTTATGGAATCTTCAAATCAATAATAATTTGAGAAATATAAAGAACTCTGAGCTTTCATATCACACTTAGCAAATTTACTAAAAAGAAAAACTAAATATGGGGTGGTTTTGGAAATATGAGCAAATTAATTCACTGTTGGTGGATCTATGAATTGAACCAGCCATTGTGCAAAGTGACTTATAATTAAACTAATAAAGTAATGGAAATGTCCACACCTATTGCTGCGGACATTCCACTGATAGACAAATAACCCACAAAAATAAAAGACACACAGAAAGAATTTAAAATATGCCAAAATATTCACAGAAATCCATTTAGTAGTAGCAAAGAACTGAAAACTATACATATACACATACATACATATTTACATCTATCTATCTACATCTACATAACATACACATATATACATATGTATTCATGTATATTCATAGATTAAGGGAAAGCTAAAGATATATGTGTGTAATGCCATGCACCAGCAGATTCCCAAAAGAATGCTACTGTGAACAGCTTTTAAGGTTCAGATTACACAGCATAGTGAACAATCTGTTTATTCCATTACAAATGAAGGCAAACATTCACAACAAATCACAATATAATATTCACAACATTACATCTTATCACAGAAAATCACAATATAGTGTTCATAACAGCTTAACAGTAGAATGGCCACACAGTTTTCACTACAGTGGCCACAATATTTAGAACAAAGCATTCAATCAATTCATAATATAATAATCAATCTTCCACTCATGGGACAATCATATGTCAACTCAATCAGTCACTAAATACAATCATCAGAAAATTACACAAACCCTCCACCCCTTAGTGTCCAGCAAACCTCAATTTCATCCAAGGGGAGGCCTTTTCTTCATCTTGACTGGAGATGGTCTCTGATTCCCTGGATTCCCTTCCATGGTCCCAGCTCCCTCCTGAATCCACCAAACAGTCACCTGGATTGAGAAGCAGACAGCTCCCAGGTCCTCGTCCAGTCCTCAGAGGTAGACAGATCCCAGGTCCTTGTCCAATCCTCCAGGCAGTCCCTGGTACACACTGAAGTTCACAGGGTAGGGCACATCTCAGAGCCTTCACCACTTCTGTTGCCGGGAACTCAAGGATCATCCAGGCCATGAATCAACAAAGGCTTATCCCAGTCATGCTTCTTCAGTCCTCCAGCAGTTCAGCTGCTCCTAGCACCCAGAAGAATCTTGGCCTTCCAGGAGGCCTTCCAGGCAATCCCTCTCAGCCTTCCAGGTGACTTTCTGAGACATTCTGGTCTCAGAAAAACTCCATCTCAGTTCTCAGTCAGCTTCTAGATGCTGGGAGAGAAACTCTCTCTCTCTCTCTCTCTCTCTCTCTCTCTCTCTCTCTCTCTCTCTTTCTGTCTCTGTTTCTCTGTTTCTCTCAAGAAAACTCCAACTTACTTCTTCAGTCCAGCAGCCCAGCTCCCAGATGCTGAGACAATCCTGCATCCTCCAACAGGAGCCAACAGGAGGAACATTACAATTCTGTCTCTTTGTCTCTAGAATTCTTCTTTATATACACACACTGGCCTCCCATCTCAGCCAATCCCTTTCTTCCACATCAACTGGGGAGTTCACACCCTCTCCACAGGGGACAGAGCTCACACCTTCCATACTTAGCCCTAAGTTACTAAGTGCTAAGTATCTGCTAAATTGATTGCTGTTACAATGTGGTACATGAATGTCACAGGACAATTGGGGTTAAGTAACTTGCCCAAAGTCACACAGCTAGTAAGAGTTAAGTGTCTGAGACTGGATTTGAACTCAGGTCCTTCTGACTCCAGGGCTGGTACTCTATTCACTGTGCCATGTAGCCACCCCAAAATAAACTATTATGCCTGAGGTGCCTGAGACCATCATAACAGATTTTATAAAGAAGAAAGGTCTGCTCAGTTCTTACTTTGCTTCTTTTTTCTTCTGAGGACAGTCATTGTTGAACTGGAAAAGATGGCAGGAATAAGTATGAGCACAGTAGTTCACCTCGACAAGTTTAAGTCACCTGTCCTAAAATGAACTGTTATCATAGGGTACTGAAAGAACTGCCAGATGTGATTACCGAGTCATTGTAAGATTTAAAAGATCATAGGTCATTAAAAAGGTACCATTGGATCAGAGGACAGATGCTATTCTGGTGTTTACTTTTGTGGGGGCTTTCTTCCAATAAAATGTCAGCCAGTGAGTTTGACTTTAATACTTGAGAGAATTCTAAAATGGATTATGGAAGAGACAATTAATGAATATTTGAGCAGAAAAGCTATGATTACAAGGAACTGGTGTGGTTTAATTAGTTATAGGTTGCACATGAATAATCTAGTTTCCTTTTCTAAATAGATAATTGTACTGGCAGATACAGAATGTTCATCAACATAGCTTATCTGGAAGTCTGACAGAGTCTGGAATGTCATTCTTATTGATATGATGAAAAGACCAAATCTAGAAAAGAGCACAGTTAGGTTTACTTGAAACTAGTTGAATGAGCTCGTCCAAAGAATACTCGTTATTGGTTATATGTAAACATGAAAGGAGCTATCTAGAGGACTTCTTCAGGGGTCTCAATTTGGTCTTAAACATTTGAAAAATCTCTAAGTTAAATAACAGCATCAATGTGATGCTTATGAAATCATAGATTGCACAAAATCAACTTGACTAGAACAACATGTTGGCAACCATGGTTAGACAGTAGTGGGTCTGAAAAACGCTCAAGATAGTTAGTGGATTGCAAGCTCAATGGGAGTCAAAAGTTATGTTAGAGCAGCCAAAAAAATGAATGAAATATAAAACTAGATTCCATGAAGCATAGCTTTCAGGACGGAGAGTTGATAATCATGCTGTACGTTGGGGCTGTACTTGATGCCATGCCAGCATAGTAGTATCTGCAAGAGCTTGGGATCCACTGACATGACTTCTAAGTATCCAGGACCACTTCTAAACCACAATGAGGCATAATAAAAGTAGGACTTTGTGTACATTTACTTTATATCAAGCTTAAATTTTTGTTTTTTAAACTTCTACCTTTGACTTCTAGTTCTACAAACTGACATCAAGGAGTTCAAATGTCATCACTCCATGATGCTTCTACAACTTTGTTTCTCATAAGTCTTAATTTTTTTCTGGGTTAAACATATGCAGTCCCTTCAAGTGATCATCCTATGACATGATTTTATAACTTTCATCATCCTTGTTACTCTCCTATAAATACTTTCCAGCTCCATCCTAAAAAGGGCACTTGGAACTAAAGGAAATACTCAACCTGTAGTCTCACCAGCATGATTATCCACTATGAACTGTGTCTGTCTTGGGTAATTCTGCACCTTATAGTTTCACTGAACTATGAAAGCCTCCATGACAAGGCAGGGATAAGATATACAAGTAAGTAAAATTACAAGATGAAAATAGAAAAAAAAAGTTACAAATGAACAGGAAAAGAGAAAAAGATGAGAAAAGTCACCATGGTTGGACTAAGTATATAAATACATGAGATGCATGCTAGAGCTGATGCAGTGGTTCAACTCATGCAAGATATTTGAAGGTGAAGGAATGGAAAATATCTAGAACTCAATACTTTAAAAAGGTAACCAAGGGAACCTCAAAAACTACTGACCTATATGTCTTCTCTAAATACACAGAATCTTTACACGAATTGAGAACATCTTTAGTAAAAGGAATTCAAAGAGAAAAAGCAACTATATGAGCAACACGTTTAAGAACAGACCATATGTCTATAATCTACAATTAACTAAAAAAGTATAGAGAATATAAAGTCCTATTGTGCTTATTGTTTCTTTATTATGAAAAATCACTTGATCATTTGCAAACACCTAAATAAAAACACTCCTGTACAGTCTTTCCTGAAATAAATTCCCACTCATTGATATAGCAGGGTCATCCAGGATTCATTGGCATCTACTTGTAACTGTGGAGAGTGACTGTCTGTGCCCATCTCACTCCAATGGGGTGGAGCTCTCAAACTTTGCCTCCTGGGATCAGTTTGGTGTGGAACCAACTTCTTTTTTTCAACCTACTTCTCCTTTCAATCCTTGCCCAGTGCTTTCTCCAACATCAGGAAAACAGAAGTTGACTTACCACCAGAGGCGTACAGCCTTTTCCCAGTGAACCCCTGTTTATGGTTAAAAAATATATCATTCTGTACTGGGTGAGCTTTGTATTTTTTGTTCATATCATTTAACCATTTTTCTTTTAGGCAAAAACTTTGGAGCATATATTAAAAATATACATACACACATAAGGCATTTATTTATATCGTTTGGATATAAAATATTTTCTGAGAAATTTAATTCCAAATTATTTTCCCCCATTCAATCACTTCCTTTCTTATCCTAGGTGCATTTCTTTTTATATGTGCAGCATCATTTCACCTTTGTGTAATCAAACTTGTCTCTTTTATCTCTTGTAATTGCCTCTAGATCTTGTTTTATTAATAATATATCTCCTATCCACAGCTATTAAAGCCATGTGATCTGCTTTTCTTTTAATTAAGGTAGATCTTTAATGTTATGGTCATATATTTGTTTTGAATTTATTGTGTAATATGGTGCAAGATTAGTCTAAACCTACATTCTGTTAGAATGCTTTCCAGTTGTGATTGTTTTTCCTCCACAATGTTTATGCAATAAAGCTCTTGCTTCCAAAATAATTTGTGGTTTATGTATATCAAATATTGGTTTATTGACTTTCCCCAGGAAGAACATTTGTATACCTCCACTTCATCAATATATAGGATAGGATTTTGAGGAGAATAATTGCATTCTTCTGTTTGCCTTTACAGAATGGCAAGGGGAGGGTAGGGGTAGAGTGTTCTAGTAAAGACTTGGGTAGCAGTAAGAAAATTGATGAGTAGATCCTAGAGCACGAGCCAATAATCTACTACTAGAGCACGAGGGCTTATAGGGGAATGGGTTCTGAAGGAACATAGTAACGTTTAGGGGTTATTCTTCTTTGGTGTTATTCATCAGGTTACCTCATTCAACTTTTTGATGGCTTGGTCTGTGGAGACATTTGCAATTATTTTACCCCTTATTTATAATTTTTAGGATTGGGAGTTTGCATAGTACATTGTAAGGGTCACCAAATAGTGCCAGATTGCAAATGGTAATGTTGAGACCCAGGGATGTGTTTGAGGCCCCGGAATGAGTTGGATCACGTGGAGGTCAGAGCATATTGCCCCGTCCCTGGCCAGGGGATGTTGCATTGCTCAGAACTTTCTTGCGTGGGATGCCTGAAGTTCCCGATGGATGTCTCCACACCCTGGGGTCTTCATGCCCTTGTAATTACAATTTACCTCCCCTCTCTTAATCCTGCTCAGCTGGGCTGTGTCACGCGTGGGGTGTGGATCTGAGGTAGATAAAAGGATCCAAGCCTTGGAGGGGCGGGGGTGGGGCTTAGAGTCCTGCGGTAAGGCATCCGGGTGTAACTTTAATAAACCCGCTTAAAAACATCTATCCTCCGGCATTACTTTCATTAAGGAGAATACACCAGCGTAGTCTCCATTGAAAAGCCCTTAGGGCAGGGCTGCCGAACCCGACAGTACATTAGTATCAGAGAAAATATTCTCCCTTCCTCTAACTTGTTGGTCATACCACTAGAAGTTCTTAAGAAAAGGTTGGATGATTCATCTTTGTGTGTTATTCCAGGTTCGACCCCCATCTACATTCATATACCAGGGTTATTAGGTATGTGTCCAAAGAAAATCAAACAGAGAGAGATTTCATATCTACACAATATTTATTGATATATTTTTTTTGTTGTACCAAAGAACTAAAAACAAAATGTGTCTTCAACAACTGTGAACCAATGGCTGAATTAAATCTGGTATTTTGAATGAAATGAGATGTTACTCCGTAAGAAATGATATATGTGACAGATTCAGAGATACATGAGGTAATTTGTATGAATTCATGAAGAGTGAAATGAACAGGTCCAGAAGAATTGTCATGATGATGAAATTAATATGAAGAAAAATAACTTTAAAGACCTTAATTTTTTTTTTTTGCTCTTTGGAGGGGAGAGGACAGGGCATTTGGGGTAAGTGACTTGCCCAAGGTCACATGGCCAGTGAGCATGTCAGGTGTCTGAGGCTGGATGTGAAATCAGATCCTCCTGACTCCAGAGCCAGTGCTGTATTCACTGCTCCACCCCATCACCCCAAGATCTTAAAATTCCAATAAAAGCAGTGAACAATAGTGACTTCAAAATACAGGTTTGAAGCATGCCTCTCACTTCTTGAGAGGACCTCACACATGGACAGTGGGTTGATTTATTTTGATGTGGACAATGCACATTTGTTACTGAGGTGGTTGGCTTATCAGATGTAGAGAGAGGGAGGATAGTAATAAATAATTAATAACAACAGCAACAGCAATGACAATGATGATGATGATAAACCTTTTTAGTATACAGAAAAAAATGAAGTGCAGAAGGGGAACCAAACAAATGAAGCAGCTTTGTTATTATCTCATAAATTGTGCACACACATGAATATGTGAAGTTCATAGTTTCATATATAAGCTTTTTACTTTGTCTATTTTGTCTATTTAAATGTATATCTTTTTATGAATTTATATTTCTGATAAAAAGAATTTTGAAAATTACAATTACAAAAATACAACATTCTATCTAAAGCAGAAATTCTCCCAGCTCTCCCTTGCCCTTTCAACCTTTCCTTCTCTGTGTCTGGCAGATGGTCACTCATCTTCTGCTTCATCACTTCCGATAGCAAAGATAGCACTGTTAAAGTCAGTCCACCCTATTGCTAGATAATTCATTGTCAAAAACACTCAAGTTTTTTAATGAACTGATATCTTTTTTTTTTTTGTAATTTCTAACCATTAGTCCTAATTCTAATCTCCTGGGAGCTACATAAAATAAAGCTAATAGTGTTTCCAAAATTCAGGCCTTCAGATATTTAAAGACAGTTATCCTGGATCTCTTAACCACTTTTCCCCTCCTCTGGAATATCTCCTGTTTCCTCAGTTCTTCCACATATGATATGACTTTCAGATATCTCAAATATCTCAATAATCTCCCACTGGACATTGTCCAATATATCAGTATTTACCAATGTCCTCCTTAACACTTGATAATGCAAACTCCATCTATCTGATGCTCTTCTATGACTAGGAAATAAGCATTTATTAATGCAACTTAAACTTTATTTCTTCCATATAAATCAATAAGTAAGTATTTTTTTAAGTGCCTACTTCATACTACACACTACTCTTATGACTGGAGGATAGAAAGATATAAATGAAGTGATGTCTGACCTCAAGGACCTTTGCCTCACCATGACATGAAGTATGATTTCTAAAAGACTATGCCAGTGGACCACAAATTGAGGTTGACCTTGTCATACTGAATAGGGCATAGTTTCAGTGATGGACTCTCTGGATGAAAAATAAAACCAATTTAGCAACTTTATTCACATAATTCCAAATTATTTCCTCCAATGATTATACCAACAGGACCCTTAAACAGTGAATTAGTGTATCTGCCCCCTTTTAGCCCTTCCAACAATGAATTTTCCCATCTTGTATCACCTTTGCTAACTTGAAGGATCTTACCAAAACCACAGGTTTGTTGTTGTTTTTTTAAAATAATTTCTCTGATTATTAATGATTGTGAATGTATTTTTAAATTGGTTATTGAGAAATTGCTCTTTCTTTTTTTTAATAATTTTTTTGCAAAATTTGTGATTGTCTATGGAGAATGAAATGTTTGTGTAAATTTTCTAATGGTTTTAGACATTAAACATATTATTAGAGAAGTTCAATGAAAAGATCTCTTCAGAATTGGCATGTTTTTTATTATACATTAATTTTAATTAAAAAAAAAACCTTTTATTGTATATACTTGGGTCTACTTTGTGTTTTATGATCTCTTCTATCTAGAGTCCATTTATAAATTTTGATATGCTCCCCTCCTTTTCAACTGTGAAAGAGATAATCTCTCCCTTAAGTTTCTGGGTTATTTCTCTTTACATTTCGGTAGTTTATTTGTTTTAGAGTTTGTTGTTTTATTAAACATAAGATGTAGACTTAAATAATGTTTTTTGACCAGACTCTTTCCAGTTTTTCCAATAGTTCTTGGTAAATAAAAAATCTCCTTCTTTAGTGGTTTACATTCTTTGTTTTATCACACGCTAGACTTATCTAACATTTGTTTCCAGCTCTTGCATAAATAGTTCATTTCACTAACCTACTTTTCTATTTTTATGTAACAACAGTCATTCTAGTTTTGCAAGTTAGACTAGTAGCACCAAGTTTTACTAGGAGTGGCTATTTTTTATGATGTCTTGATACCCTGAAATTTTAAGTCTTACAATTTATTTTGTATTATGTCCACTCTTATAAATTATCTTAGCTAATTTGACTAGCATAGTTCTAAATCTATAAAGTAATTTGGACAGCATTTTAATTTTTGCTATACTGACACAGCCTTGTGACTTAATTTAGAATAATTTTCCAGTTAATAGGGTCTTCTTTTATTCTTATAGAATTATTTTAAATTATATTTACACAAGTTTTAAATGTTTCCTACGAAGGTGAATTCCTTTCTATTTAATGGATTTTGTTATCTTAAATGGAATATTTTTGAATTTTGTTTTTGAGGTAATTTGGTGACACAGTGGATAGAGTACTGGACCTTGAATCCCAAAGTCCCTAATTTTAATACAACCTGAGACACTTACTAGCTGTATGTCTTTGTGTAAATCATTTAACTTACCCTAGACTCATTTTCTTCATCTGTAAAAGGGGGATAAGAATAGCTTCCCAAATAATTACTTTCCAAGGTTGCTGTAATGATAAAATGAGATGACATCTATTGAGCATTTTGTGAACTTTAGAATGTTTTGTGAATGCTAGTTATTATTATGTATCAAAAAGGTAATTTTTGTGGATTTATTGTGCATTTTCAGAAATTGTTTTGCATTCATATTGTCTAAAATATTTAATTTGCTTTAAAAAAATCTATCATTTATTCTTTAAAAAAATCGGTATATCTCCTGCTCTCATGTAATAATGAAAAACAGGCAAAATTGACCTAAAAATCCCTCAAAAGTATCAACTAATACATATGACATTACACAATGTAACTTTTTCACTTTCTTTTTTTAATTAAAAATAATCTAATTATTATTATTTTAATTTTTAGTCTTTCACTTTCTACTGGGAAATTAGATGTGTGGTACACCTTTTCTTCTCCAGATCCAGTATTATTTCTTGCAATTAGTCTGGCTTCACTTGAATTTTAATGTTTAATTTACATGATTCAAGGTCCAGCACTCTATCCACTGTGTCACTCGATGTGAGCGGCACTAGTGAGTGGTTAGAGAGAGCTGACTTAAGTTAGGATGTTCTGGACTCAGTCTGTGCTTCTTACTCTTATGGGCTTTAACTCTGTGCAAGTCATTTCATGTACAATGTTCTTTCAGCCAGTCAAGGAGCATTTATTAAACACCTATTAGGTGCCAGGTATTGAAGTAAGAGCAACAAAGAAAGGAATACACAGTCCTTAAATCAGCCAGTCAAGGAGCTCACAGTCTAGTTAGAGAGACAATATGCAAGCACTCATTTATAAATAAGATAAATAAAGGATAAATTTGGGATAACAAAGGGAGAGGTGTTCAGATTAAGGAAAGGCTTCTTGGAGAAGTTAGGATTTAATTGAGAGTTGAAGGAAGCTAAAGAAGCCAGGAAGCAGAGATCAGGATGGAGGACATCAGTGAAAAAGCTGGAGTTGAGAGATGAGATGTCATGTGTAAGGGAGAGCAAGGAGGCCAGCATCATTGAATTCTACAGTATAAAAAGGGGAGCAAGAAGTAAGAAAACTGGAAAGGTAGGAGGTGTGCTTTGCACATAGCTGCACAATAAAGGCTTATTGAGATACAAATGGTGACAAACTAATTTTTTTAATTTTCCAGGTGAGATAAGTATACATAAATTAATGGTCTGCTGATCCCTGGACAGTAGGGTGAGTTGCTGGACATCAAGGGAATCAGTACAACTCATTTTATCAAGATGGCATGAGTTGCATGGTATGCACCTCCCCAGGGATAATTCAAAGTTGTGTTAGAGCCATCAATGTCATGTTTCCTCTTATCTTCCCTCAGAAACCACAGAGAATAGATTGGGAAACCCCCTAGTGCCAGAGGAGAGCATCATAGTCACTCCTCATCAGTCTCTGTTCACCAGATCAAAGGCCAAAGTGAAATAAAGTAAAGAGAATATTGCTTCAGCATTACATGTGAAGTTCATGACACAGAACCTAATTCTCTTCTCTTTATTTTTCTTCCTCTGGTGGGCTAAACTGGAAAATATACACACTCCTATCATAACTAATGGTTGCTTTTCTGGAGCTATGGTGTGGGGCAAAAATTCACTGAGAGGAACCACAGTGGGAAGACTGGAGGGGAAGTCAAAACAAAAGGAGTAAGAGATGCAATCTCACATTTTTGTAAATATTATAATTATATATTATATATATATATATATAATTATAATATATATATTTTTTGTAAAAATTGTAAATATTGTAAATATTGGCATGGAAAACTGCTTCCTGTGGTTAATGAAAAGTTGACTCTTCACAGAATAGGCCAAAAAGTCAAATCTGTTCCAATTTGTGGCTCCCAGGATTTGGTACAAATTTTGGGTTCATTTTAACTTTTGCCCATAACTTGGGTGACTGGAACAGGTAATCCTTGTAAAAGGTAATAAAAGAAAGTCAACAGAGAACTGTACTTCCAAGTTTGCTTAATTACTAGGTACAATATGGGGATGTTTATCCTGCACAGTGTCTTGCTTCAGTATAATGTAGGAAGACATTTAACTTCTGGATACTAATTTGAAACAAAATTCATTTATTGGATTAATTTTTGTTTGATCTGATTCAATTTACTCTTGGTTCCAATTGTAATTATTATTACTTCTCAACACAATATACTGTAGTTACAAAATGATTTCAATTCCACTGATGTAGAATTGGAAAATTTCAATGAACTATAAAAGCCACTAGATCTAATTATCTCCAAAAGGAAATAACTAAGAATATTCTGTTTTGAGAAGAACACTGTTCATATACAAATCATTCTCCAAACTTTGGAAAACACAGCTGGGTGAGATCTCCTTAGTATTTATCTATTCTGATGATCTGAGTTTCAAGATGTCATTTTAGTCACCAGCATAACATTCATCACCACCACTATCAATTGAGTGTTTTCTATCTGCAGTATGGTTTTCTAGACATCAGAAAAGTTACAATTAATTATAGAAAATATGGTCATAGAATTATAGATTTAGAATTGGAAGGGACCTCGGAGACTGTCCAAACCAACCCTTCTTCATTTTACAGTTGAGGAAACTGAGGCCCAGTTAGATATAGTGACTTGCACAAGGCCACACGTGGAGGTGGTATTTGACCTCAGGTCCTTTGGCTCCAGGATTAGGACTACTCTTTTCCAGGTATTATTTAAAGGAAGATAACTATAGAGAAAGAAATTCTAGCAATCATTTGAATTTTTACCCCTCAAAAATTTTGTTAAAGATATCAATTGCAAATTTGATAGAAAGAGGGAATCAAAGGTGACACAAAATCTCTTCATATGTGCTTTGTCTCTCCCCACAGATTATTATTAAAAAATATTTTTGAGATATAATTTCTGGATAGCTATCTAATAATTAAAATTTGCTTCTTCTATATCTGTGAGTTCTTTAGAGAATTTATGAATTGTAGGACTGGAATAGACCTTGGAAATTGATAGTGATGGGTAGGTAGTTTTAACCTTCAAAGTTAGCATCTCTGGTATCTTCTGGGAAACTCTGATAGTTGAGAAACTAGAAACAGTTCAGAATTATCAGGACTTTCTGCTCTGCTAAAATATGGAGCTTCTCTATCCAACTATGGGAAATGATGAGGACGAATCCCAATTTGTAGATCTGACTTATAGCTGGTGTTTGTTTTTCCATGTTTCATTGTTGTATTTTTTCCTGAATATCATAATCAACTAGGATCATAAGTATTGTTACTTCCCCAAGAGCTGTTATTGGTTGGAGTTATTAAGTTCCTCATTGGTCCTTGGAATTATATAAATCTCTGAAAAAAATACACGACTAGAAAGTTACAACTCTACTATTGTGCTAGTTAAAGATTATAATCACCATCCAACCCTCATGTATAGCTTTTACTTATACAGGCTCCTATACCACATATGTGAATAATCTGAAGCATTAAAAGAATATAGAGATGTGTCTTGGTGTGACAATCTAAAACCATAGTTGATTAAAGCCAGAAATATTTTATAAATTAAAAATAAGTAAGGAAATTTTCAAGGGATTTCAGTGCTATGGCTCTCAGTTACCCCTTATCACATCAAAATAGGTATGAATTCATTAAATTAAAATGAAAATGACAACTAAACAAAGTGATAGAAAAGAAAATCCCACAGGATGAAGGACAGCTCAGAAACAGAAGAAATGAGCAAGTGAAAAAGTTTACAATAAAGCTTTCAATGGAGTAAGAGAATGCCAGGAAAAAAAAATGTTCATAAGGGAATTATTTTTTAACAACTTCAATTAGAACTCTAGAAGAGAGAATAGAGTGGCTAAAAGAACCTAGATAGTAGTGGTAAGACCTAATAAAACAAATGAAAGATGAAATATAAAGACAACTTGATTTAAAATAAAGTAAAATTTGGATTGTAAAAATCCAAAGGAGAATGTGTGAGTTAGAAAAGAACTTAGAATATTGTAGGAAATCATGAAATAAATATTAAAATTCCAAACCAGAATTATATAAAAAGAAATATTCTTGATAGCTTTAAAAAAAAGATTGCAAAATTGAAAAGATATGTAGAATAAAAAGTAACTGACCTAGGAAAAAGATTAAGAGACTCAATTAATAATGCTTCTTTCATTAATTAAATGATCAATTATGACTTAAGAGGAGTAATATGAATCATATCTCTTCGCTTAGCATAGAAGTGGTAGACAACAGCTGTGAAATGAGACATATGTTGCCATATTGGGTCAATGAATTGACTTTTTGACTTATCTGTATTAATTGTTAAAAGGCAAGAGTTTTATTGGAGAAGAGTAGTCATTTGGAAGTGGCAATGCTGTTTTAAGTCTCAATAAAACATTTCTAAATGAAAAAAAAAGAATTGAAGAAATAAACATAAGCAAATTAGACACAGAATTGGCTCTATGGAGAAAAAATATGGTTTCCTTTAAGAACTTTAGGGACTTGATTATAGAAAATTATTTGAAACAACTAAGCTTCAGTAAAGTAAAAAGGATTCAAAATAAACCCACAGATAGCTTCTCTATATAATAAAACATATGAGGAAAATGTAAAAAGGGACATGTCATTTAAAATAACTACAAAATGAATAAAATACTTGACTGTTAAGCTACTAAGGCTCACCCATAGGGCTTTTGTGAATTCAATTACAAAAATATTTACAGGAAGAAAGGAAGAATTCAATATTTGAAGAAATAATTATGTCTTAGCAGGTTAGACCCTGTGTGAGTAATAGTGATATTACCTATATTGTTTCAAAGATTTAGTGACCTCTCTCAAAAGGTTACATTATAGAAATATACAGAATAATTACGAAATTTATTTGGAGGATAAAAAGATTTATATTCTAAAGGAGAAAAGAGGAAGCTACCTTCTCAGTATTTTTCAGTTTACTTTTATGTGTTGTTTTCTCCCTCCAGAATGTGAGCTTCTTGACAACAGGCGTTTTCTCTTCTTTCAGCTTTCATTGATACTTCTAGCACTTAGCAGAGTATCTGCCACATACTAAGTGTTTAAAATATTCTTATTGATTTGACTTCAATGAGTATTGGCTGATTGCCTCCTCCAATCATTTTACTGTTGATTACTCTACCTCTAAAACTGCCTCAACCATTTGTTTACTTTCTTTTACTTTACAGAGAGTGAGACTCTCTGGACAAGTGAATATGCATACATGTACAGGTTGGTTTGACTCATCCTTGTCTTCATCTGTCCTGTTTCAATGAATATTTGATAGAACTGTGGAATTTTGGGACAAGGATGGTGAAAGTAAAGCTTTATAAATAAATGAGAAAATTTAAAAATATGGAAAATTATTTAATATAAATATGTGACCACTTTTACTCAGTTCTTTTGGCAAACCCAATGACCACTTTGCTCTTGATTTACATGGCTTTATTATTTTTTTCTTTTAAATTAATTTGTATTAATACATTTTGCCCTGATACAACAGATGCAACCCAACAGCACTTCCATTCCAAAGTACATTCTCGGAAAACAATAAAATTAAAAAAAACACACTTAATAGAGTGACTGGACATAGTAGGGTTCACTTTCTACTTTCGTTTTTGTCAAGGCTTGTTAACAGAAAAGAAAGATATAATGTTTAATTTTGAAAAGTTTCTTACCAACAAAACACTGTATTTGACCCAAATTTTGCATCTTTATTTACAATGTTGGAATCTTTTGATTCTTTTTGTCCACTTTTCTTAACTTTGCATTAATTCATGCCAAACTACCAAGTTTCTCTGAATTCTTAATATTTATTAACTCGGTGACACAATAATATTATATTGGCTTCATATACTGCAGCTTATTTAGTCATTTCCTAAATAGTAGGCACATGTTTGATTTCTTGCTTTTTGTCATTTTAAATGCCGAAAAGATAGTGGTGAAGGTAGCAGTAGTAAGTTGCTGGATAGTGGGGAATTTATTTTTTAAAAGCACAAGAGATAATTAATACAATTTTATAATGCACAGGAAAAAAATCTTCAGGAGACACAAACCATAACTTTTTTGCTATCTTGCTAAATTTAATATGCAGCGTCCCAAAAGTCTTAGTGTGGTTTTAAGCTGTTGAAGTTTACCGTACATAAGAGAAAGTCACAATTTAATATATAGTTCTCTTTTTCTTCTCTTGGCATACTGCATTGTACATGTTTATTGATGGTAATTAAATTGCATTTACAGTAGACTTTAAGGTTTGCCAAGTGCTTTACATGTTGTTATATTGTATAACAACAGCAACAACAACAACAACAAGAAGATGATGCAACTTATCTGTTTTACAAACAAGATAAATGACACATAAAGAAGTTAAGTACTTCTTTCAAAGACATACAGAATGTCTGAGTCAGGATTTGAATTCCTCTCTCCAAGTTCACCACTTTATGCTAAATATTTCTATGATTTTTATGCATTGTGCTAATGCTGTTACAAATCTATGTATCAGTTTTTGCATTTCTAACTTGCTTAGGTTACAAGTCCATTAGTGGAATCACAGGGCATGGAAAATTGGTAACTTTTCTTAGAATATTTTAAAATGTTTTCCTGAATGGTTGAACCAATTCATGGATCCACCATCATAAATAAGCATGTCTATCTTCCCATATTTCCTCCAAAATTGAATTTTCCTATTTTCTGCCAATTTTGTTATGTAACTTTTTCATTTTTCTTTTCTCATATTTATGACTATTACATGCATGCTAAATATAGTATTAAAACCTCCCTGTTACAAAATGTACCTCTATGATGGTCCAAACCTTGGCAGATAAGGATAATATATTTTTTAAAATTTCTGACCTTGACTCATTGAAGAAATCTCTAAAATTTTCATTTTACTGAACATGTTGATTCAAAATGTGTCTAAATTAATCCCATTTTATTGAATATTAAGGGACAATTTGGGGAAGCAATGGGATGAATGGTTTTATTTTTCTCAATGGCTTCCTTTTACAATTTTTTCAGATACCTTCAAAAAGATATTATAGTTGTGTTTATGTCCTATTGCACACAGTAAATTAAGTTCTGAAATTATACTACTCTCTCTTTGCAAGTACTATTATTAGTTCATATACATGTTAAATCTTAGGTAGGAATTTCTTAGAACATAGATCTGAAACCAAATATCATATGGATCAGTCTATATCACCTATAAGAACATCAGTACCAGTATCAGTTTATCAGCATCAGAGATATTTGATAGAAGAGGCAAGTGACATTCAGTAAAACTGAATGCGTTACACAAATTCTTATAGTTAGTAAGTGGTCATGTAAAAAACAAACAAAGAAAAAATACCCTCTGGATTCTTTCAACTGCCGTCTTTTCTTAAAGGTGATAAAAAAAAGTTGCTGAGGTGTTTTGTTCATGCAATGCTTAGAAATTATCAGGGACTTTTTATGTGCATGATATTGAGCAATCTTGATGGTAGGGAAAAGTGAAAGTAAGCAAGGCAGAAATGCAAAAATCTCCTTCTTACCAACTCTAACCAGGAGTGTGTTTGTGAAATCTTCCTAAGTTGTTTCCTTAACTTTGTACCCTCCTCTTGGTATCGGTTCCAAAAAATTGAGAAATCTATAATCTGAAAAAATAATTTTAGGATGATGGCAAGGTGGATCCAAAAATACATCAAAAGGTAAAAATTGTAGACCAGAGTCAATACATTGTAACTTAACATGAATAATATAATATTTTTCTGTTTTTCAGTTGTGTTCAGTCATGTCTGACTTTTTGTGACCCCATTTGGGGTTTTCTTGGCAAAGACACTGGAATGATTTGTCATTTCCTTCTCCAGCTCATTTTATAGATGAGAGAACTGAGGTAAACAGGGTTAAGTGACTTGCCCAGGGTCACAGACTTAGTAAGGGTCTGGGGCCAGACTTGAATATAGGAAGAGAATCTTCTTGACTTCAGACCTGGCACTCTATCTGTTGTGCCACCTAGCTGCACAAATATAACATTAGATGAAACATATAGGATTGGAAAGGAATAATTAGATATCAGTTTATATGAATGAATGAATATTTATGAAGCCCTTTTGCTTGAAATCTAGTAAATGCTTAATATATGCTTGATGACTTGTTCAAAACACTGTGCTAAGCAGTTGGAATAAAAATAGAAAAGTAAGACTGCCTCTGGACTCAAAGAGCTTGCTTTCTAATGGGAGAGACATTGAATATGAAAAAGATATCGGAGTTTTAGTGAATAAGGTGAGTGGTATAAACCTTGGCAATCAAAAAGCCAAATATTTCATTGAGTATAAGCTTCATTAAGGGATCTATAGCATCCAAAAGAAGAACATACCTATATGATTTTATTTGGTTCTATGTGGCACATCTGTGGAAAGAAAGAGACAAATGGGTATAATTAGAGAATAACCAGGATGGTGAGAACATAGATATCATTTGCCATTTGAAATCATGAAAGCTTAGTTTTACCTTTCACTTTTTGCCTTTCACAAATGCACTTATATTCAAGAACAGACAGTAGAGGGATTGGCCTATAGGAGTTACCTCCTTTGAGGTTGTACAGAGTTTCATCTCCTGATACTTCACAGATGAAGATTTGGTAAAATTGCTTTGAGGAAAGTCCAATGGAAGCCTTGCTCTAAACTTTCCAGGATGCATAGGCATGCACTCACTATTTCTTTCTTTCTTTTTTTTTTAATGACTTGTTTATTTACTTTTGATTTACAAGATTCAGTTCCACAGGGGGCAGAGCCAAGACGGCAGCGTAGCAGCAGCAACATATCGCAGCTCTCACATAGCCACCCCAAAATACCCATAAAAGAGGACTCTAAACCAATCCTAGAACTCCAAAACGCACACAAAGATACTTCCCACTAAAGTTAGCTC
>CM053592.1:22856927-22881103 GCA_028646515.1 Pseudochirops corinnae
CATAAATTATTATTTAGTAACATAACGGCTAATAGTTTCATTGTAGTTTTCAGAAAAATGAGGAATGAGAACCTTAAGCATATACATTGTCCCTCTTGGTTTCTTTATATAAAAGATAGGAATTTTAAAAAACAGCAAAAAAAATACTTCATCTAACACCTATGGTCTTTTAGAAATGCAGTGTTAAATGCAGTGATAGAAATGGGAAAAATAATTTTTCTCCCTTTGAAAAAAAAAAGAACAATCCCAAAGAACAAAACCTTGAGCATATTTATGCAAGCTGATTGTCGGCATTTCCACTCCTCTATTTATCTGCACCCCATTTCATTGTTTGGGAAACAGTACACTATGCCATCTAAACATGCTCCTAGTCTTTTAGGAACTGACAGGAGAAAGGGATAAAGTCTTTTGCCACAGCACCAAGGAGTTATATTACAGTGGAAGGAGCAGTTGCTCTGAAATCAGAAGACCTGATTTCAAATTCCATCTGTGATACAACCTCTGACCTTGGGTAAGTACTGAACCTCCTTGGGCTTTACTTTCCTCATAAGTAAAATGAGTGGGTAAAACTAAACAACCTTGAGAATTTTGCCTACATCTAGGTTAATGATTCTATGAGCAAGTTTTCTCTTCAGCAAAGTTCATTGATCTGTAATGGAGATCTGTTGCCGATTGAGTCAAGCAGTTCAAATCATAAAGTCTCCATGAAATATTTAAGAAAAAAATATCTTGCAATTAGACAAGGATTGTTGTCTCTGAATATTTATTGTTATGACCTATGGAAGGCATGCTGACTGCAAGAGAAAAATATTTATATTGAAAAGATATGTCCAAAAGTGTCCTCTATTGTGAATGAGTTGCATAGGTATGGTTTGGGCGAAAGGCAAAATAGTTATAAACCTCACAAGCTTGTGTAAGTACAAGTGTTTCTAAGTTTCCTAAGGGACTAAACATGCTAATATTCCATGTTTCCACTACTACTAATGTTAGACTTGTACTAGAAATGCTCGAAAGGCATTGGATAGAGTTCCCATAATTACCAAGCCAACATGGGAGTGCAGGGCGCACGTGGGGATGGCAAAGCAGAGAGAGAGGGTGGTTTCTCTCAACTAATTCAAACTGCATTTGAATGAATGAGGTTAAGCTGCCTAGCAAAAGCAATTTGATGTAATACATAGTGCTGAGTAAATGCAACCCTCTTTTTCTAATTAAAGAACCAGTATTTAAAATATTTGTGTTTTGAGGTAGCAAGAATACACAAAACAGCTTCTTTTTCATAACAGTGATTCTCTAATCACCTAAACAGGGAGCTCATGTCTAAATCACCATGAGATTACTGCTTCAATATACATCTCTAGAGAATCAGTTACAGAAATATCACAAGCCTAGTTTCTGTGTGAAAATCATTGGAATGCAAATGGATGGAAAACTCAGCGAGAATTAAAATGCAACACGATTCCAAATGACAAAGGCATACCAACTATAGGGTTTTGAACAATCTTTGCAATTAACATTTTAAAACACCTTTTGAGGGAGAGTGATTAGGGGCTGGAGATATGTCCTTGCCTGTGATTTCATTGTTGAAGGGAGATCTTGGTAGGAAATTCCCACTACCAAAGTGCATGACCTGAAACTGAGAGTCCTAGAGAGTTGTCTAGAGCGTTGAGAGGTTAAATGATGCACTCATACACCCCATACAAATCAGATATGGTACTTGAATTCATTCTTCCTGATTCCAAAGCCCAACTCACTATGCATCTATATTTGCCACCCTATCTTTCAATATAAACTAATCTAAACTTGAGGTTTTGGGACATATTTTTAAAACAAGTCTTGAAATAATACAAAGATTAAAACGAAGAACAGTTTCATTATAATCAGGAAAGCAGGGCAGTCTATCCCTGGAACAGGAAGACAGTGGTTACTGACAATAGTCTTGATGAGAACAACAGCTTCACTCAAACTCCAAGATTGACTGAGGGCATCAGATAGAAACAGAGAGAGAAATAGTGTTGCAGAGGTGACTGTCATGCTTAGAGGAAGATCAAGAGAACCCAGAGTGAGCATTTCCCAGCAGATGAGAGGGTATCAGGGACCCAGAAACATGACAGGAGTGGGGTGAGGAGGGCTCTGGTCAAAGGATCAGGGGCAACGACTTCTAAGACCATCCCTGTTCTCTCAGGATGCCTGGGTCAGAAGGGATACAACCTGAACAAACACTGTTATAATACTGTCTTCTTATCATCTTTTTTCCCTGATCCTGTTCATCTACGTAGCCTTGAATGTGGCTTACATTTCCACCTCACCCAAAAAGAAAAATAATAAGATTAAACTATTCAATGGAGATAGCCAATGAGATTTCTACTTTTATAAACATTATATTATGGATCAGAAAATGTTGCCAAAAGGTCTACTCAATTAGATGTATTAGCCATTTACTTACTGCCTACTATGTTCCAGGCACTGTGCTGAGTGCCGGGAGTTGGAGGTACAAAAAAAAAACAAAAAAAAGGTCTTGCTCTCAAGGACCTCACAGTCTAATGTTCCAAGAAATATTGCAAGGAACTATGTATACACATATACAAAGCACATACAAGATAAATTGGAAAGAATCGGAGGAGGGCATTAACCTTAAAGTGTAATGCCCTTTAAAGGAAAGAATAAATAGTTCAGTTTGAATGGAACATGGACTGTATAGAGCTGGGAAAGGAGTATTCAGTTCAAAATGCACCTTGAAGTCAGAATGCGAAAGACAATAAATGCAAAAGAAAAATGTTTCCACTTTGTCCAAGAAGCAATGGGGAGCCAATGAAGTTTCTTGAATGTGGTGGTGACGTGGTAACTTTTTCCTGTAGGAGTATCAGCAATTGTGTGGAAGACAGATTGGAGAAGGAAGAAAACAGAAGTCAATAGCTCCAGGAAAGAGGAGATGAGAGCCTGAAGCAGAGTGGTAGCTCTATGGAAGTGAAGAGAATGAGCCAGAGTTGACAGATATTGGGATCTAGTTTGGAGACTCCACATCCTCTTCCCCCACCCTTTTTTTGGAAACTTAGGACAACACTTACTCTTTCTAATTCTCTTTAGTTCATTAAGATCTTTCAAAGAGTACTCTCACTTACTAGGTCATTCAGAACCCTACGTCATAATTCATCTAGTCTTTGATACAAAATCATCAAGGGAAACTAGGTACTGGTTATCTCCTCATTCAGTTTGGGTTTTCACACCCTCTTAAGTATTTTCATTCTTTTCTAGTTCCAGAATCATTCTTCAGGTAAATGCTCACCGAATATTAAGAACATAGGGGCCACCCCCTTTTCCTCAATGGAAGGGCAAAATCTTCAGGAGGTAAAACTGAAATCTCTGTCTCTGTCTCAGTCTCTTTCTCTCTCTGTCTCTCTCCCCCCTCCCACCCCTGGGTATTTCTTCTCTCTCCATATGGTGCTTACAAACTTGAAACTTCATCTGGTTAATGGCTATTCTTTAGCCATTCAATCAAATGCAAGAAGTATACTGACTTCGGGAGATTCTTAACGAATCCATTTCCTCAATTTCAGGCCATTTGAATTTTCATGGAATCAGACTTCTTAGGATGAGACCTCTGGAAGAAGTTGGCTTTAGGACTAGAATCGGGCAAGGAACTTGAAAAACTAGGTAATCCAACCCCATCATTTCCAAAGGACATAGCAGTTATGTGGAGGTAAAGTTGGCCCCCCTATAGTGGCAAGATAAGTCTAGAACTCAGATTTCCTAGATTCTGATTTGAACATTTTTCCAATTCTTCACAGAGTTAAAGGCATCTTTGTCAAGTCCTTCTCCTCATTCAATCAGTGAAAAGCATTAATTAAATGTGCCAGGTAAGTTTTTATTCACTGCCTACTATCTGCCAGGCACTATGCTAGGTCCTAGACATCCAGAAGCAAAAATCAAACAGTCCCTGGCCTCAATCCTTGGTAAATCAAATAAACTGAAAGGTGCTTGTTGCATGAGACGGTTTCAGGAAATTGGCAGAAATCCCACACAAGCAACGCTAGACTGGATGTCCATTCTTCATTGAGCATCTGTTTCCTCCACTATTAACAAAGGTCACAGGAGTCTTTGCTGACTTTCAAAAAAAAAATCATTTATTTATCTTTTACCTCCAAAGGCCCAGAATATAAGCTTCTGTTACTTCATCTGACATTCCACAGTGACTTTTAAAATGAGTGGAAACTGGGGTGCCAATTGAATGATCATATCCCAATAATGACTGACTACTTTAAAAGGCAGAAGCTTAAAAACAGTAATTCTGATGTCAAAATTAATATGATTTCTACTTAACATGATAATAAAATTTCTGGTAACGGAAGTCTTAATTAAATATTTTGCATTAACATTGATTCAAATTTGGTGATCAGTTGTAGGGACAATGGTTGGTTTTCCTGGAATACTTAATAACTTAAAGTTAAAAGATGCTCAGGCACTTGGGGCTAACCTCTTCTTTTTTGTAGCATTTCTGCAACCTTTTGCCTTCTATTTGGTTCTTTAATCTCAGATAGTTTAATCATAGCAGGAGCCATGGCATTATTTACCGGGAATCTAGAAGACATGCATTTCAATATACTCCCAGACACTCATTATGTGACCCTGACCAAGTCTCTTAGCCTCAGTTTCCTCTTCTGTAAAAAAGGGGATAAAAATAATACTTTCCTCACAGAGTTGTCATGAGAATGTCAAATGAGATAACCTGTAAAGCACTTTGCAAGTCTTGCAATGCGATCTAAATACTGGCTATTGAGATTATTTTAAGTGATCAATAAAGACACCTGTTTTCTTCCCAATCCTACCCCAGACTTTGAATCCAAGATGTTTAAGTAGACCAACCAAAAATTGCCCTAGAGTTAGCAGTATTGTTCTATTGTAAATATTCTTCAGGCACTTAAATTTTTTTCCTCCTTCCTTCTAAATCTTGTTTTCATTTACATAATATCACCTTACATTAATGAATCATTTCGAAATTACATGGTGAAACATGCTATCTGCCTCCAGAGAAAGAACTAATATTGTCTGAGTACAGACCGAAGCCTATTTTCCCTTCCTTCTTTCCTTCCTTCCTTCCTATGTTCCTTCCTTCCTTCCTTCCTTCCTTCCCTCCTTCCTTCCTTGCTTCTTTCCTTCCTTCCTTCCTTCCTTGCTTCTTTCCTTCCTTCCTTCCTCCTTTTCCTTTCTTCCTTCCTCCCTCTCTTCCTATCTTCCTTCTTTTTCTTTCAAGGCTAGTACAAAATTACTAATATGGAAATGTTTTGCATGATTGTCAATGTATGACCTATATTAGATTGCTTACCATCTCAGTGAAAGGGGAGGGAGGGAGGAAGGGAGGGATCAAATTTGGAACTCTAAAGTTAAAAATAAAAGAAATAAATGTTAAAAATTATTTTAACATGTAATTGGGAAAAACAAATTTATTTATTTTAAAAAAGAAATTACAAAATATTTTACACACATTCTTAAATGTCATCATCTTACAATGGATTTGTCACAGATCTTGAAAGATAGCTAAGACCATGACATGCTCCTCTGCTGACAGTAAGTCAACCTAAAGGCAACCTTAATACACAGAGAGCCCCGAGGAGTTGATTAGAAGTTAGTCTGTCTCCTCATGACCATTGGGACAAATGTTGAATTAGCTATTCCTTCTTGCATTATACATAATCAACTACCCTCACCTCCTTGAGTGACCCAAGATGAAAGAGGATGAAGATGGGAGGTAGTAATAAAGAAAAATCATTAGAGAAGAGGAGGAAAAAAGTATATAATTAAGGAAAGGCAAGTGAAGGGTAAAAGGGAAAATCAGCAGGTAAAGAATGAATAGTTAGAAGAGATGAAGGCATATTTAAAAAAACAAAACTGAATTTAAAGCCACAGACTTCTAGTCTTAACGTATATGCAATATAATTCATCTCTCTCTCACACACACATACATACAAATACACATATGTATATATTTGTGTGTGTACATATATATATAGAGAGAGAGTATGTATATATCTATATCTCTATGTGTCTATATCTATTTATCTATGTCTAGATAGGTAGAGATATAGATATAGACTAGAAAGAGAAATAGATATAGATATATCTTGTCCTCAAACTCAGGTTTAATAAAAGTCTACTAACTGTCTTCCCTGGAAGAAAGTAAAAAAGAAAATTGTAATAGAACAAAGATAGGAGTCAGGAGGTATTTTCTCAGTATGAGACCAAGTGCATGTGTGTGTGTATGTATATGTATAATGTGTGTATGTATATATGTGTGTATATGTGTACACACATGCATATGTGTATATATACACATGCACACATATACATACACACATACAGACACATACTAATGCATACATACACAGATACGTACATATGCACACATGCATATATGCACATATATTTTTTTAAAGGGGTAATTTTTAGGCAATTAATTAAAGGAAAAAAGACATTGTTCCCCACATCAAGGTATAATTCCTATATTCTCTGGATAAAAATTAAATATCCTTAGTCAAAATTCTTTTAAACATTTCAGCAACTAGTGCCTGAGAATATTGAGCCAAAATGTATCTCCAGTGTCATACATATAGTATAACAGTTCCTTGACAAAGAAAGGCCTGCTGTTAAAGGGAATTCTAGGCTCCTGACTCATCTTCCTCAGGAGGACAGACATGTTGAGTTATTCTCACCAGAAATTCAAGCACACCAGGCATATAAATTGGATTCCTTTTATAAGGTGCCTTTGCACTCACTGGTCCCTTGTACTTCCCTTTCATAGTGATTGATAGCTTGCATAACAGTGGTTAATGGCTGAATTATTTATTTTTATCTCAATAGCCTTTCCTGGTGATGCCATATTTGGGCAATGCTTCAGTTGCTATTATTCACTTACAACATCTCCTCTATTCCTCCCTGCCCCACCCCCCATCTCTAGTAAACTAACTAGTATCTCAGTTCAGACAATCCTTGCATCTCACCTGAACTACTACAATGGCCTAATTGGTCTCCCTGACTCAAGTCCCTCCTCCCTCCAATGAGTGTTTTGCACAGCTGTTAACAGGATTTTTCTAATAATATTCCTAAAGCATAGGTTTGATGATATCATGTGCATAACCCAGCAAAGGGCACTGGGTCCTTAGTACCTCTAGGATGAAATATTACCTCTTTTGTTTGGTATTTACAACTTTTGACATCATTACCATTTCCTGTGTTTCCAGTCTTATTATGTATTACACCTGTACATGCAGTCTATGATCTAACCATATTGGACTACTTGCTGTCCAATATGTGCTGCTTCCTCACACATGATGCTCCATGACCAATCTCCATGTTTTTTCAAATCATTCATCTAGGAAGTCACATTTTTTTTTTCCTTTTTGAGAGCAATTGGGGGAAAGTGACTTTCCCAAAGTCACATGGCTAGTAAGCGTGTCAAGTGTCTGAGGCCACATTTGAACTCAGGTCCTCCTGAGTCCAGGGCTGGTGCTCTATTCACTGTGCCAAGCAGCTGCCCCTGGAAGTCACATTTTTTAAACCAATTGTTTTAGAAAAGCAGAGCAGATTTAACTTTAGCAAATCTATTTAAGCACCTCCTACTAGCAAGGCATTGTGTTGTGATACAAATATGTTTATAGATAAAACTATGTATTGATATCTATATAGGTATCTATATCTATCTATATACTTACATCTATCTATCTATCTATTTATCAATGTTAAAAGCATAAAGTATTAAAAATTTCCTTGTAATTTGAAAAGGACTAGAAAAAACTATTTTTCCCTGTATATGGCAAGGAGTAATGCATGTAAGTACAACTAAAGATGAGATAAGATCAATACTGACGTAACACTAAGATATTTATATCTAATGAATCAGAATTCATTGTACAAGAAGCAAACCCCATGCAGTTAACTTTCTGAACCTGAATTGAGTCCAAAAGTTACTATGGGACTACTATGAGAAACCAGGAACCAGTCTGTTCAGAAACAAGCAAGTCAATTACTCAATCTTGGGCAAGTCACTTTATCTCATTTCCTTATCTGTACGACCTCTTAGACCTTCCAGCTCCAAAATTATTTGATTCACATTTATACAATGTTATTGATGATGAATATTTTGTTTGAACAATAATTTCATCAGGATGAGTTTTCCTTCCAATGATACGGATCACCATCCATATCCTCTCATTTAGTATGATTCTTGTCTTCCCATAAGTCTACCAAAATAGTTCATCGGCTATATTCTAGACATTTTTCTTTTTTTTCTAATATTCACAGAATATCAAGGGGTCATAGCATAGATTTCAGGGGGTAGAGTGTTCTATAAACATAGATGGGAAAAAAAATTACACTTTTGTTTTTTTACTAACCTGTAAGTGAAAGTTAGCATTTCCTTCAACTGTGAATTTTTTAGAACATATGTTTTTAGAACATATGTTTTTAGAACATAAATGGTCCATACAGGCTTCACCAGACTGGCAAAGGGGCTCATAACACATAAATGATTAAAAACATTTACTCTAGATAGTCAGATATTGATTCATATTTGCATCATTTTGAATAGTATGTGCAATGAAAAATTAGTATTATTAGAACTAGGGTGCGTTGGAGTCAACTGGGACTGGCTTCTCAATGCCTATTGCTAATTTTTTTTAAATGTATACATTTGCACCCCAGAAATCAGCAAAAGCTACAAATTAGGGTTTGATTTATTGTTTCATTGTTCTGATAACATTATTGATTTATGGTTACTTGCTGTTTCGTTGACTATCTCGACTTAGGAAACAAATCCAGAAAACATTAATAATGCAGATTTAACTTTAAAATGTGTCTTGTATATATGTCTTTTTTTCTTGGAGAGTTAGTTGTGCATTTACCAGCACATCACTGATTAAAACCAACATTGTTTCAATCAACTAACCCTATCAATGTTAAGATAGCTTAAACACTGTGAGGTAATAAAAATTTGTTATTTCTATTTATTTCACCCATAACTAAAATGACCAACAACCCATGTTTTGATTACCTAAGTAGGCAGCAATGATGTTGTTTATGTTAGTGCTCCCTGTCATTTAATGTGTTTTGTCTCTTCCTCCAGGTTTTGTGATGGTCACTTATAGTTTTTACCCTACAGATCTAGAATCTGGCAATATAGGAATGGGGAAAATCATGATATTGGAAACTTACATCGTTGAAGGAGCACATTATGGTCTTAGCTATCTCTCAAGATTGTAGTACATTAGATACATTAAATGAAATGAAATGATGTGTATAAAATACTTTGTAATTTCAAAATGATTTATTAATATAAAGTGGTATTAAGTGAATTAATGAAAACAAGATTTAGAAGGAAGAAGAAAAAAAGATCAAATATCCAAGAATATTTGCAATACTGGCAAAGAGTAGAGCAATTTTTGGCTTGTCTAATTCAGCAATGGGGAACCTGTGGCTTCCAGGCCACACATGACCTTCTAGGTATTTGGGTAAGGGGCTCTTGACTGAGTCCACGTTTTACAGAACAAATTCTTTTATTAAGGGGATTTGTTCTATGAAGTTTGGATTCAATATAATTCAATTCAATTGAAAGTTTTGGGGTAGGGGTTAGGGATACGAGTAGGAAGAAGGCAGGTAATATTTTTTAATTGTCTTCTACTTTTGAGCTATAGGAAATTATCTTCATACCATTCTCTCATTTCCTTGCTCAAAATTTTATTTAAAAGTAGCCACATTAAAACCACACTGTCATGGGAACAAAATGACATTTTTTTCATATATCCCAATCTAGCAAATTTCTCTTCCCCTTTTTTTGTATTGTATTAACTCTATAATTTTTCTGCAGAAAACTCAATATGGGAGCTTGGAGGGGAGGGAAGTACGACCTCATAGGTTCATAAAATTAGAGCTGAGTCAAGAACTTTGAAGTTATATAATCAAACTTCTGCATTTTACAAAAAAAGGAGACTGAAGACCAGAGAATGTATGCCTTAGGGAAGTTCACATAAGTAGAAAGTGAAAGTAGAATTTGAACCCAGGTCCTCTGATTATAATCTCAGCTCTTTTTATAATGGACCAGTTTGAAGAAAATCTTCACAGCTCAATTGTAGGTTCCCCATCAAATAGATCTAGAGTGTTGGTAGTAACAGATTTCTTTTCAGACTGAGTGGGTGAGCCATATAACGTTCGCATCTGTGTCATCTGAATCATCTGAGTTAGCTTTTTCTATGACCCTACAAAAATAAGAGGCTTTCAGTGGATTTGAGTGTCCTTTAAAAAAAAAAAATCCATACTGAAAGTGGCATCAAGCAGCAAAAAATTAGTCTCTTTCATTCTTAAAGGGGGAAGGGAAAAGAGTGTTGCATACAGATATAGGAATTACTTTAAATGCTACTAAATTTTAAAAAAGCATTCTTTTTACTTATAACCCCATAAACTAATAATCTCTTAATTATTCTATGAATCTCTACATAAACCACTTGCTTTCTATAAGAGAAAAAAATGATACAGTGGGGAATGTTCTAGATTTGAAGTTGGTGAATATCACAATGGACTCAACTCTGTGGGAAATGTTCTAGATTTGAAGTTGGTGAATATCACAATGGACTCACCTCTGTGGGAAATGTTCTAGATTTGAAGTTGGTGAATATCACAATGGACTCACCTCTGTGGGAAATGTTCTAGATTTGAAGTTGGTGAATATCACAATGGACTCACCTCTGTGGGAAATGTTCTAGATTTGAAGTTGGTGAATATAACAATGGACTCAACCCTATCTCTAATCAAATGTGAGCTTTAACAAACCACCTAACCTAAGGTCAAAGTTGCTTCTTCTAGAAAATAAGGACCCTTTATAAGCAGCTAAGCAGTACAGGGTATAGATCACTGGACCTGAAGTCAAGAAGACTTGAGTTCAAGCCTCAGATACTTAACTGGCCGTATGACCCTGAGCAAATTATTTAATTGCCTTAGTTTTACCATGCAGAAAATGAGGATAATATTGGTACCCTACCTCCCAGGGCTATCATGAGGATCAATTGAGACAATATTTATATAGTGCTTAACAAAGGACCTGGCACCTAGTAGTTGCTTAATAAATGCTTATTTCCCCACCTCTTTTTGTCTCCAAATTGATGAAGATTGCTGTGGCTAGCACTTAGAAAGCATTGTAAGGCTTTCAAAGTCTTGAAAAGTAGGTCCTATTATTATGCCAATTTCCCCTATGATGAAACAGGCAGATAGAGTTTAATTAACTTGTGCAGGGACACAAAAAGGAGTAAATTTAGAAAGCAGGATTTGAACTCAGGTCTTCCTGATGCCAGGAAGAGCATTCTATGCAGTGTACAACTAGCTACCTAAAAACTCAACAAAGTTCATTTTTCAGATATGTTTTACAAAGTGTGACTTTTATATAAACACAGATAATTTTTTTTAAAGAGGTCATATGGAGTCTTTCATCACAATCCTCTCCTGCAGTAATTATATTCAATTTCAATTCAAGTAATTATACTTTTTGTTTGTTTTGAAGCATGGTACAGTTATTACTAATTATCTGGGAAATACATTTTCTCAGCTGTTGACAACAGTATAATAGCCTCCCTGACTTTTTCCCCCATCTTCTAAAAAACAAGTCTAACTGACTCTCTTCATCAGATCAAATAACATTTAATAAGTATCTGTTATATGCCAGGCACTGGGATGAGCCCCAAGAATACAAAAAAAAAAAAAAAAAAAAGTCAAAACAATCCCTGTCCCCAAGAAGCTTATATTCTAATGGGCGAGAGAACATGTAAATATCTGTACACCTACAAGTTATACCCAGACTAAATCTGAATTGTAAAACCTAGGGCCTAGACTAGTTAAGTATCCCTTGTATATTAGATCTTGAAATGCACTTCTCCTAAATAGTTGTCATCTCATAATGAAAAAGAAATGAAAAGAAAATTTTACAAAAGAAAAGAATATCAGTTCTATGCCAGCTCAGGTAGCAGTCAGTTTAAATCAAAGGCATTCTTGCAAGAACATGAGGCATTTTTTTTTCTTCTCTCTCAAATATTGTTGTAGAGACTATCCTTTTCAAGGTCGTCACCTGTCACCTTCGTAGCCCTTTAGGTTGAAACTCTGTCACACTTTTTTCCTTACTTCCAAGCATATGTGTGACTTAGCCTTGATTTATTTGATTTCCCATATACTAATTTCCTATATGACCTGTAAAGAAGGATACCTGTAATTTTTTCCACCATTGAAATTACCTACTCAACATTCTTCCATTCATCACCTTGAAATCATAGATAAAATCTAATGACTTTACTTACAAAAGGCCATTTAAAGAAAAAAAGAATAATTTTATAAGAGGGAAAATTGTTCAAATAATGCTCATAAAATTGTAGAACATCATGATTGGAAAAGACAATCCCTTCAGTTTATTTTTTGCAACTCTTAACAATTTAAAAATTATTTTCCTGACAATAACTCCTGTGAGGTAGTTATTGTATTGATTGTCATTTACATTTGGAAACTGAAACAAGAAGCCAAGAGACTATTCCATGATCAAGCAGCTAACAAGGGATAGAGAAGGGATTGAAACCCAGGCCTTTTGACTTTGAAGCCAATTTTCTATTCTCCATGCTGCAGCTGCCATACTGAGGAATGGAATAAAAGAATTGATATATTGGTTCAAAACCATGCCAACATTTTACAGAACAGCATCAGAGACATAGAGCTGTAACAGATGTTAATGGACAGCTAATTCAAACTCAGGTGAGGAAATTGACTCAATGTGTTAAAAAAAAAAAACAGATAAGGGGATTGAAGTCCAAGGTTAGATGACTTGGCTAAGGTATTATTTTATATTTATAGATAAGTTTGGATTAGAACACATATCTCTTAATTATGAGTTTGGTTTTCTTCCATTATTATCTTAGTTTCACTTGGTCCTACAAGCTTATTGAACCTTGGGCTACAGACAAAGTCAATTTGAAAAAAGAAAAATATTTTACCTGGAAAAAAATTAAGGAGAGATTATTACTATGTTTATGATTTGTTCATGAAAATATGAATGAAATGTATATCATTTAGACAAAAATGGACATTAGAATAATAAAAAATTAAATGGTAATGATAAACATTTTTAATGTTAATATTTAAATATCAATTTGAAGTTTCCCAAATGCTTTATAGGTATCATTTCATTTGAGCTTTATGACTTGATTGGGAAGGTACTATAGACATCAGGGAAGCATAAAATGTTAGGTCTAGGGTTTAGGGGTGCTTGAAACCCCAAAATACCAACACACTGGATTCTGCCAAATGAATTCGACTGAAGTCCAAAGAAAAGCAAAGTTTATTAAAGGCTCACCATAATGGATAGACTGGAATGAGTCTGCAATGGATAATTCTTTGGTTTTCCTCATGGACTCAAGATGGGTTTTATATACAGAAAGATTGTGGGAGGAATCTAGGGGTGGTCTAAAGGAGGAGTTTGGGGAGGATCTTCAGGAGGAGTAAATGAGGTCAGACTCCAGTAAAGAGAGATTAAGGGTGGGAAGTAATTGGAGGCTCCCTGGAGATAAGAGACAATGGAGGGTTAGGCTAGTAACAGATTTGAGCAGAGCTATAATGAAAAGTTTATAGCCTCAGGCAAATGCCTCATCAAATGGGAAGATTCAATTAGAGTTCAAGGGGGTTCCCAGAGCCTCTACTTCATCAGTACCATATTTACTACTATTTTCATTTTACTTTGAGGAAACTGAAACTTAGGGAAGTGAAATGACTAATACCTGGTCATCCAGGCTGTCATTGTCAGGTAGGATTTGAAACCAGGACTTTCTGATTCTGATAAACATTCCATCCCATGGTCCCCTGACATTTTTCTTAAAGCTTACCAATTCTATAAATCTTTTCACAGATATCCCTGTGCTTTGGGACTCACAAGATGATTTATATAACACTAAATTAAAAAAAAAACACAGAAACTAATTTGAAGATAATTTCAAAACCAAACACAAAGGACCAAAAATTTAAATGAGTAAAAGAAAAAAAGGGGGAAAAAAAGTTTCTGCTTTGGATCAAACACACTAAACTCCCCTAGGGCAGTTTTGAAAAAGGTGAAGTGCAGAATGTAAAGAACTAGAACACAAGGCAATGATTTCCCTATTTATGAAATAATTGATATGCATTTAACACCATAAGGCATTGTCTCATTCTTTTGGTAGTATAATCTTTGGTTAAAAGACATATAACAATGAATCAACTCTGCTTACCAGAGACTAGAATTATGTTCTGAATTATAGTCTATCATCTACCTTTAACCTGTCTCCTTTTGGTTCAGTTTTTTTTTTCTCTGAATGTCTCCAAAAAATGTGGCTTTAGCTCCATTTTGATGAATTACTGACTGTAATTATTTTTGGAATTGGAATTCTAGCAGTCATACCGGTATATGCTGGTACTTGTAGATATCACAGAACCTTTCCATCAACTGCCAACAAGAAAATTAACTTCCTCTCTCTCAAAACATTATTATGCAAAGAAAGCTTAATTAAGCATTAGAGGAAACAGATTGTCAGGAGGATGTGCAGTTCCATAAACTACACTGGAGATTTTTAAACTAAGAACTCTCTCTAGTATTTGATGTAGGAAAGAGGAAGGATTAAGGAACATCTGATATACCCTATTCTTAATTCAACCTTCTCACTATACCTTCTACTTCAGGTACTGACAGCTCTGACCAGAGTAAGAAAAAAAATGCTTCAAAGATATTCTGAAATCCCAGTAAATCTCAGAAAGCATAAATTCAGTTCATTAAATCGGAAATCTCAGAACCTACCTCTGGTCTCACCAACTAGAATACCAATTTCCAACCAAGTTTAGATAATTGATGTTTCTTATACTTAATTCTTTTTTTTCTTCCAATTGGCATTTCTCCAACTCTTCCTCAAATACTCCTCCTGCTTACCTCTATAAATCTTTCCCAGGAAACATCAACATCTCAAAAATTTAATTAAAAACAATAACTAAAAATGATATCATTTATTATAATACTTAAAACCTTCTTCCAAAAAAAATTATGCAAAATGATCCAAGCAGAAAACATCCTCTGTTTTTTTCCACCTTTATTTCAACCACCTTCTCACACTAGACTCCTCCACCACCTTGGCTTCCTCTCCCCTTAGGTGAGTTCTTCCCAAGAACCTTTCCATAACAATCTAGGTACCTGTGAATATTCTCATAACACCAGTACTCGCTTCTAACCAGGTTCAGCTCCTGACTTTCTCGAGTTTTTCACCTTATTCCCATTCTTTTTTAAAATTTTTGGCTTTTCAAGCAGGGAGAAAGGTAGGGCATTTGGGGTTAAGTGACTTGCCCAAGGTCACATGGCTAGTATGTATTGTGTCTGAGGCCGAATTTGAACTCAGGTCCTCCTGACTCCAAGGCCAGAGCTCTAGTCACTGCACCACCTAGCGGCCCCTATTCCCATTCCTTCTCATGGATTGTCAACTTTGTCTGTAGTTTAACTTCCCTTTACCTCAATAGAAATTAAGTTCCTCAAGGGCAGGGAGAGTTTCTTTTCACTTGTTTTTGTATCAGTGCTTAGCACAGTGCCTAGCACTTAAACAATTAGCAAATGCTGAATCTACATAGGGACCTACCCACCTACCAGGCAGGAGCTTTCAGCTAACTTTATTACAAATTCATCTTATACAAAATAGCAATTAGTAGACACGGATTATAAAAATCATAACATTAAGGGGCACAAAAAAGAGAAAATTTTAATGCTTTTTTTCTGAGATTTCATTAAGGAATCTAGTTTTGTTTAGACCCAACCTATCATCACTGTCCCATACCTAGTTATCCCATTTTAAAACTACTTAATTACACTAGTGCCCCCAAACACCTAAAAATACCAAGTTAGTTTTCCTAGGCAGACTAAATCAGACACTTTGCCTAGATTAGTGACTGTTTTTTTTTTGTTGTTGTATTTTTTAATTCATTTTGAACCTAATTACAAAAGGACAAAAAAAATTCCCATGTACACCTCTGCTCTAAAAATTTTCCACTTTGATGCTTATACTAGGTTTTTCCTGCTGCTGCTGCTGCTGCTCCTATGGCTGCTGCTACCAAGATCAATTTACCGCAATTATATTAAAAACCAAACAATCAAACAAAAACCTTTGAACTTGACAGTTATCACTCTTTGTGGTGATACACTTGCTAGCATAGAGAACAGGATACAGTGTTACACTTTTTAAGAGTTAAATTAGAAGCAGGCAGGCACAAAAGCAGCAGTAGCAGCTATGTACTGCCGGGTTTCCTCTGAAAAACCTTTGATCTGTTTACGAGAAGGGAATCTCCTTTGTGCCTCCCCTCAACAGCCAGCCAACACCCCCACATAAAACAAAACAGGCCCCACTGAAGTTTTATCTACTTACACTTGAAGCAAGATAAGACACAAACCAGTGCCACCCAGCAGCAAATGACCAAATTCTATCCATTAGGAAGGATGATACTTTTTTCCAAAACAAATTTGTGACAACATAATGAATTCCTTAAGTTTGGAATTCCAGTGAAGAGAGACTGTCTTTAACTGAGAATTTAATGTCACTAATTAGGTCTCCAGGAGAAATCAGCTATCCCTAATTAGAGATGTTATTCTACATAACAGAGTAGATGGGGGTAGGCTGCTATTCTACATAAGCAGAGCAGATGGGGGTAGACTGCTTCATAGAATAAATACTGAAAGTTGAACAGGGATAGGCTAAAGGTTTGTTGTCAGAAAAATGAACTATCAGATAAAAGATGCCATGTATTAAGAGCTAGTAAAAGCTAGTAAGCTGGGTAGGTTGAAGCCTCCCCTGGTATCTTTAAGATGTGGAGAGAAAACCAGTCTAAAACTTTGCATACATACCCCATGGTGAATTTATAGGTGAACCTGCATGAGAGTTGTATTGGATCAGCAAGAAAGGATGGATTGGCGAGGTCCCTCGTCATTAGAGTAAGCATCCCAATCATCCCATTGGAGTATCTGAATATTTTAATACGAAATCTACTTGTTACCACAGAAGACTTGGTGATCTCCCTCGGGATCACAGGGTCACTGATTCAGAGCTAGTATTAACCATGAAGTTCTTCTAGAGGAATCCCCTCAAAAGCAAATGCGAGAGACTGCCCTACAGAGTTCACATGACTTGCTTGTTACATAGCAGGGGCAGGATTTGAACAAAGCTTCTCTAATTCTAAATTGAGTGCTGGTGCCATTGTGCTATGGTCCTTCTGTGGCTAATTTATTGCCCTTTTCTGGTAAGAAATGATGATTGTTTTGAACATTGATGAAGAGTTAGTGGAGATATTGGTGTGTCATGGGTCAAAAGGAGAGGAAGGTGGCATAGAGGAGTTAGGTGATATTAGAATGAGGAACATTTAGATGTAAAAATAAAGGCAACAGCAGAAATTGTAATATTCTCCTTAAATATATCAAAGGGTGAAATTCAAACTGTAATATTTATAAAGTATGCCTAAAAGTGAAAAATTGGGGAAGGAATCCTAATTCAATTGCCCATACTTAGAGGAGGCAAAGCCCTACAAACAAATGATTAGCAAAAATGTCAACTATGATGTCAAACTAGTTAGTGAGCACAGAATTAAACAATGTCCACATATTGACAAGACTTTGCTCGAGAATTCTTATGATGGGGCGGCTAGGTAGTGCAGTGAACAGAGCACGGGCCCTGGAGTCAGGAGGAGCTGAGTTCAAATCCAGCCTCAGACACTTAACACAAAAAAAACTAGCCTTGTGACCTTGGGCAAGTCACTTAACCCCAATTGCCCTCCAAAAAAAAGCACAAAAAATAAAATAAAAAAGAACTCTTATGATGGCTTTTCAAAATGCAAAACACATAATCCCCTCATTTAACTTATTGGTGACTCATTATCACTGAATTCTCATGCTGCATTATTTTGGTTTCAGACTGCCTTTGTTATATGTAGTATCCATGGAAAATTGGTTACCTGGGGGTGGAAGTATGTGAAGAGAAGACGGATATCACTAACAGCTATAGATGTTTGAGTACATCAGGGAGACACATTTTTTAAAAGTGAAATCAATTTAATGTCATTGCTAAATAAGCCATGGAGTCTTTATTCTTGGTTACATTTGGAATTTGTAATAATCTGTAACTGATTAACAGAGAGTCAGTATACTGTAGGGTAAAGAATGCTGAATTTGGAGACAAGGCCTGGTTTTGAATTCTAACTTTTTCACTTAGTTTACATCTAGAGATGTAAGCTCTCTTGGTCTCTATTTCTGCATTTGTAAAAGGAAGTGAGTGGACCAGCTGATGTCCATCGATAAGGTCCAAGGATAAGGTCTATTCCATATCTAAGGCTTATGATCTCATGATAAAAATCTCAAGTTTCCTTTATCACTTACTTGCTCCTCCCCCCTCTCTAAAGACCAGAGACTACAACCACAGTGGAGTAATTGAGCCAGATAAGTACTTAACTAAGGGAGAGATGACACTATTTGGTAGTTAAATGTTCAAACATCATGGTGGAAATGTTTATGGTTCACATGAAATTTTAGAAATGGATGTGTTTAAACTACTAAATTAATGAGCATTCATTGAGAACCTACTGTCTACCAAGAATTGTATTATGAATTTAATTAGTAGCTCCCAACATCCCACCCTAAATAGAAGCACAGTTTTGGCCCTCAAGCCTGTTAACAACTTGATGGAGGTATAGACTTAGTCATTTCTGATGGAAGGATGAAAAATAATTAGAAACTTATGAACAAGTCTAAGATAGAGTAGTTCAAGCTTAATACAGAAATCCTTGAAAATAAAGAAGAATTGTCTGAAGTCACTGGGCAGAACTAAAATTCAGTCTCCTGTATCTGCTGGGGTCTTTAACAGGAATAAATGGACTCTTCAGACATCATTTACCTCTAATCACACCACAAAGAAAGTTTCAGTGCTACTCAAGGGAAAAATGAGTCATAACTACAAAGATATCCAGACTGTCCCAGTTTCCTCCCCCTGACTTTCCTTCTAGAGAAGTCAACTGAAAAATTTGAATCTTTGGACAAGAATCAAGGGAATCATACACCTGTTAAAACCACACTATAACAAGGAAAACATTACATACAATGACCACAACATAAAGAGAAAAAAGGCAAAACATAACTGAATGCTATGTAGTTAAAATGATTGAACTTGTCACTGAAGAAGAGTTGAGAAAATCCACTTCTACCCCTTCTTTGCAAAGCTGGGGACCTACTAGTTTGAACACTGAATACACCATCAGACTTGTTGATATATTGGTTAATTTGTTTAACTGATTCCTCCTCCCCCTTATTATTATTATTATTTTATTATGTATGTAAAGACCTTAGGGATTGCTATACATTCAGAATTGAAGGTGATAAAATATTTTCCAAAAATATTTATCTTAACTAAAACCAATATGATAGCAACTCTGGAAAGGCAGGGAAGTGGAGAGGGGAGCCCTTTTTAGAACTCATTTTGAATGAGGCTATGGATGATGAGTATGACAAAAGTAGCTCTAATCTGAAATGGATCAATGAGTATTTTGGCCACAGAGTTCTGAAATTTGGGAATGCAGGCTTTCTCCTCTCACCACTATCTATGTCTACTCCTTCATTCTACAAGGGATCACTTCCCTTTCACATACACAAATAAAACATTCCATTTGCTACCAGATGTTTGAAGGCTTAAGTAGCAAGAAAATAACAAGGCTCAGGCCAAACCGGCCACATGAGGTCCAGGCTTGGCATCAGGATGCAGAGATCTGAGATTCTGGGAATGTAGGGTTAGTTATGGAGGGCATTGTGAAGATGACAATTTTTAACGGAATTGGGCAGTCAAAAGAACATTAGACTTCGTTGCTGTGGACCTCAGTTGTTTTTGTTTTTTAATCTGTGAAATGAGGAGATTGGATTAAATGTCCTCTAATGTTCTGATCAATTCCAATATTTTATGAAGCCTAAGAGAGTGATCAGATGCAGACCAATTCATTTCACTTCATAATAAATTTGGGTAATGGTGGCACTACACTATTGGAGGAAAACTATTTCTCCATGTTGATTCAATCATGGTCTACTACCGAATGGCATGTAGACTTTCCTGTGCCAAAGAAAAGCTTATGAAATTTTCCAAATCTTAGTCAACAACTTCTCAGAAAAGAAGAGAAAATATCACTTGTAGTCTTTAAACCATTTGAATAGTTTATTAATTTTTCTGACATGCTTTTGAAATGAAAGTTTGTCCTTAAGTATCTAAAATGCCTTTTAAGAACTTGTTCTGATGACTCTCTGATGCATCATCAATCTCCACCCTGCAATATCCATAGAGAGTACATGAAGACTATCTTTTAAAAGGTTTGTGCTCTAAAACTTCTTATGTAAGAAAAATGCTTAGCTCTCCAAATGAATTTTTTATGGAAACATTGTTATGGATGGTGGTTAGGTTCCCCAGTAGACTCACAAAAACCTACTTAACTAGTACAGTCCTAAATCCTATAGAAGGTAAAGACTATGAGTATTTTTATGGGAAAACACATTCAGAGTTCCAAATTGGAAGGCTGGGATCACGAATTCTTAAAGCCATGAAACAAGAAATGTTTTGCCTCTCACTAAAGGAACAACAGAAAGATAAAGAGAGAGAAAGGAAGGGAGAGGAGTCCCCAAGAGAGGACCAGAGAAAGGGGACCTCCATGAGGTACAAATATTATCAAATCAGATAACATTTGTGAAGGGCTTACCACAGTGACTGACCCACTGTAGCTACTTGTTTCCTCAAACACCTTTACCCTTGCATGACCACTAGGACACACCAGTATGGCTGTGCTATTGTAGGATAAGAAATATTCATCAGTTTGCTCAGCATTCAGTGAACATTTTTAAAGCACCTACCACATACAGAGCATGATGCATTAGTTAAATAGCTCATGTAGGTATCCTTTTTCCATAGATTGGCAATTTGTCTGAAGCGAAAGCTTACATAATCAATCATTTTGACAAGATTATACATATATATATATTTGTATGTGTATACATACATACACATATACATATGTGTATGTGTATATGTGTATGTGTGTCTGTGTGCTAATATACGGAAGAAAAGAGCTACTGATAACATTTGATGGCAATTTGCCAAAGCCAGGTAGCAGGGAAATTATTTCTCAGTTCTGGCAATAGAACCAGAAAGATTGAGAAATAATTTCCTCATTATTGTGTTCATCAGCAGGTTGGCTCCAGGGTAAAGAATTTTTTTGGCCTTAGCTCTTGCATAGCATTTACTAAATTCTAGAGGAGTTGGGATCTGGTTCAGTTGATGCAAATCCATAGTAATGAAATCATGGATCACTGTACTATCTGATTTACCTATATTCTTTCTTCATCTTCATCTTAGAGAATTCCATTCTCCATTTAAGACAATGTTCAAGCATCACCTTCTCCATAAAACCTTTTCTGATATATTTCCCAACTGATAATATCCTCCTTTCTCCAACTACCTTGATGTTCACTACCTTGGATTATTTTATTTTTAAAATATTGATTCTTTATACATTTCTATGTGGATCTGTCATCTCTCCCATTTGAATGGAAGCTCAATGAGAGCAGGGATCTTTATATTGTATCAAGTAAGGGGGCAATAATAAGAAAGAATAACATGCCCAATATATGGGACCAATCCCTGAGAATTTCATGAGGCAGGCACATTAGTTCTAGAACTATTTTCAAGTGCAATTTAATGATAGATTTATCAATCACTTTGCAGCAGTTGACTGAACAGATTTTAAGACTCAGCTGGTCTCCAAGTAGATCTCCAAAAGAGATCTATTTTTGCCTTCATTAAAGCTTAGAGATTGTTAAATAAATTTTTGAATCTATAGACAGCAACAGAAACTGGATTTATGATTTCATTGTAATAGGAATTCCAAGATGCAGACATTGCTTTCACCTATGCATGTTAGCACCTTCTCAGCAATTTGTAATTCTCTAAGACTAGAGAATTGCCTGTGGTGGAGGGAAAGTGAGGGAAAGAAAGACAGAAAATTGTCTGTGGGCATGAGATCTGTGACTTTCCCAGAGTTACACTGTGTCACAGGGGAGACTTGAATCCCGGTCTTTCTGGCCCCAAGGCCAGCTCTCTACTACATCACCTTATCTCTCACAAAAATTCATAGAATCTTAGAATACTAGGAATTTTAGAGAACATATAGCCCAAATCCATTTTGCAAGTGGATTTGTAGAGAACCCACTGTATGTATGGGACTATCTTTAGCACAGTCATTTAGCCTATATCCTAGCTTTAACCTTTCAACTACATTCAGGTCAACTCTTCTTGGTTATTCTACTGTCACCTCAAACTCAACAGAACTAAAATTGAATTTGTCTGTCTTCATTTCCCATTATAATTTAGCTCCCTACTGCAACATCTCTGTTACTGTTAGTATAATTCTTCCAGTCATTCAAAGTATAAACTTTATAGTTATCTGACACATCTCCCATATTCATCCCTTATATTGAATTCATAACTGATTTTACCTACAGTAAAAAGGCTGTTTGGTTTGGATTCAAAATAGCTCAGCTATTTACTATTTGACTAGTAAGTCTTTTCACCTTATTGGGACTCAGTTACTATAAGTATAAAACGAGGGGGTTGGACTCAATTTTAAAGCTTTCTCTCAGCTAAAAGTTTCTATCCTATAATCCTGTTATTTCTTCCTCTGAAGAATTTGTAGGACACAAGCCTTAAAAGAAATAAATTATTAAAAACTATATGAAAATTTGTTCAAACTCTAAACCTACTGGAGAAAAGTGAAATAAAACAATTCTGATGCCATTCCATACCAATTTAATTGGTAAAGATAGTTGGAAGAGGCATATTGGCAGGGAAGATGGAAGTGGCATGTTGGCAGTAGGAAAAGCTGAAATAATGCATATATTTTTACACAAAAGGATGTGCTCGTTTGCTTTGCTTACTTACACTTCTTTGTTTTACGTGAAAGTCCTTTAGTAGTGGGGAGGGATGTGAAAAGAGAACATAAATAAAATGTTTAAAAAAAGGTATAATATATAATAAAGATAATGAAACTGTTTGTACTATGTCCAGGGTTCCCACTACTAGATTAAATAAGAAGTGCCTTCAAGCCCCCTGCCTTTTTTAGAACCCATATTTTATTTAAATATATTCATATGTTGTTTTTTTTTCTCATAATACCAAAAAATGGCAAACTAGTTGTCTACTCAATCTTTCTCTCCATCCTGGTTGCTGTAATCTACTGACTTTCTAATCATTCTCCCAACTTTTTCAACAAATGTTCTAGCTCTTAGACTTCCCATGTTCTATCCCATGCTCTGTTATCATCCTCAGATAATTCAATATTCATGTTGACAACTCCTTTGACAACCTCACTACCTAACTTCTCAAACTTTTCAATTCCAAAAAACTGATCCATTTCAACTACACACCAACATAGTCATACCTGAGAATTAAGAATCTTTGGGGAATGAATTGCATCCAAGAAAAAGATGACATTCTCCATCTGGTCATATGTATTCTCTTTCAATAGTCCTGTGGGCTGTAGCGGGCTCTTCTTTTGAGATTGAGATTGGGAACAGTCATTTAGAAGAACCTATTTCAAATAATTTTATCATTCTAATGTCATCTTCTCCTGAAACCTATTTCAGCCCAGACTAAACATTCCTTTCTCTTATATCTCACTGATTTTTTAGTCCATTAGCCTTTAATTAAGGGCTTGGACGAGCTGTACTCTCCATTCTTTGCAACCACATTCACCTGGCTTCTTCCTCTGACCCTGTCGCAACCTCCCCAACTGAAGAGCTCCTCTGGGAAGCCTCATTTTGAGGAAGGTCCTAGTCTAGCCATCGTTCATTCTCTGAATTTTGCCACCATGTCCCTTCTTTTTTTTTTTAAATTAATTTATTTATTTTCCTGTTTACGTCACTCATTTCCACGAGATTTTGAGTTACAAATTTTCTCCCTATCTTTCCCCTACCCAACACCTCAAAACAGCCATCCCACTTATAACTCCTCCTCCAATCTGCTCTCTCCTATATCCTCTCCCTCACCCCTCTGACTTTCCAGTAGGGCAGGATGGGTCTCCCTACCCCAGTGCCTGTA
>CM053592.1:22881203-23017591 GCA_028646515.1 Pseudochirops corinnae
TTAATTCCCAGTTGGATGTAGTTAATAATAATAACAATAGTATATACATACATATATATTTTTAACATTTGATTATAGAACTTTAAATTCTAGATTCTTTCCCTTCCTCCCTCTTCACCCAACCCTACTGGAAGGACGAACAATTCAATACAGGCTGTAACCATGTCCCTTCTTCAATGACTCCCTACCATCTGCTCATTGACAGTTCCCTTTGTCTGTTATCTTTCCTCATTAGAAGCTTCTTGAAGATAGAAACTGTCTTTCTTTTTGCTTGAATTTGCATCCCATAACCTCAGCACAGTACAAGGCATACAGTAAGCACTTAATAAATGTTCGTTGTTAGATTTGACTCATTGTTTTATTTGCCAGTGTTATTCCCCTCAAGTAGATTTAAATTCCTTAAAGACTGGGTTATATTTCATATTTGTGCTGATTTGTTTTGCTTAACTGTACCAGTCACCCCACAATGCCTTCTATACTAGTGGCCACAATAAACATGAATTTCTTATTTGTCCAATCAGTCAATCAATCAACCACTGCTCTACTTCTCTTTTCCTCACTGTGGGCCTTTCCTTCTCCCTTTCTGGCAGCCTTTTATTTGTTGTATTTATCTATTAAAACATAAGCTCCTTGAAGGCAGGGACTGCTTTACTGCTTTAATTTAGCTCCCTACTGCAACATCTCTGTTACTGTTAGTATAATTCTTCCAGTCATTCAAAGTATAAACTTTATAGATTTCTGACACATCTCCCATATTCATCCCTTATACTGAATTCATAACTGATTTTACCTACAGTAAAAAGGATGTTTGGTTTGGATTCAAAATAGTTCAGCTATTTACTATCTGAGTAGTGCCTGGCACATATAAGTCCTTAATAAATGCTCTATCAATCTATCTAGGGATTATTGAGGGGTATTTCCCCCAAAAAGCAACACATAAAAACTATCTACTCTGATTATAGAAGATGTATAGTCAGTCTCAATATAAAGAAGAACACCCAGATCACCAACTACAGGTCTTTTATTTTATTTATCTATTTATTTATTTATTCATTCATTCATTTATTTATTCATTCATTCATTTGTTTGTTTATTTGTTCATTCATTTATTCATTCTTTGAATTTTGGAGGGCAACTGTGGTTAAGTGACTTGCCCAAAGTCACATGGCTAATAAGTGTGTCAAGAAGTTTCTGAGGTCACATTTGAACTCAGGTCCTCCTGACTCCAGGACTGGTGCTCTATTCACTGTGCCACCTAGTCTCCCCTATGGGTCTTTTAAACATGTCATGTTTCATGTAGCAGCAGATACTGCTCCCCTTCTCCCCGCTGCCCTCACAAAAGAAAAGGACAAAGTGACCATACGCATTCTTTACTATGATTATTCAGTCGAGAAACTTTCTCATGACTCCTGAACAGTTAAATCATAGCACTCATGAGGCAAAGGGTACAGGCTGGTCACTTCATAGGTCAGCTAGTAAATGTCAAAAACTGGATATTCACTGAGGTTTTCCCTGTCTCTAGCCAAGGATCTTTCCACTACTTCATACAGTCTGCTTCTAAAATGTAAGTTTTTTTGGTTTTGTTATATGAAATGGTTCTCTAGGGGTGTAGGGGAGAGAATATGTAAAGGGGGGGAGGGACTGAGAACAGCTTACTTGATATAAGATAAGTAAATATAAATAATTTTTTAAACATTGTATAGTACTTTATTAAATTTTTTGCTTCATTCATTCAGTATTAGTCCAAATTCAAATTATATGATGCAGAAAATGTCTTTTTTAAGTGTTTAGGAAACATATACGAGGGAAATATCTATCTTTCATATACTATCCTTTCTATATAGATTATAAAGGCAATAAAGAAATCATTAAGTGATTAATAGAACAACATGATACAGTGGAAAGACTGCTGGATTTGGAATCAGGGAAATGGGGTTCAGTCCCTAGTGTGACCACTTAGTACATCTACATGATGAACTGTAAGTCACTTAACTAGTCTGGGTAGACCTCTGTTCCTCATATTTAGGCAATAGATGGACTAGATGTTTTCTATGGTACCTTCCTACTCTAAATCTATGATTTTCTTCTGTTTTGAACTTGGAAGGACCTTCCATAATCTGATTGCAACCTACCCTTTGAGTCATTTTACAGCATTCCCTTCACTCTTGGCAGCCAACAGGGCTACCATTTCTAGATCTAGTCCTTCAGGAAAGCCATGCCTAGAAGCATTCACCCTTCTTCTCTATAGGCTGTCATCCTTCAAGGATCACCTTAAGAAAAACCAAAGTTATTTGTGAGTCTTTGACTTAGATTCCTCAAGTGGAAAATAACCACACCCTATTGACACTGAACTAAAAATGTCCTAAAGCACTCCTATTCTAGTCTATGTTGTATTATATTTAATCTGTAAACATGTTTTATGTTTTGAGCATTGAGGACAAGAAGTAAATTATTTCTCATCTGCAACACCTAGCAAAGCACCTAAAATGTAGCAGGCTTTTAAAGAATATGTACAGAATTGAATATTTTAAAATTATATTGGTGGCATTATAAAGGTGGAAAATTTCAACTACCACTTTTTAAAATAGACTTTAATAGACTTTTTATTCCACTTAACAGTCATACTGTCCAACTATTACTTTTTACTTGCAAAGGTAATACAAATATATTTCATTTGAGTTTAGAATTTTTAGCTTCTATTCTTTCCATTCATAGTGGTCTTTCAAAATTTCAATGTAAAATCTTATTAAAAAAATAACATCTTTACATGTCTTTTATGATTCCATTCAATCATTCAATGAAAGGTTTGTTCATATTCCCTTATAATGCAGCTGCCACAAAAGTTTCATCTAAAGGACAGAACATGAGTATTTCCTTTTCAGGGACTTCAACATCTTCATTAAATTACAAAAGTAATAAATGAAGGAAGGAGGGAGAAGCACACAATTTAAGCAGCTGTTGTATTGTGTGAGGGCACACATTAGCATACCCAATTTTTGGTACATTCCCTTCAGTTAGCAGAACTAATTGGATTTTAAGGATGTGACAGAGAAATGGCATCACACAATAGCTCAACTTCATCTGTTACCTATTAACATTAAACATCTTTACATTTTAGAGCTTTTATTTTTAAAGCAGGCCAGAAGTTGTCACCACTGCTATATCAACCTACTCCTTGCTTAGGACCACAGCTTGCTAGGAACAGAGTTTTTAATAGCATATAACTAAAAATACCAGGAAGCAAAATATGGGGAGAATTTTTTTGTTACATAGCAAACTGGGTAGGGAGTGTGGTGACTAGAAGATGCCAATGTGTTTCTCGACATTTTCTAGCACTCATAAATAGAGAGGCGACTGGCATGGTGGATAGAGAATTGGCCTCCTAAACCAGCAAGACCTAGGTTCAAGGTTCAAAGGTACCGGTTGTATGGCCGTGGATGAATCACAGAATCTTTTAATTCTCTCCATCAGAGGTGGGAAAGCTGCGGCCTCAAGGCCACATGGCCTTCTAGGTCCTTGGGTACGGCCTTTTGACTAAGTCCAAGTTTTATAGAACAAATCCTTTTATTAAGGGGATTTGTTCTGTGAAATTTGGATTCAAAGGGTTGCACTCGAGGACCTATGGTAATTCTCTAAGGTTGTAAATTACCAAGAAGATGCTACTTTGCAGTGGTAGAAGGAATTGCTTCACTCATGAGTTCTTTATACTAATGAAATCACAAAGCCAATCTCTATGTCAAATTATGCATAACCTAATTTACTTTTGTAGTCAATTTATGGTATACATATATTTTTCTTTAATTTTATATCACAGTATAATCAAGAAAAAAACCCTTAGAAAACTAATTCTAATAAGATTGTATAATGAATTTCCAAAATAATACACCCCCAAAATTCAAAGCAAAGTAAGTCATTTGAACATTTTATGATATGTGAAGGCTAAAGCAAAATTAGAATTTTCTATAAAATTTCTAATTTCCTAAATCTTCTAGAAAAATTAAAATTTTTCCATTCAGAACTTTTTCTGACTGTTAAAAACAAAAGAACAATTATGATATCAAAAATGAAATAGCTTCCAAATGCTCTTGGAGTTCTTTTCACACTTCTCTGTCTCCTTTGGCAGCTTCTCATCTGCTTCCTGACCTTTCAACATGGAATTCTGCCAAGGGTCTTTCCTCAGCCCTTTCATCTTTTCTAGCTATACTCCCTTTTCTTAGTTCATTCATTTACTTCCATGGATTCAATAATCACCTCTCTTTGAATGACTCAAATATTTATAGCCAGCCCCATTTTCTTCCCTAACCTCTGATCTGTTTGCTGTCATTGAAATTTCAAAATCATCATGTTCAAAACTATACTAATTATATCTACTTCCTCCCCCCATTTTTCTTATCCCCCAACTTCATCCTGGTTTTGATAATATTACAACCTTCCTAGTGACCAGAATATAAAATCTCAGTGCCATCTTTCTCCCCACTCCCCAATTCCTGTCAATTCCTAGAGATTCTCCTTTTAAGACACCTAGTATATCTATCCTCTCTTCTCAAATGATGCTGCAATTACATTTGTTCAATCTCTCCTCCCTTCTAACCTAGATTACTGTAAATATTTCACACCTGATATTCATATATTCAGTCTTCTTTCTCCAATGCATCCTTTGCCTTAAAGAAAATATCAGTGGCTCCCTATTGAATGTAATGTAAACATTACATCTTGTCATATAAGGCCCTCCACAATCTAGCTTAAATTTCTGTTTCCTTGGTGTAGTCCCTATTTCAGCCCCTCTAGTTCAACCAAAAGGCTCTCTACTCTTCATTTCCCCTTGTGACCTTCCCTCTCCCATTGTTCAGCCTTTATTCCCTCCATCTCCCATACCTACACTGGCCTCCTCTCTTCCTTATCTTGGTCTATAGAAGCCCCTTCAAGGTCCACCTAAAATGCCACAGCATCCAAGACAACTTCCCTAACACTGAACCACTTTTATATCCACCCAACACTTTTCCTAAATCTTTCCTTTACACCCAACTTGGTCTCTGTTCAGTCACATTTATTTGCCTTTTCTCCCTCTGTGACTGTAAATTCCCTGAGGTTAGTCCATGATTTAATTATCTTTGTATCTCTAGCCCTTTGAACAGAATAGGTGCCTAAGAAACATTATTTATTTTATTTTTCTTCTAGTTAGCTTACAAGTGACATAAGTTTCAGCAAAATGCAATATCATATAGATAAAGCAATCACATTTTCCAAACCCCAAAGCTAGATATATGGTTGGTTGTCTGGTAAAGGATTTTCCTTTTGCTAAGTCTCATTAAAATAATATTTCTTTTTTTCCTAAAGTAGAGATAACCTCAGGAACCATACATATGAATCACAAAATGTGATCTAATTTATTTTAAGGTCCTTAGGTTATCTTCACACAAAGGTTGATCTGGGTTTGGGAACTAAAAATAGTTGGATGAAATTATAAGATTGAAAATCATACTTTTCTTCATCTCAAAAATTAAATGTGGTGCAATTAGCTAATTTTATATGACTTTAATGAAGATGATTTGTTCTACTCATAAAGTCAGTGTTTCTGTCCTAATTAAGTTAAACTTTTGTTCCCAATTACACATTTAACAGGGTTAAAGAGGCTGGTTGGACTAGATAATCTCTTTCAGCTCTAGCAACAGTTCTGTGTGATCCTGGGGATTTCCTGGTGAAAGCAGAATATGAGTTTCACAGTAGCTAGAAAAAAAGTAAAAGTTAAAAAAAATATGAAGGAAGACTGATTTGTGCTATTCCCAAAATATTCATTTTCTACAACCACATAAAGGAAATGACATGCATATGAAACATCAATTTCACAAATACATTTTGCATCAACCTTCTTAAGAAAACTGTTCCGATCTAGTTTTGAAAAATTGTTTAGCTGCTTAACTGCCTGCATTCTCCTATTTCCTCTCTTCATAAGTCTGATGCTGTGCTGAGAGGTTCTATAAAGAGAAGTTGTCATTGTCTTTTCAGTCAGGATTTTTTGACATTGCAATGTCTATATGGAGCACAAAATGAGGGCAGAAGGTATCTCTGGCATTGGCAGTGAGTACAGATTAGATAAAGGTATATCAATAAAGCTTCATGAAAATAATATTTTCACAGGGACAAATATTTCATTATATTAGAAGCAAGGTATTTCTTAACTGGTCCCCTCCCAAAGGAAATTCAATTCCTCGATTTCTTCTTGCATATTTTCAGAAATTTTGGGAGAAAATGACCACATTAGGTGGTTCTATGCTATTATAAAACTTTTCATGAGTGGTGATAAATGAGGATCATTTCTTTTTTCCTTAAGGTCATGGAATCTTGTTGCTTTTAAATTTTTTTCCAAGTGAAAATTTTTTGAAATGATATTGCAAAAGGCTCTATATTTTAAAAGTAATTTCCATAATGGAATCTATGCAAACACCAAAACCTTAATATTTTCATTATGGGATAACAAAATATATATTAAAAGTTGTCAGCATGACTTCATGTTGTTGGCAGTGAAAACTTAATTAGAAAATAATGAAAAATTTTGAAAAGCACAAAATCATTATTAATAAAGGAATGTATGCATGAGCCCAGACTCAGGATCTGCCTAACACAAAACAAGCTCCCATTACCAGCATCCTTATAAAAGCTTCCCTTTCACTAAGGAAAGAATAGTCTTATGCTGTGGGCCTCTCAGAACCAGCCTTTATGAGGAGAGGGGTGATCGTTTTAGAAAGGCCATAAAAGGAAACCTTGGTATAAGGTTAAATCTGGTTTCTACATTAAGCAGATTTCCACCATCTTCAGAGAAGCTGGCAATCCCCTTTTCTTGTAGAGTACCCCAGTGAAATGGCTCTGAGTACTGACCACTAACATGATTCTATCATTCCTATTGTTTAGTCCTGCTTCCTAGCCTCCTCTCATCAAGCAAACAGTGAAAACTTCCCTTCTTTCCTCTGCCTCACCTGGTGAAGAAGTGCTTGGAATTTCTACTTCTATGCTTAATTACTTTGGTCTTTTGGAGTGACTAATTCCGTATCTGAATTTCAGAGCCAAATGTAATGATTCAGTTCCCTCTTCCCATGTTCTGGCTCTTGCCTCCTGGCCAACATATAACTAATAGAAACAAGTACCCTTTGATGATATTTACAGATTTATTCAGATATGGGCAGGATGACAAATACACTTTTCCTAAAAGATGAAGGATAACAATGTACCAAGACAATGACCTTGGTAGGATTCTCAATTCAAAATCTTTATACCCCTATGGCAGGAGATCTCAACCTGGGTTCTGTGAACTTTTGTTAAAAAAAAAAAACTATTTGGATAACTTTGATTCAATATAATGGGTCTCCTTTGGAATCCATTGCATTTCTGATTCTGCATCTAACAACATTATGCTGAGAAGGGGTTTTATACTTCGTGAGATTTTCAAAGAGAGTTCATGACATGTCAAAGCTCAGCAACCTTTGCTAGAGTTTCTCTGGAATGTTAAGGAGAAAGCCATTATCCTGATGATGTAATCAGGCCTTCAGAGGCAATCCAAATTTCATTTTATAAATGAATAAACAAACAAACAAGTAATGAAATGAATAAAAATATAAATGAATAAAAATGAATAAAACTAATTAATAAATAAAAATAATAAAACAAATATGAATGAATGAATGAATGAACTTATCCTCTTTTTGCCTCAGTTTCTTAATATATAAAATGGGGGCAATAAATAAGCAGTTCCCTTTCAAGTTTGTTCTAAAGATAAAAAGATATAATATGGAATAAAATGTTAGGCAAACTTGAAAGAAGTATGTAAGTACTAGATTATATTATCATCATCATTATTATTTAAACAATGTCAGAACTGGAATATAGGAGATAACAGTGATACATACTGATTCATTCTTCTGGAGTCTAGACAAATTCATCGGCTTGTAATTCAGTGGAAACTCTCTTGTGGGACACTTACGTCAGCTCAATTAATCCATTAACTGTTCCCTCTTTTCTTTGATATTTTTTTTCCTTTAATTAGAGGCAACCCCACTGTGGGAGGTATACAACAATGAGTCAGTTTGAAAAATCCTTTTGCTACCACTCTATCAAAAGGGGTCCTAAAAATATAGGATCTTAACTTATGTCCTGTAATAATAGGCAGGCCTACTAGAAAGAAATGAGGCACGTAGATATCATTCAACAGTTAACAAAAGAAGGCCTATTTAATCATACCAGACGGATGATATTCCACAGAGATACTTTTCACTTCAGTTGCTTTGTTTCCTCCCCATCCCACTCCCCAATTATCTCCATATGGAAATAGATTTGGTTGGTAGGGAAGAGTATGGGATTCCTTTGGTCTTGGGACATCAATTCTGAAGGGCCCAAACTCCACATGTAGACTGTACTTTTAATGTCTTTGCATTGTCAGGAAGCCAAATCAATATGGCCACAGACAACCAGGAAGCTGTATAAAAGGAACCTTATTCCCTTGAGCAAACTGAGTTCTAGGAACAGTTTACCTTTCAAGGGAAAAAAATCCTCATCCATGTTTTAGAGGCAGGAAGAAACAGGTTGATTGTGGTTCTATCCCACTAAGTTGTTACCGCTTGCTCTAGATACATTTCCAGTCTTTCACACCCTCTCATCACTGTTCTTCCCCGCTCAATGTCCTTCTTATCTTCCTGTCTCATTTGACAGACATCTGTTATCACATTGGTTTCATTGTGCCACCAATGTCACATTTGAAGTCTGAGTGGAGCTATAAAATTAAGAGTACAGCAGCAGCTGTCTACTACTGGCATCGACAGCCTACCACTTGGGAAGTTGGGTGTCCTTCCACACAAGCATTATGACAGAGGTGCCCAGACTGCTTGGCAGGAACTTAAAAAAAAATACCCTAGATGGAGTAAGATGATGTAGGAGTTCATGCTTGGCTAGATTCTTTTTCTCTAGACCTTTGCTGGGATATAAGGGCACATTGGAAGACCCCAGTTTAGGAACGATAACTTCTTAGAAGAAATTTTGTTCGATATCAACCACTGAATTGTTTTAAGGCACACATACTTGTATTCAAGGTTCAATTGTTTTTCATCTTACTCTGAGGTTATCCATATAAATAGCTACCATGACCTGGAAATAGTCTTGGCAATGAAAATTCAACTCAAAATTTGATATTGAGCCATAGTCTTCTAAAAGCAACTAACCTGAAATCAAGAATTACATGTAGCTTTGATTTTTTTTTTAATATTATACTTTCATTTACATGTAAAGAAAGTCGAAGTATTTGTGGATGGAATTTTTTCTTCCAATAAGGCAACAAATTTGAGTGGAATTATTCACACTCTTGTATTTAGTCATTCCCAAATTTCCAAGATAGTAGGCAGGCCAAGAGAAGGTAATTATCACTCTGACCATGATTTTTTTTTTTCCCTCACTGAAATGCTAATTGAATTCCTTGCTGCATAATGTTAATTGTTTGAAATGGAAGTTAAAACTTTTGCACAGGCCTCATTAAGACCATGTCTTACTTGAAGAATTTAACTGACCCATGCTAACTGTTTGCTTGGCTCTGCAATTCAAACATTAGGGGGCAGGCCATATTCACATTTTTAAAACATGTAAAGCATCCTGTATCAAGTATCAAGTTATCCTATAGAAAAGCAGCAGAGTAAGTAGAAAGGTGGGTCCCTGGAATTGAAAGTCAGAAGACAGGGTTCAAATCCCATCACTATTTGATTATGGATCATTTGATTTAAAGGAATTTGATTTCTCTGGGCTTATTGAAACATAGGATAGGGTCAGTAGGGACACTGGAGATCATTTTGTACAATCACCTCATTTTAAAGAGCAGAGTTAAGCCCAAAGAGTTCAAGAGATTTGACCAAAAACACATAGGTTATGAACCTCACTTTTCTTATCAGTAATATAAGTATGATAATATTTACAACTACTTGCCCCACACGGTTATTTTCAAAGAAGCTCTTTGTCCTATAGACAAGAATTATTATTATGAATAATTATACTGCTACCTCAAAGGACCCAAAAATGAACAATTCACTTCCAAAATATACTTTTAAAGGTCCATCTCCTAGACCTAAGTGGATAAAGCTGTAATCAAAATCAAAACAACAAGCACCTATATGCTTTCTGTATGCTAAGTAGTTTATGGTGATAATCATTAAATATCATATTTTGGCCAAAGTCTAAATTAATAAAAAAAACTACTTTGGTCCATTTAAAAACGCCTTTCCCTATGGTACCAACTTCAAAGACCATAGGTGAAATTCCCCTTATCTTGGGACTTACTCCTCATGAGAGCAAAACAGACATCGTGAGACCATAAAATGTAAATAAACCCTTCTCAGTTTGTTGTCAATTTGCATTTACAACCAAGGAACTCTTTTTTTCATATATAGATGGTAACAAATGGAAGTCACAAAATTACATGACATGGTCATCCTGAACTGAGATGGTTCTGAAATGTATAAAAAGTCTTATGATTCCTCTGTTCACCAGTCAGGACTTTGGTCCTGCACTTCTTATACAAGTAATGCTAGCCTTAAGGGAATAATGAATAAATCATGTAATTTTATTTGTTTATCTCCTTTAACCAAACCTTTTCTAGAGGTTGACAATAGCAAGAGTCAATAATTAATACAGGGAAAAATCCTCACAGGTCCAAAATTCTAATGAACACAAACTAAAAAAAATGTTAACAATTCCCTTCGTGTGATGCTAATTCTAATAATGTTGGTGTGTGTGTGTGGAAAGTTTCCATTGGGACAGAGTGGTACAACTTTTTAATAAAACACACCTCTTTAACCACCCTATTCATGTGTCAAATCATGTATCTGAACTTGCTCTAGTTTGGCAGAAGAAAATTTCCTATAACCAAATAATGGTCAGCACCCTGTCAGTCATCAATGACATTTTGCTTAAGTTAATTCAACTTTATTTTTTAATACTGAACATAATTCTACAGAATGTCCTGAGTCCCTCTGAATAGCTAGTTATAACTATACTAAAGATTTCTCATATATTTGCTTTTTCCATATATTCCTACAAATTATATATGTGAGAAGCAGATGGTAAACTGTGATTTGGTACCACTCAACCATCTGCTATTTGTAGATCTAGTCAAATTCTAAGAATTAATTAAAGAATGACAAAGATACTTTTGTAGCCAAGAGCCATCTTATTTCTTGTTATTATCTATAAAAATAATGAAATTCACTCTCCCCCTCCCTTTCTAATACAATTGATTCCCAGAATTTTAAGTTACCTGGGGTATACAATATGTGTTGTTCTTTAATTTGAATTAGAAAAGCACCAATCAGTCATTCTTGTTAAGAGAACCATAACAATAACCTCATCTCCATAGTAATCCAAGTCAAGGAAATAAGCATTGATTAAGCTCTTTCTATGTCCCACTTAGACACTGTGTTAAGTAATAGAAATACAAGTATAAGAAAATAAAGCTCATTCCTGCCTTCAAGAACTTTCCATTCTAATTGGGTACATAAAAAGGAATGGAAAAGGGAAAGGGGTGAAAAAGATATCTTAATGGAGCCATGGTGGTAAAGTCCAAAGAGTCAGAAACAATAAACCATAGATAGGTACTAAAAATGATGCCACTCAATGCCTCTGATTTTTCAAAGGTGCTTAAATTGATTAGAGGCTAGAGATAAGTTGAATTTTCATAAATGGGTGTAAGTAACAAGAAAAAACAAGGAAGTTATAAGTATCTTCACGGGAATTGTTTATAACTAAAGAAAAACTTAGCAAACTGTTTGTAAAAAATTAGATATCAAATCCACTGCAATTATACAATGAAGAAAATACCCACAAAATCATTAATATTGTTAAAAACATGGGGGTGGGAGTGGGGGGTGTGAAAATGAAATCACTCTGAAATATTTCTGATTACTAACCTTCAGGAAAAACTGAAAAATCAGACTTTTGCAAAGAATACTATTTCTGGGCATAACTAGTAAAGTGCATGGGATTCTATCAAATCATCAGAGAACAGAATATAGGAATATTCCTTACATCTATGACCTGAGTCACCCATCAGTGGATACATACAAATACTTGACTCTATAGATACAAAATTAATATATAAATTAACAGAAAAAAAAATAACATTCTGATGAGCCCTAAATGATGAAAACATTTCAAGTCCTTCAAATCCAAAGGATGCCAAAAGCTTAGTACACAATCAGTAGCAGATACAATAAGAATGCATATAAAAATCCCCAGGGAATAGCCTGAATCCTTTCTGTTACTGTACCGACCAATTCTCCTAGTTAGAAATGAATACTTCTGCAACTGCACATGATCAAAAGGGACCATCAAAAAATTACAAACAAGGGAGGCTAGGTGGCACAGTGAAGAGAGCACTGGCCCTGGAGTTCAAATCCGGTCTCAGACCCTTGACACACTTACTAGCTGTGTGACTTTGGGCAAGTCACTTAACCCCAATTGCCTTCCAAAAAGAAAAAAAAAATTACAAACAACAGAGAGATGGGCATTCTTTCTCTACTATTTGGGTAGAAGTTGTACTCATTTCTACCTATGTATGTGTGCACACAGGTACATATGTGTATATAGACACATTTATTTTCACATATGTATAAACGCACCCACCCATATATATCCAATGCATTTATATGTGGATAAATATATTGTGAATATATGTCTATAAATACATATGTATATGAATGTTGTCAGTGAGCAAAGGATGGTCTACATTTGTATTTATTTCTCCGTATTTTTTTTCTTTTTCATAACTGGCCCTTTTTAATGCAGTAATGGTATTTAATCTCGGACCACTGTGACGGAAGTATATCTAATGTTCCCTTTTATTACATCAACAAACATTTACCATGTACCTAGCACTGTGACCACAAATACAAAGGATAAACAATCTCTCCTCCCAAGGAGCTTACAGTCTAAAGGGATAGATGAGAACCTGCATAAGTGTGGGTTCAAGGATTGGATTTGTGATTTCATTACTTAAAGGATAGTGCCATGTGAGGAAATCCCCTCTACCAACGCAGATCAAGTCTCTTTTCTGCAACTTAGAGTCTCAGAGTTTCCTCCAGCACTGTCCAGAGTCACATGGTCAATTTGTGTCAGTGGCAAGACTTGAACTGAGATCTTCCTGACTCTCAGTTCACTACCTTACATCTGTCTCTCATATATACAGATGTGCATTATATATTTATGTATATTGAATAAATTTAAAAAGAAAATAGATACAAACAAATACAAAGTAAATACAAGATATTTCAGGAGGACCTTTGTGGTTGGCAGAATCAGGAAAGGGGTTAGTCAGAAGGTGGTGCTTATACTGCATCTTGGAAGAAGAGGAAGATGCCATAAGGCAGAAGATTTCAGACATAAGGGATGACGAGTGGAAGGCATAGGGAGCATAGACACTGTGTCCTGTGTGAATGTCAGAGAAAAGAATATGGAGGATAGAAGGGAGAACCATGAACAATGAGGCTGGAAAGAAAGGTTGCAGTTAGTTTGGGAAGGCCTATTAAAGCTAAATAGAGTTTGACATGAGAGCACATACAGGAAAGGCAGCAAATTGGGAGGCTAAGGCTGGCAGATCTCTTGGGCTTGGAGTTCTGAACTAATAGGCGTTATGCAGATCTGAGGGCCATATTAAATTTAGTGTTAATATGGTCGAGGAGTGGCAAACTGGCTCAGGGTAAAAATGAGGCAGGTCAAAGATCATATGATGATTAGTTAAGTACTGAGATCAGGGATGTCAGGTCTTAAAAAAAGGCTATTTTTCTTTCCTTTTTCTTTTCTTTCCCTGAGGGAAAAGTTATTTATTGTTACATAACTTTGCATTGTTAAAGTCTACTTTACTATACAGAGGAGCACATTTTTTTACTTATAAGATGTTAATGAAAGTCTGAGTTTAAGGTTTCATGCAGAAAATTTTTTTTCCCTAGGGGCAACTAGGAATCACTGGAGTTTACTGAATATAGGGATAATATGATTAGAGGTGCACTTTTAAGACAATTGGTGGGATGGACTGGAATGGTGAGAGATTTGACGTAGAGACCAAATAAGAAGGCTGTTGCCCTAATCTAGGTGATATCTGTGTGAGTGGAGAGAAGTGTTTGTTGGACGAGAAGGATGTTGAGGGCAGAGGGCAAACAGAAAGATTTGGTAACTAGCTATTAGGTATGTGAGGACAAGAAGTGAGGACTAAAGAATAATATTCAGGTAGTGATGTCACCAAGAGAAAAGAGAAGTCTGAAAAGAGAGAGTTGAGGGAGAAAGATGATGAGGTAAGTTTTACACATGAAGAAGTTTGAGATTTTTCTAAGATATTTAGCTTGAAATTTCCAATGGGCAGTTGGGCATCTGCTACTAAAGCTCATGGAGAGATTAGGGATACTTGTATGGAGATCATGATGAAAGTCATGGAAGCTAATGAAAAGAGGAGGGACAGGGAAGAGAAATTCTCAGTTACAATGGAGATTGGTAACTGTTAACTCTTCTGAAATGTAGAGTCTTAGAGTTTTCTGGGAGCACTGAATGCTAACTGTTTAGGGTAACTGATACACTTATGACTTAAAAGAATCAATAGGACAAACATTCACCCATGAGAATCTCCTTGTAAAGATCTTTGTACTGATTTCTATGAAAAGGGTATTACTTATTTATGGGATTAGAACTTAGTCTTTTTTTTTTTTATTGTCTTTGCAATGCATAGTCAAGTTTTCATTTGAATGCACATTTAGAAAATAGAATTTGACCCACTGACACAATTAACATATGGCATCATTTGATATGAAAATTAACTAATTTGCTTTTTAAGGTCTTTAGTTAAGGGATATAAAATGATTATAGTTCAGTCCCAAAGCGCTCAGAGATATTGTTGTTGGAACAATTCAGAACTTGGAACTATGATGAAATTAATAATCCTTAAATGTATATGTATATACATATAAATATATTGTATATATAATAAATATAAAAATATATGTACATATTTAATCATTACTTTTCAAAGAGTGAGAAAGGTATTATGTCTCTAACCAGGGACATGACAGTCACACTGTACTCAGCTGTGGTTGGACCACATATGAAGTATTGTAATCAGTTCTAGGTATTCCATTTTAAAGAGGATATCTAACAACTGCAGAGTACCCATAGGGAGAGGACCAGGGAGATAAAGAAAGAGGCATTAGACTTATTCTGCTTGGCCCCAAAGGACAAAATCAGGAGCAATGGGTAGACATTGCCAAGAGGGAGATTTTGACACTATAAAAGGGGAAGAAACAAAACAAGACAAACTTTCTAACACTTGGATATATCTAAGGGCAGGGTAAGTTGTCCAGAGAGGAAACGAGTTCTTTTTCATGAATCTCTGAGTAAAGGCGTGATATCCACTTGAAGATTTTATAGGAAGGATTCTTGCTTTTGACCTGGAGTCAAAAAGACCCGAGTTTAAATCCAGCCTAAGATATTTATTACCTTGTGACACTGAGCAACTCATTTAACCTTTGCCTGCCTAGGTTTCCTTATCTGTAAAATGTGAATAATAATTCATCTATTAATAATTCATCTAATGATAAGCACCTATTCCCTGGCCCCCAGGCTGTTGTAAGGATAAAATGACATAAGATTTATGAAGCATTTTGCAAACCCTCAAAGCACTATATACATTTGAGATATCAGTCTCAGGTGGTCCTTTCCAACTTTGACATTTTGTGATACAAATAAGAACTATGGCATACACAATGTTCCTAAAGTGTAATGTGTAGCCTTTCCAAAATGTAAACAGGATTATTTTAGTGACAGACCAGAGTCAATACACTGGGATTTTAATAATAGTTTAATGGCAGGTGGCCCCTAAAACCAAGCAGGATACCGGATGTTGTTTCTTGGGTTACAATATTAGAGTCGGCAATGCACAATCCTGGCTATTGTGAGCTCTGGCCAAAATGATGCTGCCAGATTTGGATACAACAGATTGCAGAATATATGGTGATATAAATATTGCTGGAAATTTCAAGTGTCCACCTGCTAGAAGTATAACTAAATGTCCTTCATAGAAATAGATCAACTATGATCATTGGCAGCCTGTTTGAGCAAATATTTGGATAGTGAGGCAGGCTGTTTTCAAGGGGAATGTGTGTGTGAGTGCATAAATAAATAGATAGATAGATAGATAGATAGATAGATGAATAAATAAATGAATGAATGAATAAACAAACAAGTAAACAAAAAAATAAAAGATAAACAGGTGAATAAACAAATAAATGAATGAATGAATAAATGAATGAACATATACATATATATATAACCAGAGTGTGTGTGTGTGTATGTTTGTGTATGTGTGTGTGTGTGTGTGTGTGTATATAAATATATATATATATATATATATATATATATATATATATATATATATATATATATACACACATACACTGGTTTCAAAAAAGAGTACCTCTGTGAGAGAAATGGGAAGTGAGATGAAGCTATATGGAGATAAGAGGAGAAGTTATCAGAGTATGGATATCTTGGCAAAATTGGAAAAAGAAGGTGGGAGACACAGAGTTAAAGATGGTATGTATTTACTTTGTTGTGTCCCTTGGGCACTAACTAGTGAATATTTGTATCTCAAGTCATATTCTACAAGTTATAACTTATAATATCAAATTATGCCTTTCTCTAGTCAAATAACTCCTGATAGGATTGAAGAAAATTAAATTCCACCTGAATTTCCACTATATGGGGTAAGTGACTTAGGTTCCCACGACCTCAGTTTATGCATCATTAAAATGAAAGAATAGGTCTATGTGATCTTTACAGTACATTCTTGTATTAATACCACATTACTACCATTGGGAGGAGGATAATGAGATGGATAGATAGAGTGCTAGGCTTGGAGTCAGGAAGACCTGAGCTCAAATTCGGCTTCAGACACTTACTAGTGGTGTGACCCTGGTCAAGTCACTGAACCTTTGTTTGTCTCCATTTTCCTTATTTTTAAAAAGGTGGAGGAATTACTGTACCTACCTCAAGGATCAAATAAGAAAGCTTAGGTAGTATGGTTTTCAACACAGAGCATTGGCTCTGAAGTAAGAGAACCTGGGTTCAAATCCCACTTCAGATGCCTGCCACTTGTGTCGCCTTATGTGAGTCATCAATGCACCTTTGGATTCAGTTGCCTTTTCTGTAAAATAAAGGGATTGGACTAGATGGTCTCTGAAGTAGCCACAGATTTTAGGCAGCTGACTAGTAGAGTGGCCAGAGTGCTATACTTAGAATAAAGGAGGCTTCAGATCAATTTCAGTTCAGAGGGGCAGCTAGGTGGCACAGGGAATAGAGCACCGGCCTTGGAGTCAGAAGGGCCTGAGTTCAAATGTGACCTCACACACTTAACACAAAAACTAGCTGTATGACTTTGGGCAAGTCACTTAAGCCTCACTGCCCTACCTTCCTCCCTCCCCAAAAAAAAGCAATTTCAGCTCAGACACTTATTAGATGAGTGATCCTGGCAAGTCACTTAACTTCTGTCTGCATGAGTTTTCTCATCTCCAATATGAAAATATTAATAGTACCTACTTTGTAAAGTTTTACTGTGATAAAAATATATATTTGTGGAGTGTTTTGAAAACTTAAAGCTTTATATAAATGTCAGGTATTATTTCTCTTTCTCCTCCTCCACTTCCTTCTCCTTCTTCATCCTAGAATTCTACCCCCACATCCTTGCAAGAAGTCAGAGAATATTTTCATTCACTTGATCTTTGAATATTCTGGCATAAAATAACATTACAAAATTAATTTCCATTTTTGTTGAGAGTGCTTGGTGATTTCCAAAGCTTACAGATTTCAATATCTATACCACTGCATATATCATTCATTGCTACAAGAACTTGACTAAATAACAGGAAGAAAAAATAAACAGATGACCCACTCTAAAAGACACAGTTCCAATCATTGTGTTTCTATCATCTGGGGCCTGAACCATGAGACCAGAGTGCTTCGCAAAAGGAAGGGAGAAAGGTAACATTGACATACAGACCAGTACTTGGCATGGCTCTTTGAAGACATTTTCATTCTAATGATGGTGGCTGAAGGGACACACCTGAAGGGAAGGCTCTAACATGAGCCAAACACTCACCCATGTACACCAAACAAGGCTATCATTTTGCTTGATAACTCAGAATAAACTTGCCTTTACCTTAACCATCTAAACAACATTGTACCAGATGGAATAACTGTACATTAAAAAAAAAAAATCAGTAGAAAAACACTTGACAGAAGCCAGTGGGTCCTTGTAATTGGGTATCCTTGCCCAGCAAGTACCTCTATCACTGCATCTTTGGCAGGGGTAGCTGGACTTTCCAGGGGATGGGTTTATTTTAGGCAACAGGCATGAAACTCGATAAAGTGCAGCAATTGGGAGTATCTTAACTTGGGGCTTCTATGTGTGCCGGTATTAAAGCCTTAGAAATTCACTGACAAGGCAAGTTCATTTCAGAAGCTTGAAAATGATCAAATGATGCAAAACTGTTCATTTGTAGGTATTGTGTATTGAGTACATTGGGTATTGTGACCCTGACACATTCCCATTGGGCTTCTGGAAGTACACTGGCAAAAACATTACATGAGCCAAAACAGCTAAAGCTAAAGACTGTTTGCAAGTAGCCTAAGTAGACTGTTACTTTTTAATTTCATTATCTAAAAACACTAGCTAATTATAATAGTATTTGCATAGCACTCTAAAAATATCTCATTACATTTTCATATCGAACATTGAAGGTTCTATGATTATCCCCATTTTACAACTGGTAAAACTGAGGCAGAGAGAGGTCAAGTGACTCACTCATAGCTAGTATGCATCCAAGGCCAGGTTTGACTTCAAGTCTTGTTGAATTTAAGGTGAATATTTTATCTTTTGTGCCATGAAGCTGCCCAATAATTGGTTATATTAGCTTTTAGAAAGTGATTAATCACTTTTCCAGCTTTTGATTCCCTATCACCTTGTGGAAGAAGCTTGGACAGTAGAAAGAGCATGAGCTGTAGCATCAGAAGACCTGGAGTCTAGTGGTATAGGCTATTCAAATCTAAGGAATATGAAGAAAAAATTAAAACAAAGTTGTGTAGTCTACTTTATAAAGAGAAATAACTTTGAAAGACTTCAGAATTCCGATCAATGTAGTGCTAATCCATAAATGAAAAAGAGTACAGATGGAATATGTCATCCACTGCTCAGGTCAGAGATGTGATAAACTATTTTAAAATGCAGAATAAGACAGACATTTTTGAACATGAACTAAGTGGGAATTTGTTTCGCTGGATGATGTATATTTGTTAGTGTTTTCTTTTTCTTTTTAAATTGCTGAATTGGAAGGAGCAGTGGGAAGGAGAGAGACTAGTCATAAAAATAAAGACATCTAGGATTTTAAAAATGTTCTAGCCTGTAATATCACTCTGAGTATCTGATCCTGCTTTAGGAGGATTTCATAATGGAGATTGGAATGTTTCAATATCATTTCCCAGAAAGCCAATCCACTATTCAATTCAAACAAGAAGACAGAAACAGGCCATGCTCCAAGCCCAACCTATGGAAGGTTTGGAAGCCAAGCTATTACTAATATACTTGCCATGATTTTGACTGCCAAAATACCATAACAGTTTATATCAATCCATAGTGCCAAAATTACAATTTACCCAGATTTTCTGAGTAATCCTCCAGAAGTAAAAGAGAAATCACATGCCAGAGAAAAATACGATTGCATTGACAAGATAAAGAATCTAACAGCTTCTGTGTAGCTATGTTTTGACTACAGCTCATGGCCTCCTTGTACTCTATAACTTGGACAAGAAATTAATTTCCGTACTCCCTTGAATCTGACAGGAGGGTTAAGCCCAGCTTCCCTGGGTGGATAACATTTCAGCTAAACCAATCATCTTTGAAGTGGAAGACATGAGCTTGGTAAGAAACTGTAAATAATTCCGATACTAGAGAATTTTACATTCCTTTGAACTTTTTCTCTTTTTTAAATTCATAAATTGTTGACTTCAACTGCTTTCCCTTTCATTATCCCCAAAGATTTATGGTAAGCCTTCCTTCGATAAAATTCAGAAAGGAGAGTTTGGAGATTTTTGTCTACCTCTTTTCTGATCCTGGCAATGAAGTGTTCAAGCTTTCCTTCTTAAAAGAAAACATTTTCCTTGCAGATAATCAATTTCTCGGCTCTGCAGCCCTGGGAAATTAAATCTCTGCTGAAAATGAACTGGTCTAAGCACTGATTTGAGAAACTCAACATTTCATTCTAGATTAGGAGCATAATAAGTCCAGCTCTCCATACTTCAGGGAGACAGTGGGAATGCCAGGACTTAGCAAAAAAAAAAAAATGTTTTCTATACCTGATTCTGCAATGGACACATTATATGAAGCTGCCTATGCTGCTTAATTTCCATTTGGATTTCCATGTATTTAAAAATGACTCCTAGAGACTGAAGTCCACGATGTCCATTTGTACTTATGTTTTTTTTCCCCCTTGTTTCCTTTAAATCATTGAACCAAAGTGAAAGTAAATATTTCAAGGATTCATCATGTTGGGCTGCCACTTTGAAAGAACAAATAGTATTAGATTTGGTGCCAAAGGACTTGAATTCAAATCCCAATTATCCCACTTGCTCCCTGGGTTATTTAAGACTTATCCCTGAAGAAATGTCTGGTTTCTTCAACTGTAAAGTGATACTAGAGGGATTAAATTAGGTGATTTCCAATGTGTCTTCCATAGATCTATGAGATCTATGACTTTCAACAATCTATATGCCAATTTCTTTTCCTTTCTCTATCCTTGGGCTTAAACTTCATTCCAAAAAAAAAAAAAATCATGGGGCGGCCAGGTGGCGCAGGAAATAGAACACTGGCCCTGGAGAAGGAAGACCTGAGTTCACATCTGGCTCAGGCACTTAACACAAAAACTAGTCATATGACCTTGAGCAAGTCACTTAACCCCAATTGCCCTGCCTTCTCCCCTCCAAAAAGTAATTTTAAAAATCATAAAAAAGTGCCCAGAACCTTAATAAACTCTTGTCTGGCTTCTTATCTTGACCCAGCTCTCCAACTCAGTCCCAGATAAAGGACTAATTTCACAAAGAGTAATGGAGGTATAGTTTATCAACCTAGTATTGCTATGGGATAGGCAGCTAGATGACACAGTGAGTAGAGTACTGATGAGCACAGAGTCAAGAAGACCTGAAGTTCAAATCCTGCCTCAGATATTTATACAAATGACCCCCTGTCAGATTCAGTGCACCCCCAAAATGGGGACAATGATAGCACCTACCTCACAGTGTTGTTGTGAGGATCAAATAAGATAAAATATATAAAGCATTTTGCAAATCTTAAAATGCTAGATAAATGCTACCTATTGTTATCATTACCATTGTGTGGCGTCTAGGTCATGGTAAGGAGCAGCTAGATGGTACAATAGGTCAAGTGCTGGCTCTGTAATTGGAAAGACTCATCTCTCCAAGTTTAAATCTGGCCTCAGACACTTACTAGTTGTGTGACCCTGAACAAGTCACTTATCCATATTTGCCTCAGTTTCCTCATCTGTAAAATGAAATGGAGAAGGAAATGACAAATCCCTCCAGTATCTTTGCCAAGAAAACCCCAAATGAAGTCACAAAGAGTTAGATGTGACTGAAAAATGAAATATCATCAGGTCAGGGTTCATTCAATCAGTACAGTGCCTAGCCATAGAGCCCTTAACAAAGTACTAAACATTTTTATCGTGTTTGGTATGTGCAGGCACTGTGCCTAGCTGATTTTTATTTATTTATTACTGCTTCAATCTTCCACATTTTGTCCTGGTATTCTATAATGGTCAGGTTCAATTCAATTTGAGGCAGTTTAATATAGTGGAAGGAGAGCTGGTCCTAGAGTCAGAAGACCTGAGTTCAAATCCTACCTCTGAAATAGACTATTTACATAACCTTAGGCATGTTATTTAACCTCTTTGAGTCTCACTTTCTTCATTTATAAAATTAAAACAAAATTAGTCTAGATGGCTTCTTAAGGTTCCTTTTAGCTTTAGATCTATGGTCCCTATGTCAATTAGGTTCAAAGCACTGTATTAACCATTGGCGAAGATAATTTTAACTAAGATCCAGCTTTCAAGGAGATTTTAATCAAATAGAGAGAAAAAGGCATATCCTCAAATAATTATGATAATATGGGAGATTATAATAAGTAAAGACTCAGGTCTGGCTAAAGTGCTGTAAGAAGTCTAAGGAGGGTACTACCTCTTACACTAAGTTGACAGGAGTCTATGAGTGACAGGAAGATCATCAAAACATATTTTTTAAACTACATCCATTATATTTGTTCTCTAATTCTTTGACAAAAATCCAAAAATTCTAATATAAGACAATGTTATCTTCCCCTCCACCTTCCATAATAAAGGACTTAATTAAAATCAAAGACATTAAACATATGATGATTAATTTCATTCTGTCTGATTCTCAAGTTCCAACAACCTTTCTTTTTTATTATCTATTAACGTCTTTATGATCCATTAAAAACATCTCAAACTTGCACACTGACAGTCAAGAATGTACATTTTATCATTTTTCCACATTACTCATTCTCCATAATAAATTACTCAAATATATTACAATGTTTTGCAAATGTATAAAATTTTATGTCCTATACAATTGAGATTATTTTGGGACATTTTTATAAGCCATCAAATACTAGACTAGGTTCTCTCCATACTCTATAGATCCTTTTAGTTTGTGGAATCCTATTTTATTTCAGAAGAATCTCTCTAAGTTGGTTAGAAAAAAATAAGACTCATAACCTCGAACTCATAATAACTCACAACTTTGAAGTAAGATTTGTTAAACTAAAATACAGACTTTTTAAGAAAGTCTAAGTATCTCAATCAGGCTGGAAGTACTCATCCCTCACTGTCACTCACCAACCCAATCCTTCTACTGATTGGCATGGGAGCTCTGAGTTGTTTCATTTTGAACCTGGGTTAGTTGACCCTTCCTTGGAGGAATGAGAATCACCCTATTACAACTGGGCTTAATGCAGACACTCTACTCCAACTGAGAACTCTGAAACCGAAGGGCTCTACTCACCTCAGTCTACCCAGCAGCAGAAATTACCAGACTATGCCACTATGCCCATTTAAAAAAAATGAAATTGTGCTTTTATTGGTGTAGGAAATATCTAGTGAGGAGAATCCTCTCACTAATGCAAATTAGCACATGCTAGATTTGCATTTTTAGTTGGAGAGAGGGAGCTGGAACATTGAGAAGCTAAGTAACGTACAAAGTTAAGCAGCCAGCATGTGATAGAGACAGAATTTGAACCCAAGTTTTAGTAACTCCCTTCAACTTTTTTTTTTTAAACAACTCAACTGTCTTCTCATCTTTAATTTATTTTTGTTAGTATTTTCAAGCGTTTCTGTTTTGACTGAAGCAAGGAGTAGTCTTCTTGGGCTATTGAAAACTCAATTATACGAAAATACTCTTTGAAGAATTGAAGGCATATTTGCCTGGGTTTTTTTTATTGCTTATTTTCTCTTCTTTTTTTTTTCTGAGCTAGTCTGTAATCTTATTTTGTCTTTCAATGTTGATCGAATTCCATTACTAATTCCTGGGATACAGAGGTTGCTAGTCAGCAACATTGGGTGGGGGAAGAGAGAAGGACAGAAAAAAAAAGAAAATGTTTTAAAAGTTCTTAATTTCTTTTTGAAAATACTTAGAGGGATAACTAAGTGGCACAGAAGATAGAGCACCTGCCATGGAGTCAGGAAGATCTGAGTGTAAATCCTGCCTCAGTCTCTTACTAGTTGTGCAACCCTATATAAGTCACTTAAGACCCATTGCCTCAAAAAGAAAAAAATAAATACTTGAGTACCTTACTGAAAATCCAATGGAGAATTTTTTTTTTTGGGGGGGGGAACAATCCATAGGTTCAACATCTCTTAATTTTACTTAGATGGATACATTTCATAGATATAATGTGTCATATCTGTTCTGGTGAGGTGGCTACAATGAGCCATGAACTTCATCTTGATCTGGGTTCCTTCTGAGGTAACCAGAAAATTCTGCTATCCCTGACTCGCTCTACTCCACTCTCTTAGGCCCTCTTTCCTCATTTCCCCTTCAGATCACAAGGCAGAGAAGTAAGATTCAAGCTGCACATTCATCTCTGCAGATATCAGACCTTGGGGGCTCCATGAAATTGTGTTATACATGAGTTTTCTTTCACTGAAGTTCAAAGCAAGGTGTCTGAGAACTAGGCCAGTCAATGACTTGGCCAAGGTGCATATACGTTAATCAAACAAAGTTATACAGGTGAACTGGCTACTGTTTTATAACTTGGCTACTGTACTGCACAATAATAATTATGCTCATAAAAAACTTGCAGATGTGGAAAGGTGGTTCAGACTGGATGGAAATATTGTTGTTGGATGAAAGGTTCCATGGAAATTCAAGGATGAGTGTTTGGAGGTAGAGGTAGGGATACTGGGAGCAGTTCCAACCTGTTAAAACACAAACTGAAATCTTCCACTTTTTTTTTTCTATGTGAGCCAAAGCCCTTGTGCTCTTTGAGTTCATTATACCTGGCCACAATCCTGAACTCTTTCAGAGGTCTGGGAAAATATTTTATGAAGCCCATATAAATCACAGTACTAATTTCATAGTTGCGTAACATGATGCTTTTAGCTTTCAAATATATATTTGATACAACCGTATAATCAAAAAGCTCACTGGCTTTGGAGTCAGAAGACTTAGGGTTCAAATTCCACTTTTAATACTTTCTGCCGTAGCGACTTTGGAAAGAGGGGTAATAATTATTCTCATTTGTTTGACTAGACAGCCTCCGAGGTCTTCTCTAGTTCTAGAACTGTGTTCCTATGACCCTAAATACTTAGTGGGGCATTTCCTGGGCAGAATAAATAGGAAATACCATTTCCCCTTAAGATAGAAACTGCTAGTCTCAGCTTCAGACAGGCTTAGAAAGATGAGTAATCAGAAAACATTATTAGAAATCTAAAACTTACCAACTGTCAGCTGCACCTAATGAGTCATCTTCAGGGGCACAAGACTTCTTACTCTATGAACTAGTGGCCTTAACATAAAAAGTATGAAAATTTCTCAAATAAGGATCTGACTGATAATGATACTGTGACTTCTATCATGAGTCTTCCTCATGTTTCTGTAGTTTGAGTTCTTTCTATTTTCAAAATTCTATCAAGAAGAATTACAGTATCAAAATCATAGACTACCAAAGTTATAAGGAACATGAGAGGCCATTGAGTGTTGTTCCTGGCAGATACATAAATTTCTGACCAGAAAGACAGATTTCCAGGAGTGAATTGATGATCAGAAATGGGACAACTCTAAGCTTTGCTGCATATCTTACCAACCTCCCAAAAAAGATTTCCCATGGGAAGTTAGGGCAAATCACAATTAATAACACATTTCAGTAATAAACTAATAAATATTATTGTCTTATCTATAGAATTACTTGTGTAACCTCACTTTACATGTTGTGTGACCCTAGGAGAGTCCCTATCCTCACTGTTTCAATTGCTTCGTCTGAAAAATGAGAGGGTTCAACAGTGATCTCAGCAGCAAGATGTCTGCCTTTAAATTCAGTGAGCCCATTGTGATTCCTCTCTAAATTTCAAAAGGAAGAAAACTAATAAATAAAAGGAAGGAAAGTGTAACATGGCATAGGCCATAAAGTTATATAATTGTATATCTTAGGGGAAATGGGGAATTCCCAAATTGTTTCTATGAATTTACTTAGTAGGTTAACTATGCAGGTCAAACTCATTAAAGAAACAAATATTTATTTTAATGAAGCTGTTTCTGTATGTCATTTTGCCCAGAAGGAGGTGCCAAGGATGATGAAGGGACTCAAAACTATGCCTTATGAGTTCAGGAAGGATTGAGGATGTTTATCCTTACAAAGAAAGGATTTAGATTATACTTGTTCTTACAAAGCCCCAGAAATCACGACTAGGAACAATGGGTTCACAGATAAGGAGGAATTGCCTATGAATAAGAAATGTTCGAAAATGAAATGAGTTGTTTTGTGAGGTAGCCATGTTACCATCACTGGAGGACTATAAGCAAAGGTACCTTTACTAGAGGACTGAAAGCAGAGTGAAAGACCTATTATTCTCAGAGGTTTGTGTTCAAGTCCAGGTATGATGTCTGAGGTCAGTTCAATTTAACACATAATTAGTAAAGTCTTCTATGTGAAGGCATGGTGGGGTATCCCTTACAATCCCAAAGATCTATGATTCTCTCCCTCCAATGGAAAGTAAGAATGTCATCTTTCTGGTCATTTAACCAATAGTAACCTTGTGGCAGTAACTAGCCAAGTGAAGCCTAGGGGTAGATATGTCAATACAAGAAATGTCTTCAAAAAAGGTATTTCCCTCCTCAAACCCCCACAACCTAAAAGTCAAATTAAGAGATGGAAAGAGTAGACTTCAGATTTCACTGGTGTAAGATAAGTCTTAGATGAGACAACTTTCTCTACCAACTGAAGTTGACACCTTCTCTGTAACTTATAGATTTGCCTGGTGCACTGAGAGTTTCTTGTTCACATAGAGTGTTTTGTCCAGGGTCATACAGTGAGCAAGTCTCAGAAACTTAAAACAAGATTAAACAATTATTATTTTTTTTCTTTTTTTGGTTTTCTGAAATCATAATATGCTAGTAAAAGATGTCCAAGAACTCAAATATGAAAAAAGAAACTTAAATTCGGGTCATCTTTAGTTTTCATATTTTGTTTTCATTGTTGTTGGTATTATTATGGTTGTGGCTAAATGTTTAGATTGCCTCAAGAAGAAGAAAACTAGGGTAAATGTAAAATAAAAACCATGCAAACTTAAGGAAAGGCTCTATTTTATTAAAAAAAAATTGAAAGAATGAGATATTTTCTACAAAAGCCTCATTGACATCAATATGTACTATGTCTATATCCCCTGATTTAATAGTCTAACATCCTAAAAAAAAGAGAAATGAGGCTTGGCAGCGAGACATCATAAACATAATCAAGATAGGGAGGGTATACATTAACTAGGAGCATAGCAAAAATGAAGAATTTGTCATCCATTTCTTTCTTTATCTATCTACCTGTCTATCTATCTATCTGTCTATCTATCTATCTATCTATCTGTCTGTCTATCTATCTATCTATCTATCTATCTATCTATCTATCTATCATCTATCTATCTATCTATCTATCTAGGCATGATCTAAAGATTTTTAGATTCATATATATGTATATGTTTCTGTGTATGCATGTATATGTGTGTATACATATATATATATGACTTTAGCTCAGTTTTTTTCACTTCCGTGTTGTGAAAGATATTTTGTTCACACTTAAAGTATTAGAGACTTGTGAGATATTATCCTTATGCTTATTAATTTTTAAGGAAAAAATCTCATGCTTCAGCTAAATATTTCCTTTATATTAAAGAGATAAATCATAGTGACATTTACTATCCTCACCATTATTGTCTCTCTTAGATTTTATGCTTCCATGTGGAAAACGCTGTGTTGTTTCTTCTTGCTTGGCATAATACCTAGAACTCAACAAACACATTTTGCAAGGCTTTTTATTTCACATGTATGTCTTTTTGTTACCTTTTATGCCACACAGTGATACATTAAACTCTTTCATTTACTCATTGGATTGTCTTTGCACAGATGTGAGAAGAAAATAGTTAAGTAAAGCACAATCAGCCACCTATTTTCTTTATTATGAATATTGGCAGGTATGTGGAGATTCATAGAATTTATTCAGTCAGTTCTAAATGTTCCTATCTGAACTATGATGTGATCTGCACATCTCCATTTTTATCCACAAAATTCACATTAGATTTTGCCAAAGTTCTTGTTGAAATATGTCTATGACATGCTTCTAATCTGTCACTCTAATAACATTGTCAGAAAAGAAAAATAAGGTTGTTTTGGAATGAGCCACACTTGATGAACCCATAAAAGCCCACAGTGACCACCTCTTCTCTTTCCCAAAAGAAAATATTTACTAATAGAATTGAGATTTTTGTCAAGAACCAAAATCTTCAAATTAGGACATTAATGTATTGTTGGTAGAGTTATGAACTGATCCAACTATTCTGGAGAGCAATTTGAACCTATGCACAAAGGGCTATAAAGCTGTGTATACCGTTTGACTCAGCAAAAACACTACTATGTCTGTATTCTAAAGAGTTCATGAAAAGGAGAAGGACCTACATGTATTTCAAGGGATTGCCCATCAGCTGTGGAATGGCTAAACAAGTGGTGGTATAGGAATGTAATGGAATACTATTGTGCTATAAGAAATGTGGAGCATCACCATGGGGGGGTGGGGAAGAGAGGGGAGAAAATTTAAAATTCAAGGGATTGTGGAACTGAATCTTGTAAACTAAAAGTAAATAAACAAGGTAATAAAAAAAGAAGAAAAAAAAGAAATGATGTGCAGGTGATTTCAGAAAAATCTGGAAGGACTTACATGAACTGATGTTGAGCAAAGTGATCATCACCAGAGTAACATTTTACACGGTAACAGCAACATTGTGCAATGGTCAAGTATGACAGACATAGCTCTTCATAGCAATATAATGATCTAAGACAATTCTAAAAGACTTATGAGGGAAAATGATATCCATATTCAGAGAAAGAATTATGGAATCTGAATGCAGATAAAAGCATACTATTTTCTCTTGGTTTTGTTTTTTTGTTGTTTATTCTTTCTTGTGATTTTTCCCCTTTTCTTCTGATTCTTTTTCACAGCATAACTAATGTGGAAATATGTCTAACATGATTGTACATGTATAACCTATATCAGATTGCTTGTTGTCTTGGGGAGGGGAGGAGATAAAGGGAGGCAGAAAATTTTGAAAATCAAAATTTTATGAAAATTAATATTGATAACTGTCTTAACATATAATTGAGGGGAAAAACCAAATTACTATCTACAAAAATAAAATGACCCCTTAAAAATTTGAAGTTTAGAGAAATTCTCTATTTGTGTGTTCATTACAATGATACACAGAGTAGCCATAATGACTTGAAAATTGGCTGATGACATTCAATTCATTCTTAACAAAGGCAAATGATCCACTAAAAAAAAAAAAGTCACATTCCCTTACCTATGTTTTGACGAAGCTAAGCGTTTTTGAAAACTGGGACATTTCTCCATCTCTAATCCCATAACATTTCTCAGGATCCCTTAGTCTTTTATTTTAAAAGATCATAAAAGTGACTCTGCAATTATATCTACATCTCTAGTATCTTTAGCAATCATATTTAATCTCTAATCAGAACATAGATAAAACATGCACATATTATCTACATGTGCATACAATATATTATACAATACATAATACACACATACAATATATTATGCAATGCACAATATATGTATACAAGATATGCAGTACACAAGATATATACGTGTATATCATCACAATATATACATATGTATACCATACATACACATATATACATCTGTGTCTAGTTGTGTTCTCTATATATGTTGTATATAGAGATATTAATATTGTATCCTTCATAATTTCTTTTAATATGTTGCAGCTTATACCAGCCCATCACTCATTTCTCCACTGTGCTTTGTACATACATATACACACAGAGTCAAACTATTTGGGGTTGAATCTAAGCTCTGATTTGTAAATATCAATGTCTTTATGGGCAATTATCTTGACTTCTTTGATCCTTAGACTTTTTATTTATAAATTGGGGAGAATAATAAAACCAAATCTATAGAGTTGTCTGGATGGAGGTGCCATATAAACTATCTATATATTTATCTGTCTCCATACACACATATATACTTGCACACACCTATATAAACACACATGCACATATACCTACACATACATACATGTATACATACACACAATTATGTGTACATATTATCTATCAGTATATTTATCTTGAAAGGACACACAGAAAATAAATACTAAATTGGGCCTAGAAAGGACAGGAGAAGCAAAGAGGGGTGGATGGAGTGGGTGGATTACCTTCAGGACTAATATTCCTCCAGTGAGGTTACATGGCTATAAGTCATGGAATATCACAGACTCCCTAAAGAACTGAATACTGCCAAAGGGCAACAGTGCAGTGAAGGAGGGCCTAGTGCTAGGTACATGTAATTAGAAATCAGGAATTATGAACGATAGGCAGCATAAAGGGTTTTATCAGAGATGAGTGACTTTGGGGGGAAAAGTCAGTCAGAAAAGTCAGTCATATTGGGAGGCAGAGACAATGAATAGCTAACTACTACCCAAAAAACATAAAGAAAACTAGAAAAAGACCTTTACTTCTACCTCATTTTATGCCCAAACATAATCAATACTAGTTAATTTAATCTTTTTTTTTTCATAGTCTCAAGGATTGAAACATCTCATTAGATATGGAAAGTCTTTTATTTTTGATGTTGAAGAATCTAACGAAAATAAGTAGTTTGAAGGTGATAAATCTGACCTTCTGTAAATATATATAAATATGCACATATTTGCGTCTTGTGTATCTATGTCAAATATATCATCCTGTTATTTTAATGTCTGAATTTAAAAATAGATATGGAATAAGATGGGTGAAGTTCTTTGGTGGATTTATTATGAGAGGATATAGACAGGAGTTGCACAGGATAGACACGAGTGGATGCTTTCTGCATGACTACAGGGAGTACCCATATTAGAACATAGAACGATTAGTATATTGGAGTATATGTATATTTATGCACAGTTTACATTTATATAATATGTATATCTAGTTATATATACTATATATATACTATAGTATATATAAATATGTATAGTGTATATATTTTTATATAGTATATTTATGCACAGTTGGATAAATGCATATGTGCATATAACATACTTTGTAAAATTGTTTGTACATATGTACACACATATATGTATATGTACATATGATTTCATTCATTTTATTTTTTTTACACTAACTTTCCTTTTTAACCAGGATTCTATATGGCCACTTTCAAAGGTCAGCAATACATTATCCATAATTTTTCTACAAAACTTTGCCAAACCAAATCACTCTTAGACAAAATGCCTCCATAAAGTACCTGAGTAATTAAAAGAAGGCAAATTCAAAAGAAGATCTAAGGAGTCTAAACTGCTTATAATTTCCTTCAAACATTCAAATGAATTTCACCTATTTCTTGTGAGTCTATAGCCTTTTCAATGAAATGCTGTAATGCACCAGTGACTATTTTCTTGAGAGACACAAACTTTAATTTTTCTAATAATCTAGACTAAAATCCCCAAAGGCTCTTCAGACTCTTGGTAAGAATAAAAGAAACAAGAATTTTAACAACCCTATGAATGACTGCTCCAAATTGCTAATTCATATATATATATATATTTAATATGAATTAAAACAACTCTGGGATTTCACCTCACACCCAGCAAATCAGTGAACACAACGGAAAACTAAAACTGTTCATGTTGCCAGGAAGAAAGGCACATGAATACCCTGCTGGTGAAAGTATGGTCCAAGAATTTGGAATATTATGAATTATTAAACAATAATTTTATAAAAATTATAAAGTTGTTAATACCCTTACAGCAAGAAACCATACACTTCTACACTGACTAGGTCAAGGACAAAAAGGACACACATATGCCAAAATATTGATAACAACACTTGTAGTACCAAAGTACTAGAAACAAAGTGCATACTCATCAATTGGGGAATTGCTGAACAAACACTGGCAAATGAATGTAATATTATATTACTGTACTCTAAGCAATGACAAAAAATTCAGGAAAACATGACTTGATTTACCCGAACTGATTCAGAGTGAAGTAAACAGAACTAGGAAAATAAAATACATGATGACTATGGCAATGTAAACAAAAGGCATACATACAACAAAGCCAAACTGAACACCGTTAAATCCCAGATACCAAGCTTAGGTCTAGGTGGAAAAGTGGAGAAAATTCATTTCCCACTCTTAGTTGGAGAGAGAGAGCAGCCTTGGTTGTGGAATGTTTTATACGCTATATGACACACCTGATGCATTAGTTGGTTTATAAGATTTAAGAACTGAAGGTATAACACACCTCAGAAACCATCTACTAATAACCCACTGAGGATCTCTCTCTAGGCCTTAATTTCTTGAGGATCATATATCAAGAGCTAGGAGGCATTGTATTATCCTATCTTTTATTATCACAACAAAGAATACAGTCTCATGAGGGGAAATTTTTACATTCCACATAAAAGCTATTCAGTCCTGTAGAATAGTTCTTGAGTTGGTATGAAAAAGAAGTTGATTCGAGAAAAATGCAGAAATATGGATCTTTCAAGAGGTAAGTAGTAAGTGACTGTTGGCATAGAAGAAAGAGAAATACTGAGATATTGAGTGTGGTGCTATGAACCTGAATCTGAAAGGAGCCCTGTGGGTAGGAGCTTTGGTCCCTAAGGGCATCTCTATATATCATTAAGCTTGTGGTGAAGATAAACAATAAGAGGCTATTGTTAAATTTCATCTCGTACCATTTTATCTGAGTCTTTTATTTCTGAGCTCTTCTGCGTCTTTTGGAGGAAGAGAGTGCTGCTGTACAGAGAGAAGGGTAAAGAAAGAGGAAGATACAAAGGAAACTAAATAGTGACTTGTATCTGACTGTAAGTGAAAGAATAGTGAAGTCTTGACTCTATGTTCTTCTGGCTGAACTAGATTATTTAACATTCTCACACACAGTTCTGTCCTTTCCTGCATCCATTCATTTGCACAGGCTAGCCACCTATGCAAGGAATTGGAGCTTCATCCCAGTACACCCCTTCTTTCTCCACCTCTATCTTTGAGACCTTTGGTTGCTGTCCCTTCCTTCAAAAGCAAGTTCTAGGGTTCTTCCGAAAATCCTCCCTGATCTCTCCCCTCTTGAATTCAAATCACTCTAATGAGATTTTCTTTGTTATCCCTTTTTTATTGATGCTATAATCATAAAACTTTTTCATCTTCCTACTAGATCTCAGAAGAACTTCAAAAGCAGAAATTGTTTTTTTTTTCCTTCTTTGTTTCCCCAGAAACTAACAGTGCATCACACAAAGTAAACACTCAATAAATGTTTGTTGAAATGAATTCTTCAGTAATGTATGACTTTTAATGTCTTAAAGGGAAATTCTTTTTAAAAATTGGTTAAACCTGCCTCTACACTCTCCTACTTTGGGTACCTCAAAGGATTGGGTCTATCTATGAAGGTATGCACTAAGCAAAGGGGCACTTAAACTGGAATCTATGTACACAGCACTTATCATTTCAACCTTTTTCTTCCTCACATTGATAATATTAATGGTTACAACATTAATTAAAATCAATTTTAATCAATTTGATTTTAATTAATTAAAATAAATTTTAAATCAAATTTTAAAATATTATGATCATTTCCATACTCATACTGAAAGACTGTCAAATTCCCTTTATTTAAGTCCATAAATTTACTCAGGTAAGTTACTCAGGGAAGTATTAAAATGACTTTTGTGACCATTGGAAGAATGGAATTTAGGGAACACTTCAAAAATCCATTAGAAATCAAAAATAACATGGATGTATGCCTTGTATCATTAGTCTCTGGGGGTGGGAGTGATAATAAGGAAAAGCATGACCCTTAAGGGAATCTTCAATTATATCATCCTTTGTTCAGTACTAAGAAGAAAATCTTCAGCAGTCTCTCAGCACTGAGGGGGGAAAAGGAACTTCAATGAATTTCTAACAAATACTGATTAATAATAGCCACATTCTCCCTCATCTATGGGAGCAAATAAATTTATTTCAGTCTTCAAAAAAGCCAAAAACCAGGCCTTGCCAGACTGCTAAATATTGATTAGGCTAAGGAATCAAGTCAAATACCTCTGCATATGTCAAGTTGGGGTCCATTAGCTTCTGAAACTGGTTAAAATGAAGTATTAAAACTGCAGATAGGGGTGCTTGGTGGCACTGTGAATAGAATACTTGCCCTGGAGTCAGGAGGACCTGAGTTCAAATTCAGCTTCAGCCACTTAACACTTACTAGCCATATGACCTTGGGTAAGTCACTTTACCCCAATTACCCTGCCTTCCCCCCTGCAATAAATCTGCAGATGAAAGTACCAGATTCCTATGTTCTGATGACTATTAGGCAGAAGGAAGGGCTACAGAATATAGGATTTGGTTGGTTGACTTCCAAAGTCAGGAAGAGAGCAACTAGTATTTTCTTTTTAATCTCATAAGGCATATTCACTCAATAGGTGTTTTGGCACAGAAAAATCATGAATTAGAAAGAACGTGGATTTGGAAGATCTATGTTTGAGTTATGACTCTGACGCCTACAAGCTATGGAACATTTATTAGCTCATTAAACCTGAGACTCTGTTTCCCCTTTTGTAATACTTTTAGTACCTTTCTCAAAGGCATACTGAAAAGTCTAAATGAGTGTATGTGAAGTGCTCTGCAAACCTTAAAGCTATATATCACTGTCAGCTACTATTATGAACAATTCAGCTAGTAGTCAAATTTTACTGAAATGCTATCAAAGATATAAACTGTGAACAATATTAAAATCTCATTTCAAATCTTAGTTTTTAATATCTCAAGTACAAGTCAGAGCCTTGGCGTGGGTAGATGAGTTTGTGGGAGGCTTGGAACCATCTAAGGCAGCAGTTTTCAACCTGTGGGTCGTGACCCTTTTGGGGGTCGAATGCCTGTATCACAGGGATCGCCTAAGACCATCAGAAAAAATATATTTCTGATGGTCTTAGGAACCGAGACACCACTCCTCTATCTGTCTCCAGGCGGGTCCACCCACATGCAGATATACCCACATATGAGTATTAAAGGGTCACCGCATTAGTAAGGTTAAGAACCACTGATCTAAGACAACAACACCATCTGAAATAGTTCTCTAACCCCTAGGGGGCAAAAGTTTAATCCTCTAAAAGACAGCAAGAGTTTAGAAAAAGTATTATTCATCTATATGTCTTGTAATCTCTGAATTTTGGCATCCAAATCTGCAGGGTATTTTCAATTTGAAGTGTTTCATTGATGGCCTACTCATCTTAGATGTGGAGGCCCTGTGGGTACTTAGATGTCAGACTTTGACCTTGATTTCAGATTATACTTGCTTTTCCTTCTCCTGTGTCACTATCACTACACCTGGTTGTCCATGGATTTGCCTAATTACTGGTACATTCCTGCTCTGTTGCCATCAGGAGAAGACTTCTTAACCCCACCTTATTAAAAAAAAAAAGTTCATTTAAACCAGAAGTGAAGAGAAAGGCCTTGGTGGCTGTAGCATTGAATTAGTAGAGGTAGAGAGAACTGTTACCTCTCCAAAGATAACATCTTGTGAATACAAATAAAACCTTCCATTGTGTAGTTAGATCACTAATGCCAGGATAACAAGTTGCTGTTTGTTTATGAATCTATGCTGTCTCCAAAAATTGGTGCCATTTCTTCATTTGTTTCTTTTGCAGTATTGAAAACCTGCCTGTAAAATCTGGGAGAAAAGTATTTAGTACTCTCAGGACAAACTATTTTTGCTGATGTTTAAATGAATTGAACTAAGCCAGATGGAAAGACTTAGAGTTTGTCAATACAAATGGCAAATTGGTCTTTTGACTAACTTTAATCTTGACAGTAGATCTTAAAAAAAATACCTCCCTTCATTAATCCATATTAGGATTCAAAAAGCAATTTAGTATTTCTGCAAAATAATATTGAGACAAACCCAGTATTTAATTTGAAAAGCATTTTCTTCATTACGTACTAATCAGAGACTAGAGTTAATTCCCCTGCTATTCTCCACCTATTCCCAGAATAAGGAATGAAGAAACTTTTTTAAATGAATAATATATAATATGATATGCAAGGGGATGGAAAGAATAAACCACAAAGGTTGATTTGAGTGCTATGCCAGGATAAAAATTAGAAACACTGAAAGATGACTAAATACTTCCTTTTTTGTTTTACAAAAAGACAATTATTGTATTAAAAAAAAACCACACAGGTGATTTCACAAGTCGACAGTACACCCTGTGAAGCAATTCTTTTTAGCAAGGTAGATCTTAGCAAGGTAGAAAGGTTGAGCCTTGACTAGAACAGGGAAAGAGAAAGTGATTTTCTTCCTGACTCAAGGGTCAGTTTTTTATCCATTACACCCTGCTGTCTCCTTTTTAATTTTTAATATATATGAAAATATTTGGAAAACACATATTTTAAGGAAATGATTAGAAAATGAGTTATTATAATGAAGTGTTTTCTAAGGTAATATCAGAGCTTGAAATATAATGTCCATTAATGCTGGCTTAGAATTTGTCAGGGGTGATGGCAGAGGGATGAAATGCACTGATAATTTCAGATATTTTGGGAACCAAAAAATGAAGACAACTTTTATAAGAAAATGTCACAAGATATCTTATGCATACATAATATTTATGTATTTAATATCACAGAAGACAAAATATTCTCACTGCTTTTTATTATTATTAAACCTCTATTAAATCACATGGAAATATGAGGTTCCATGTCATACAATGGAACTCAACATAAACACTAGTTCTATAATGTTTCTTAAAATAACAAAAAGATGGAAAATCAAAGAGGGATAGAGAAATGAGAAATCTAATTATTTTACTACTAATGTTGCAGGTAGAATGCAAGTTGTTTTTAATTTTAAATGATTTGATAAGTTTTTCATAGCTGTGATTTTAATTTATGATGTTTCAAAGTACAAATTTTAATTAGCATTCTATAATCTCAGAATTGGGTTGGACCTCAGAAATCAAATAATTCAATTTCTATAATACCAGGAATCCCTTCCATAGCATCTGAAACTATTCAATGAATTAATGAATGAAAAAAAAAATTCAGCAGTAATACAAATTCAAAGACAAACATAATGTCTGAAGCATATATTTTAAGAGGGGGAAATCACACACTTAGCAGAGTGGGGGTTATGGAAGGGCATTGTGATCTGGAGGGTTCCAGGAATAATGAAGTGGACCGTTGGACCATAGATGGACAATTGTATATACTAGACATTTTTTAAAGGCTTACTGTGCTCAAAGCAAACATGTAAAAGCTGCTCAGAGTCAGAAATGACTGGGTCTAAGCTTCACTTTTGACACACTGGTCATGTGACCATAATATTTCTTCAATATCTCTCACCCATATGTTTCAATAGCCAAGAAACTGAACTGATAAGTAACAGCAAAGTTTTTGATCTCCACATAAGCAATGGTAGGGGAAGCAAGAGATCTCTATACAACTGAAATCACAAGACAAGTTCACAAATAAAATGTGACAGGGACAGTTTGGGTGTTAGACAAGATTTGTCAGTGCTCTTTCTCATCAAAGCATACATTGTTTTTCTTTATTATTATAATTAATATTATTATTAGCCTCTGTTCTCTTTTGCAACATGACTAATATGGAAAATTTTTTTATCAAGACTGTATGTATGTAATTTACATGAAATTTCCTTCTCAAGTGGGGGATAGCAAGGAGAAAGGAAATTTGGAACTCAAAAATTATTTTAAAATGTGACAAATTCTTTTTACACATAATTGAGAAAAAATAAAATAAAATCATTCTTTAAAAACTATGTTCTATTATTTAGTTTTATGGAATGCATTCCTTCTCAAATTGTTCTATTTTGAGAAAATGAAAATTTTTCTCTTTTAATAATATATTGTTTTTTCCAAATGCATTCAAAAACAATTTTAACATTAAAAAAAATTTTGAGTTCAAAATTCTCTCCCTCTTCCCCTTCCTGTCCCCATCTCTGAGACAATAAACAATTTTACACAGCTTATACATGTAGATCATACTAATTGTTAAGATTTTTTTCCTTATAGTGAGTTCAAATATGCTTACAACCACGACTGACTATTCTTAGCTTTGTACTCTGAGCTCAAGTTAAAAAAAAAAGTCCTAATCTGTCTTTCACACTATAACATTTTTAAAAGTTGAAGCCAGCTTTTATGTTCTAAGTCTCTTGTCCTGGCTAAATATTCTCAAGTTCCTCACAACTTTCTCATCTTTAATAGCTATTAAGCATCTAAAACATGCAACGAAGGGATACAAAGATAGGGCATTAGCTGTTCTTTTGATTTTTTCTTTTTTGCCATATTACTTCATGTAGAGCTCACTGTTCATGAAAACCCACAGACCTTTTTCATATAAAATTCTTTCAAGCTATTAATACTCTGCTCTCTACTTACAGATATGATTTTTAAAAAATCATATGCAAGGCTTTTCATTTATCCCCATCAAACTTCAACTATTTCAATTCAATGCATCATCCAAACCTGTGAAGAATTTTTTGGTATTCTTATTGTCTCATCTAAGGTTTGGGAAATGCCTTCTGGTTTTGTGGCATCCCCATATTTAGTCAATATTGCTGTGTCTTTATCCAAGTCATTGATAAATATGTTGACTAGAACAGAGCCAAGAACAGAGTCCTGGGAAACTCCAAGCGAGATCTACTTCCCCCTTGACAATGAGCCACTAATCCTGATGCCCAAAGTTCTTTCGATGCTTTGTTAAGTGTTGGCAGCCCCAGGAATTTTGACAAGCTGCCAACCAGGGTACTGACATGACATGTAATTAGCATATCCTTTTTCTTTTTCTTTTTTTTAAGTATGCACACGTGATTTCATGAGGATAATCACTGTAGTCCCTACTTCACAAGAATGTTTTAGAAGTCAAGTGAGACAATATAGATAAAGCACTTTGCAAATATGAAAGCTGTAAATAAATGCCAGTCATTGCTGTTGTTATAACTGTTATTAAACTCAACATCAGTAATGCATTTGGTCACTTAGAGTGTTAGCATCTTGGAGCACAGAGAATTTAAGTGACATGGTCACAGGTTCACAGGCCAGCTTCCTCCCTGAGGCCAGAGTAGAACCTAGGTTTGTAAGCTCCATCACATCGTAACAGCCTTTCAACCTCTCTCTGTCTCTGTTTCTGTCTCTGTCTCTCTCTCTCTGTCTCTCTCTCTCTGTGTCTCTCTCTGTCTCTGTCTCTCTCTCTCTCTCTGTCTCTGTCTCTGTCTCTCTCTCTGTCTCTGTCTCTCTCTCTCTCTCTCTGTCTCTGTCTCTCTGTCTCTCTCTCCCTCTCTGTCTCTGTCTGTTTGTCTGTCTCTCTCTCTCTCTGATTCTAAGTGCTTGAGCGCTTTAAAATAAGGTGCTTAAGTATTTTAATATTGTTTATATTAATTAATCTTATGTGTGAAAATGGAGTTTAGCAAAAGCCAATTGTAGTCCAGCACTGTCAAAATTATCACAAATTCTGAATCAAATGATTATAAATTAATGTGATTCTATAAGTTAATGTATACATGACAATCCATAAGACAAGAATATTCATTTTAGCAATACCTTTGTTTTGTGGAATAATTAATAGACTACAGTCTCTGTATAATGTTTTTTTTAATTATTTACTTAAGAAAATAATTTCTTCCTTTTTCATTTTTATACTTGATAGACTTAAGTGGAATTGCTGTGGGGTGAAGCCCAAACCTGTTCTTGTGGCATAAATTCTTGTTAACACTTTATTTCTATAATATTGTATGTCTGTTTTCTGTAAACATCTGCACATTGTTTGTTTATAATCCAATAAAGTAAAGAACACCTAGATGCAAACTCCTGAAGTTGCAATAGGTCACTGCCTAGCAATGGTACCTTAGTGACTCCTTTGTTAAGATGGTAAACAATGATCTCTGAAGCTCAATCAATCATGGGGAAAAGATCGGAGTCTTTCATAGAACCCTGAACTCTCTTTGAATCAATATCAAAACCTTCCCAAAAACATCAAACAACCATTATTGCCCCTCAGGAGAGCACCTGGTGCTAATGTCATTCTTCCAAAAACTGACAGACATGATGGCCAAGAATTCATATGGTGATGGCTGCAACAAATTAACTGAATTGGGTGCAAATGGAGAAGGAGAGAAGAAACACATTTCACACAATTTCAAATATGCCTAAAAGCAGATCTATACAAAGATAATGATGGTAATGGAGTCATATGAACTATCTGCCACTGGAAAGATACTGACCTCAATATATAGGCACAGTACTGACTACGATTCACATGTGTGAAGAACATATATAGACTAGAAAGGCAGTGAGGCTTCTGTGCCTTTAATGGCATGACAGAAGCAGCAGGGTATAACAGAAAACGTCCTGGATTTGAAGGCAGAAAGTCTTAAAAGCTGTATGACCATAGGCATAAACCCACTCAACTCCAATGTGTTCTTCTGTAAAACTGGGAGAGTAATACTTGTGCTACACAACTCAGGAGGTTGTGGTTAGGAAAGAGCTCTGTAAATCTTAAAGAACCAAAGACTGTGAAGTGATACTGCTACCACTACCCCTATTACTATGACACTTCTCTGAGCCTCAGTTTCCCAATTTGTAAAGTAGGGATAATTGTAGCTATACTATCTACCTTATGCACTCTTACAGGACTTACTTCAAAGATAAGTCCTGATAAGCCTTGAAGTATTCTATGAATACAAGCTATTAGTCATTAATAATAGTAATAAAATAGTTCACATCCACATAGCACTTTCAAGTTTACAAGGAGAGTCTCATATGTTATCTCCTTTGATATTGTCACTATCACTCCACTCGGGCAGCTATAGCAAAAGAAAAGCCAAGATTACTATCCCGACTTGGTTGCTATGTTATGTTTATAGACTCAACCATGACATTTGATCCTTTTAACTTACATGGCATTCGGGAAATCCACCTAAAGATTAGCTCTGCAGGGAAGTTTATATGCACTCAATAAGAGAATAGTGGTACAAGTGAGGGGTAGTTACCAAATACATTTCCTTCAACTAATGGCACCTGCCAAGTCACTGCTACTAGTGTTTACAGTCTGGTTTGCCTCCAGGAAAGAGTAAGGCTCCTTTAATGACCCCAAACTTCTCCCACAAGCAGAAGTCCATATTTTCCATGTTTTTATTCTGCTAGTACCATTATGTGGAAGGGAAACACAGAACACAATAGTGTCTAAGGAATTGAAAATGAGGATCCCACAGAGGGTAATCATGAGGCACCTGGTAGGTTTAAGTAGGCTGCCACAGAAGTAAAGGATGTCTTTAAGGAAAGGTGTGACAGAAAAAAGAAGACTGGCTGGACATCTGGGTAATATGATAGACATTATAGTGATTATTAATTAATAACAATTAATAATTCATAACACATTAATGTGATAGACAAGGGGACCCCCTGAGTATTCTCAGTGCCAGGAAAAAGTTAGAGGCAAAGGCCCCCAAGATGTTGGGTGGTTATCCTATCATGAACTCATGGGAAGAAATGGAACAGGAATCAGACAGGCTAGGCAAACATGGACTCTAAATAGTAGGCATTTACTAAATGCTTGTTGATGAATAACAATGACTAGCATTAATATAGGGCCTATACTATATATTAGGCATAGTCCTAGGAGCTTTATAATTACCATCTCATTTGAGTCTCTGGAAGGATCCCTTGGTTGCTATTATTATTATCCTCATTTTAAAGTTGAGGAAACTGAGGCAAAGAGAGGTCAAGTGATTTGCCTAAGGTCACATAGTTCATAAGTATCTGGTATCGGATTTGAACTCTGGTTTTCCTGACTCAAAAGCTGGCTCTTGATTTACTTTACCACCTCGCTACATCATTAGAAGAAATATTCAAACAAATTAGCAATGTCTAGGCTGACTTCAAAAAGAATCTTTCAGGCATCTGACCCTGAATTTTTCCTCAAGAAAGGTGTGTTTGATATCTCATGATTTTTCTTACAGCAAAAACTGAGCACTCAAGGATTCATAATTTCAATATGACAACACTTAGCAGTTCTGCAACTGTAATAATGTATAAAAATTTGAGTCTCATTTTCTAAAACTGATCTTGACTTTCATCTTTCAGCATGAAAGGGATAGTGATATTGTCCAGACATCACATACCCACTATTTGATATCCTTCTAAATGGCTGAGACTTAAATAACAAAGAAAACTTTCAGTTGTAATTTCTATTCCTTCAGAACAACAACTAAAAAGCTTTTTGATTGCTGAAAGCCGGTGTGCCTTGTGGATAGTCAATGATGCATTGTTGGAATAACGAAACAAAAAGACTGATGTAGACCATGCTAGACACAACTTTCTTTATAGGTCAGCCACATCATTAGTTTTATTTAAGATTGAGGGTTTTCACATTGCTTGCCCAAGCAAAATAACATAAAATAAGAGGCAAGATAAGATGCCAGAGGTGGTAGCGTTTCAGAAACCTATTATCAGTGGAAAAGAAACATCATGAATTCAGCCTATGGCTGAATGTTATTGAAATTTCACGAAAAGTTGTCTATCACCTTCTTCACATGAGGTTCTAACCTTTAAAACTAAACGACAGATTTCTGCCTTGTTACTACATTTCTCTCACCACTGTATATCATATATATCAACAATAGATGGAAAGTCAGTTGTGGAATTGTTTAAACTATTGTTCCATCCAAAATTGTTTTATTTTATATTGAGAGTCAAATTTTAAGGTTTGGTTTCATTTTTTCTCTGATTATTTAAGCCATCTCACTCATTCTACACTTACTCTTTTCTTTCTTCCTAAAAATCATTTCTCTTTATATGTGTACATACACCACAATGGACATCAGCAATGATAGCAAAAAGAATATACTCAACACTTAAAGAGGCAATGTCTTCTAACAGAAAGAACATTAGACTTAGAATCAAAGGCATTTGATCCCAGCCTTGGCTTAATGGCTTATTATCTGTGTGACCTTGGGTTGTCTAATTTCTTTCTTCCTCTGAAAATATGGAGGTCAAACTAGATGATCCCCGAAGTCTCTCGCAGAACTCTAATTACCTAATTCCATCAGAAACTTTGAAAAGTTTGATTCAAGACAATCTAAATATGATCATTATTTGTTTATTTTTTTGCTTTTTGTAGGGCAGTTGTGGTTAAGCGACTTACCCAAGGTCACATGGCTAGTAAGTGTTAAGTGTCTGAGGTCAGATTTGAACTCAGGTCCTCCTGACTTCAGGGCCAGTGCTCTATTCACTGCACCACCTAGCCGCCCCCATGATCATTCTTTAAAAAAAATCATACCTAGCTCTTTTCAAGAATAAACTAAATGATACTTTCTGATTAATTTTCGTGTAAATAGGAATCCTGGAGGTCATTGAGTGTGACCTTGTGATTTTACACATGAGGAAACTGCTACTCAAAGGAGATAATTGACTTGCTCCCACAGCTGTGTAGCAGAACCAAGAGTAGAAAGCATTTTTCATGACTCCTGAAATAGTACTTACTTCATTAAAAACACACTGCCTTAGGACACACTGGAAGGAATAGTTTTCCTCTTGGAAGCATGTCTTAGTTAATAAAGAACCTAATCTAAGAACTAGGAAATCTGGGTTCAAGTCCCTCCTCTGACACATAGTGGTCATGCAACCCTGGGAAAGTCACTTAGGCAACACTTATTGTTATGTGAAAACATCTTTGCTTCTAAAAATATAATGATGCTGTATGATATTACTACTGTCAATATGCTCTCATTTGGCAACAAATGAAAAGCATGACTTGCTTTCTCATTAATGAGACAGGGATATGAGGGTGAAACAGAAGAAATTGGATCACAAGGAATAAAAGTGCTAGTGTATCATTTCTAGTACAGCTAGGTGGTACAGTGGAAAGAGCCCCTAGAAACACCTGAGTTGAAAACCAGTCTTAGAAACTTATTATCTACATGAATCTGGGCAAATCACTTAACCCTATTTGCCTCAATTCTTCACCTGTAAAATGAGCTGGAGAAGGAAATGGCAAACCGCTGCAATATCTTTGCCAAGAAAACCCCAAATGGGGTCACAAAGAGTTGGACATAACTGAATAACTAAATATCATTTCTGCTATTTGGGTTTGAGATTTCTATTGCTTGAATTTTGGTCTTCCAGCAATGCTAGATTTCTTTTGCTGTTTTCATGAGTCAGCACCACCAGGAATGGACAGCTTCACCTGGTTAGACTTCCCTATATGAAATGATTTGTCATAAGTGAGAATAAAAGGTGACCAGTTTAAAGGGGAAAAAAAAAATAAATGTGGAAAATGAAAACTACCAATTCGTTACCATTAAACAAATGTCTATTTTTTTCCCATGTAGTTTCCATACCATGTCGGCCCAGTGGGTTGGCATCTTTAAACAAACAAATGAAAATCATTTTAGCGATTAATTAAAAAAAACACATTGGTAATACATTTCTACCATTCTTAAAATGTTAGCAATTATACTCATCACTTATCCTTTAGTTTTCAATGTTTGACATGAATTTAATCATCATAGGAAAAGTTTAACACAGATTATTAAATTCTGTATACAGAAAAAATGTCTCTATAAAGAAGTAAATAATCAGGATTCAGTTATTTAGGCAATAGAAAAGGCTTATATCCAAGGAAAGTTTTGGTTTCTACATGATTATCAACTAGCACTGATTTTAAATTCTCTTTCTTGATTAATATTTCTCCCCTGCCTTCACCGAATCATAACAATTATTTTTTGAGAGGAACACGAAAGTCTTACATCACACTTTGAGAAATTGGTTCCCAGACTAGAGGAACTTTCAAGCAGGAGTTGAGCACTGTGAATACACTAAGAGAATGGATAGCATTCTAAACTAACTAAATAAGTCTTCACATTGGGTTTTCATTATTTTGTTTGAAAGTCAAATGTTAGAATATCTGACACACCCTTATTCAAAAATTGTTAAATGCATTCCAATAACAAATTTTTAGATTTTCCAAAGTTTTGGATTATCCCCTCTATTGCTGAAAGTAGTCTAGACTTTGCTCTGCTGTAAATCAAATTATGTTTTCCATATATGTGGAGACTTAGTGTGCTTCTATCACAAAAAAATGGAAATACCTTAGCAAGAATTTTCCCTAGTCCCTCCCAAGACTGATATAGTGGGTTTCTGCTACTCGTAAGAATGATAGTTGGGAGAAATTTTCTTTGCCTGTAGAATATTTCTCCACATGTTCTCAATGCTTATTAAAAATCAAAATTACATTGAATTTCTATTCATTTTCACTTTTTCACATCATATTGTACCCCAGCACCTAGCACATTCCTATATTTATGAATATAAAACCTTTATTTCTACACAATGAAAAGCTTAAAAACACTCAAAAATTTTATTTTAAAAATACCCCCAATGTAAGGTAAAAATGAAAGGAAATGAGTAAGTGGGAAGCAGGAATTTAGAAATATGAGGACTCATTTTTTTAAAGTTCTTTGTAAAGAAATTTGTCCTCTAAAATAAGAAGAAAGAGGTGAATAACTCCCAAATCTATGCATCAAGGAATTTTAAATGTCACTGACAGACTGTTTAAGAAGACTTCTTGATTGATGATAGATCTTAATTGAAACTAGGTTTAGTAGCTGACAAAATTTGGTTAGTCCTCAGTGGATTTACTGGTTTTCTCTTCATTACTAAAGGATCTTGATTCAAGCTATTACCCACTCCTTCAATGAGTTTTACATATAAAAAGCATAGATTATTTCATTCAGTAAACCTGTAAGTAACTCCCTGGTCAGTAAGTAATTTATGAAATTATCCAATAGTTTCACCTTTGTTTCATTTTTCTCTGGTATTCTTAATTCCTTCTCCAAAACATAGAAATGCTTATAGGACTCACAAATCTACCTTCTTTTTAATATCATCTATCTTAAATGAGCTTTTCTTTCACTTCTTAGTTGAACACTCAGTCAAAAGAAGACTATTGCTATATCCCCACATTGTTTCTTTCATAGATTCAGATATCTGGAGGTTATTGCAGCTATTTTTTTTTCTTTTAACAGTATCCCTTTCTCTAGCTTCACTCCACCAAAGAAACTAATCAACATTTTCTTCTTCAAAGTACCAACATCCAGACTAAAATGCATTCTAATTGGATGCTTGATGATTTCCCAAAAAATAAGCAGTTAATAACTTATTGTCTTCAAAATAATATTTAGTATATTAATTAAATGAATATTATCCCTTGAAAACACCTAAAAAACCAATTTGAAATGGCTGAATTCTAACTCTCACAAAAAATCAGAAAGAAAAAAAATGAGTTTAAGTGAAATAGAGTTAAACTGTTTTCAATATTCATGTCTCTCCATAAGGTGACTTTACTAAAAGAGTTATACTAATAAGTGAGATATGCTCCTCCAGGTTCCTATAACCTAAGGTCTAGGAAATGGAGGATGAAATCCCTGCCATAAGACCAGACCCATTATGTATTCTATAAAAACTGGCCAGTTCCCTCTCTCTCTTTTTTACTTCCTTTCTTCTTCTTAGCAATCACTAATTAAGTATACACTTTGTGAAATGTGCAAAATAAGCATTAGCAAGGAAACAAAAATTAATGGCATGGTCCTTCCTCCCCTCCCCCAAAGAGCTTCAAATCTGGTTGGCTACTCTGACATAAACCTCTATTTAGTCTCTGCTCAAATAACTATTCCAAGGCAGATACACTGGGTCTGGAGAAAGGATGTTATTATAATACTTCATAAAATACATGAAAAAAATCACAAATTGTAAAAAGGCCTTGTGGGAAACAAGTAAGATATTTTCAAATGGCTAAACATAATGCAGTAGAAAGATAGCTGGAATAGGAATCAGGTGACCTGGTTTTAAATCTAGACTCTGAAAATTGCTGGCTTCAAGACTAGATAACTGACATAAGACTTAATTTCCTCATCTGGGGAAAAAGAAAAGAATGAATTCTGTTAGTGGCAATCCTACAAGCCTACAAACATAGTTGTTATAAAGAAACTTTTTTAAAACCTTAAATTATTATACTAGTATAAGATATGCTTAAATGTTATTTCAGCTATCTGGAATGCCCAAATTTTCATGAGCTATAGACTCAAACTTTAAAAGCACTTCAGTCTAGGGTACCACACTGCAAAGAAATCTATTTCCAATTGATCTTAATTTTCTTGTGTAGAGGCTTATTTTGTGAAGAGTATGATATGCTAATTTCTTCTCAAGGTTATTAAAATATAGAACCTAAGAGCTGGAAGGAAACTCAGAGGCCATGTGTATCAGCAAGCATCCTAGCATACCCAGGATGGCTGCTAGCACAGGTTCTTAGATCTGCTTTTCTAAAGGAAGGCAACTCAAAATGGGTTAACAATCTTACTTTAATCAATAAAATATCATTTACCTAGTTTAGGGGAAAAAGTCAGCCCCCTGAACTTCTCAGAGAACAAGAACAGAAGTTACAAGCAGTCAAAGAAACAGATCATCAGAAGGCTTCCAGCGTCTGACCATTACATCAGTTACATAGTCAGTTACCAGAGAGGGAAGCACCAACATCTGGGTTTTTCAAAGCCGGGGGGCTCAACAGCTTCACAGAATCTCATCTGGTCAAATCACACAACTCTTCTCAAAGTGAGCCCCAAAGCAAAACCTCACATCAGGCGTGTATATAGCCTTCTCCTGGCTAGGAGAATGTCACAGCCCTCTTGACCCACTGCCCCATCACAAAGCTATAAGGCTCGGGCATTCCCAAAAAATAAGCCTCCGCCACAGGCTCCATGTGACCACATTCAGCCTATTAAGGGGCAGAATATACTTTCAAATAGGGGAAGGTTCTCAGAGTCATGTAGACACTTTAGCAAAGGGCCTAGGGGCAGGGAAGATCTTCAGATTCTCATAACACCATGCAATATTACTTGACTAGGAATCACTTTTGCAACAGTGCCCAAAAATGGTGATCCAATTCGTACCTGAGGATTGCCATTGAATGAGGGAACTCTATCTCCCAAGGCATTCTATTTGATTTTGCACACATATAACAATTGGGAATTTTTTTACTTATAATAAAATTTAATCTTTCCCTCTATAAATTTAAACCATTCTTTCTATTCTGCCTCTCTAGGGCCAAACAAAATAGCTCCAAACCCTCTTTTACAACATAGCACTTCAAAAACATAAAGATGGCTATCATACCACTCTATAATTCTTCTCTTCTTCTGCCTAACTTCCTCAGTTCCTCAAAATTCTCAGTATTTCAAAGGCATGTTCTCCAGTCTTTTCATTATCATGGTTGAAGATGCTTCTGTGGCCTCTTCCAATTGGTGAATACTTCTCCCATTTGAGATTCAAGTTCCCTCCTTTCTTTGTTCTACTCCTGACTGTCTAGACTTTTCCATCTCCACTTTGGAGTCTTCTCACCTTTGAAAATGCCTCTGGCTAAAAAAGTTTAATCACCTTGGAAGATGTCTCCATCTCTAAGGCCTTCTCTCTCTGTGAGCTCACTCTCTCTGCTCCTCCAATTGGTGAGTTCTTGCCTGGACCTCAATTTGAAAAAGTGCCCAAGTCAGTCAAGCTCATTTCTCTCTTAGCTTTCCTCCTGATTGTTTTGATATTTCCATCTCTACCCTCAGAAGTTTATTCAATCTGAAAAATGCCTGAGTTCATTATACCAATTGGTAAATTCCTCCCTGGAACCTACTTTTAAGGAAGTATCCAAGCCAAAACTCACTTCTCTCTTGACTCTACTCCTAATTCTCTAGACTTACACTGGGATAGCATCCCTTTCCACTGATTTTCAGCTTCCTTTTTATGTGATGACTTTTCATGTTAGAATGAAAGTTCTTTGAGGTCAGGAATTATTTTTACTTTGCTTGTTTTTGTATTCCCAGTGCTTATCATAGTGTCTGGCATACAGTCAGCATTTACTAAATGCTTTATCTATCATGGTTGCCAGGTTTTGTTTATACTTCAACTTGTCTGTTTTGAGACAAATCATTATTAAACAACAAATTACTGGGGGAATCCCTGGCCTTTCCCAAAGTTTTATCTCACCTAGACCATCTTATCTAAGTGGAGTTGTTGCCACTCAACTAGAAAACTTTAGAAAGAATTTCATCTGAAGTGAATTCTAGTCTACTGTGTTCCACTCTGGTAGGTTTGGGCAAGGTGGGTGGGGGTGTGACTTTTTTTTGTCCAGATTGCTTGAGGCTGCAGGTGGTCCAGAAGTGATCAATCATGTCCCCAGGTCCCTCATTGTTAACCAATCAGAGTTGATTGTCACACTGAGAAACATCCACTTTTCCAAAGGCATAGAAGGATAGAGTGGATTCCATTAGGGGTCTTTGAAAATTGAGAGCTCCACTGACCTCTTTCATTAATTATGTGATTGAATAATTAATAAAATGATGAATAACCCAGAAACTCTCTCTAGAACTTTTTATACAACATGGCTTCTCTTCTAAAATATGTCAATTAAGGCTGATCACAGTAATTCAAATGTGGTTCAATCAATGCAGATATATCGGCAATGTTATTTCCCCCATTCTAGACACAGTACTTCTATGAATGTGACACAGGATATCACTGCTTTTTTTGCCTGCCATACTATACTACTGACAATTTAAGCCTTCAATACAGTAAATGCTCTCATATTTTTTCTTTTTAAAAAAATAAGAATTATCTGTATTTATGAAGATGATTTTTGGAAGTCAAATGTAGAATTGTACATTTATCCATATTATATCTCATTTTATTCATTTTAGCTGATCATTCTGGAGATCTGAAGATCTTTTTGATCATCATCAAACATGTTAGTTATCTTCAGCTTTGAGTCATATTAAAATGTGATGACTACACGCTTCACGCTTAATCCGTGTTATTGGTAAAAATATTGAATGACATAAAAGCAAAGCTGAACTTCACTAGAGTCTTCCTTACTGCTTGATTTGAAGCTGTTGATGACTACTTGCATTTAGTCATTCAACCAATTCCAAATTCATCTGACTATTCATATAACTTGCATTTCTTCATCTTCCCCACAAAAGCATGAGAGATTTTGACAAATGCTTTGCTGAAATCTTAATTCATTCTATCTCTAGCATTTCCCTTAACTGCCAGTTTAGTTATTCTATCAAAGAAGGAAATGAGGTTATTTTCACATGACCTTTTCTTAATGAAGCTATGAAGGATCTGGGGGAACACTACTTCCCTTTTCTAAGTACTCAAAATCCATCTGCTTAATAATATGCTTTAGAAAAACGCAAATCAAAATAATATTGAGGTTTCACTTCACACCCTGAAAATTTTACAAAGATGAGAAAATATGTTAATAGTTAATATTAGTTGGGGTTATAAAAATACAGACCCAGTAATACACTGTTTCAGTAACTATAAATTGGTCCAACCACTAGAGAAACAATTTTGATATTATATATACTCTTTGATCCAGAGATCCCACTACAGGGTATATATACCCAAGTGAATAATGATAAACACCTATCTGCACTAAAAATATTTATAGCACTATTTTTTCAAATAACAAAAACTTTGGGAAAAAAGTAGATGTCTATCATTTGGGGAATGGCTAAATAAATTACGGTGATGAAGTACATGAAATTTTCCTGTACTATGAATAACAGTGTATATGATGAAAACAGAAGGATAGAAAGACTTATGTGAACTAATACATAAGTAGAACCAGGAAAACAATATAAAATAATGACTAGAACATAAATGTCAACAATAATGACAAAACAATAAATAGTGCTATCAAACTGTAATGGCCATGTTGACCCTGAAAGAGAGATATGAAAATATACCTCCTTCCTTGCTTGGAAGAATTGAAGGATTATGGGTGGGGAATATTTCGTATAGTGTCATGCTTGACTAAACTTTAAGTCTTCTTTAAAATTTTTTTTTCTAAAGAATGGTTCTCTGGGAGGGCAAGAAATAATGGAAAATACAGGTAAGATAAAAAACAGAAGTTGTCAAGTTTAAAAGAAAATGACACATCCCCACACCACCCCCTCAGCCCTCAAGCTAAATGTATTCTGCAAAAAAGCAAAAGAAGCCAATCTCAGTGATCTATACTTGCAGACTTAAACTTCTTCACTTTTTAAAAACTGGAACATTCATTGTTCTTCAGCCCTTTCCCATTCTATAAGATCTCCCCCCCCCCAAATCAATAATATCAGTAATCATGTATTAATTTTTACAATAGTGCTCTAGATTGTTCACCTGATGACTAAACTCATTAATGGTACCTACATGTTAAATACGATAGGTCAGTGACCTTAATTTCAATCCTTGGGAAAATGCTACTAAAGAAAATTAGTTAGGGATTATTAAATAGCTGGTGAGTATGTGGACTTTTTGAGCAGTGATGACAAAGAAGCAGACTGACTTTATCAAGAACAAGTGATACCTTCCTAACCTGTACTCTGAAATTCATCCCTGCTCCTCGACCTTAGGGCCCCTCCATTTTGCTGAACAAAGGGTGTGGAGGTTGCACATTAGAGAACTTCTCTGAAATCCTCCACTATTTAAGCGGAGCACATAGGAAATTCTCTTCATTGTTCTCTACCTGACTGCTTTCCTGGACTTCATCATCTTAAGAAACTTATCATTTTGAAAGATGAAATCAGCTCAGAAAGTCTCACTTCCTCATATTATTTCCCTCCCAGGTTGCATGCCTTCATCATGCCCTCACACCAAGAAACCTTTCTCTCCTCCCTCCTCCTGAGCTTTTCACCTTCTTTTTAATGTGTTGTTTCTCCCATTAGATTGTGAGCTCCTGGAGGGAAGGAACTGCCATGTCTTTCATCCTAAGAACTTAGCCCAGTAAGTGGCAAATAATTAATGTTTAATGAGCCCATTTTGACAGGGCTGATATGTTGTTAGATCAGGGGGATAGCTTACCTAGCTTTGACCAAAAAAATGTTCTCATATGATTCTTATAGGGAAAAGGAGAGAGGGAAAGAGTGGGGGGGGGGGGGAAGAGAGACAGACAGTAACAAAGAGAGAGGGAGCGAGAGACAGAGAGAAAGCAGAGAGAGAAAGAAAAGACAGAGAGACAAAGAAAGAGAGAGAGAGACACAGAGAGATAGAGATAGAGAGAGGAGGCATATTTTGAGCTGGTTAAAAGGACAGATTTAAGCAAAACATTTGATAAAATATTTCACGCTATTTTTGTGGGGGGGTAGATAAAGTAATGTACACTAAACAATAAAATATCTAAATGTATTTGCAACTGGTTGAATGTTCTGACTGGAAGAGTAATCACCAATGGTTCTATGTTAACTTGGCATGAGGTTACCAGAAGAATGATGCAGGAATATGTTGTTGGCACTGTGTGCTTTAGCATCTTTATCAATAGCTTAAATAAAATCCTAAGTGGTATGGTAATCACACTTGCAGATGAAACAAAGCTGGGAGGGAAAGATAGTTGCTAGATGACAAGTCACAATCTGTAAACATCTTGATAAACTAAACATTGGGTTAAGTCTAATCTGATTAAAGACAGAAGAATTACACTTGGGTCTGGGAAAAATAAATACTTCATAAGTATATAACAAGGAAGAGACAGCTATAATCCACTTTTAAAAACATATTAGGGGGTGGGGTTTAGTGGATTATAAACTCACTATGATTCAGCAGTGTGATGGGGCAGCCAAAAAATCTAATGTAACATGGAGCTGCATTGAGAAGCACAGCTTCCAGAAATAAGGAGCTGACAATCCCTCTGTTACTCTATCTTGCTCAATTCCTATTTAGATTGTTTTGTCAGTTCTAGGTACCACAATTGAAGAAGATTGATAAACATTTAAGTGTCCAGAAGAAGGCAGTTAAAATGGTAAAGGGTCATACTAAGATTAATAGAAGAAAAAAAAGATGTTGAGAGGACTTGGGATGAAGGAGAAGATGTGATAGCTATCCTCAAGAACTGTCATGTGAAGGACAGACAGAAGGTTTGTTTTGTTTGGCAAAGAGGGCAGAACTAGAAGCAATGAGTGGAAGTTACTGAGGAGAAACTCATTTCCTGCTTGCTGTCAGAGAAATCTTCCTAGCAAAAGTGGAATGAGTAACCTCAAGACACAATGGATTTCCCCTTCTTAGAGGTCTTTTAGTAGAGGCTGGATAACCCTCTGTTGGATATACTATAGTGGGAATTTCTTTGACCTGTGCTTGGATTGGATGCCTGCTGAGGACCCTTCCAGGTCTAAATTTATGATCCCTGCTAAGTTTAAAGAGACTTTTGACTCACTCTGTACGTGAAAGGGTAATTCTATTTTAAAATTTATTATCTACTCTTATATTGTCTATAATCCAACAGTTATTTATATTTGATTTGGTAATAGAATGATGCTTTTATTTTAGGATATGCTGAGGATTTAAATCCCAAATAATGAAATATAAACTAATAAACACACGTGTCTGCTTAGCCAGTCATTCTTCTCTTGGACTATATTGGTCTGAAGTTTATCCTAGTTTATGCACTACAGGTCCTCATGTCAGATCACAGCTAGGTAGCATGTTCAGTAGATTAGGTACATGATGGATAGTATAAATGTGTGTGTTAAGTGTAGAAGGCAATCCCGAATTAGTGTAGAAATGAATGTAGCCTTATCTCTTTTGCTTTCTACTTTCTATCATCACTGTGAAAATTGGAAGATGACAGGTGGCTAGGTGGCACAGTGAGTAGAGCACCGGCCCTGCAGTCAGGAGGACCTGAGTTTAAATTCGGACTCAGACAACACAAAAACTAGCCATATGACCTTGGGCAAGTCACTTAACCCCAATTGCCCTCCAAAAAGCAGAAAGGAAGGAAGGAAGGAAGGGAAGAAAGAAAAAAAGAGAAAGAAAGAAAGAAAGAAAGAAAGAAAGAAAGAGAAAGAAAGAAAGAAAGAAAGAAAGAAAGAAAGAAAGAAAGAAAGAAAGAAAGAAAGAAAGAAAGAAAAAGAAAATTGGAAGATGAAAAGGTAGGAGTTATTGGTAGGTTAATGGAAGGGACCAGCAGTGATCAAGTTGAGGCTCAGGGCTAAGGAGTAAGAAAGAGCTGAGTTCTTTCCTAGAGCTTTGTGTTGGTGTAAAAACTTGAACATGGAAACCTGGCATATTTCCCAGGTTATCCCCTATTCTATACCAGACATGGATAACCTATCTCAGTTGATACACTGTGACCTGACCTCTAGGCTGGTAAGAGCTCCTCTTTCTAATCTTGATGTCTGACTCACACCTTCTTGGGAAAGCCTTTCCCAATTAACCCCAGTAATTCTCTAATCAGGAGCCTGTATTTTGCATTCTCTCATTGCTTATATATCTATCCAGCTGTACTCTCTTGATTCACATATTACTTTGAAATTCTTAAGTTATATCACATGTTTCTATTGTCCCTCCAGCTAGCCACCTAGCCTCTCAAAGGCAAATCTCATATTTACCTTCTTTTTCTTCTGTTTTCCTGGTATTACAACTTGCAGAGTGCAACCCACATAGCAGGGATTCAATAATTGCCTTAATTAAGGAGATGAAGTAATTCTGAAGATTGAGTTCATGGGACTGCATGGAAGGGGGTCAGGAGAAATAGGCGGAGGAAGAGATAGATCCAGTTACTAAGTTGAAACACTGCCCAGATCCAGGGCTCAGACAGCTCTCTTTCACAGAGCAAGTCTTCCCTCCAGCTCCTGCTGGGCTGCAGACCTCATGGGGAGTAAGTCAAGAGAGCAGGCAGCAAAGTAATGCTTCTGTGGCTCCTTCCTCAGTGCTCACAGAAGGACAGATAATCTTCAGAGGATAGTCTAGCACAGAGTTTGTATGACTTTAAGTCCCATGTAAAATCGACCATTATTACAAAATCAAGTACCACTTCAAATAGGCAATGTTCTACAAAGCATCTTCTGGGGCAGAGACTTTGTTAGTATATATTTGTGTGCATGATATTGTGTATATTCTTATGAAGAGATGTTGATCTTTGCATGTCAGCAGTACTATGTTATATATGGTGGGAAACCCAACCAGAGCTCAAAGCTGGGATCCTCAGGCTTATCTCTCTCTCTCTCTCTCTCTCTCTCTCTCTGTCTCTCTCTCTCTCTCTCTCTGTCTCTCTCTCTCTCTCTCTCTCTCTAGATAGATAGATATATTTAGATATAGATATGTAAAAATGATATATATACATATTTAGAAAATTCATCTAAAATCAATATTGTCCTTATCAAAATAACTAGAATTTTGAAAAGTTTTAAAGCATATTTTGTGTAGAGAGAGTACTAGTTTGGGAGTCAGGAGATCTGGAGTGGACCTCCAGCTCTAATACTTACTATTCATATGATCAAAGATGTTACTTAGTCTCTTTGAACAAACCTCTTTTTATGCAAAATGGGGGGTAATAATCTGTTCTTCCTTACATCACTGCTTTAAGAAAAATGCTTCATATACTGCAGAGTACATAATATATTGAGACTATTAAGCTATATTGTGTTGTTATACTATATTGTACTGTACATATTTCCAAGGAAAAACAACGTACAAAAAGTCCTCAAATTACAATGGATTGTTATCCCTTCTCCTTGCCAAGCCTTACTAAGGTCAACTTCTTCTCATTCTATCCCCTTCTATATCAGACAGTAGATTTCTTCTGTAATCTTTCATCTCTCTCCATTAGACTAAGTCTCTCAATATCTACTGGTTACTCCCATGGTACCTTTGAACAAGATCATAAAATAATTTTAAAAAATTTAAAAACCACCTCTTTTGACTAAAAACAAAACCCAACACTTTTTGACCCTACCCACTGCTCAAGCTATATCACATCCTGACTTTCTTAGTCAAACTCCTACAAAAAACTGTCTATGCTCATAGGCCCAATTTCTCATTCTTTCATTCTTTTCTTAATGCTTTGCAATCTAGTTTATAACCTAATCACTCAATTAAAATTTCTTACTCCAAAGTTACCAATGATCTCTTACTAGCCAAATCTGATGCCTTTTCTCAATTCTCCTCTTTCTTGGAGATTTTTCAATAGCATCTGACACTTAGGAAGACCCTCTTCTTATAAGATAATCATTCCTATCTGTTTCTGTTGTTACTTTTTTTCTTTTCCTTTTTTCTTTCGTCTAGAAAAGCAGCAGGTGCAAGTGAATAGAGAGCAGGAGTCAGGAAGACATGGGTTTGAATCTTGTCTCAGATACTCACAGTGTGAAATCACTTAAACTCTCTCTGCCTCTCTTTCCTGACCTGTAAAATGGTAGTACCTGCCTTACCTGTATTGTGAGAATTAAATGAGGTAATACGTGTGCAAATCTTAACTATTATTATGATTATAATCATGCAAAGGGCCTCATAAACCTTAGAAGGCTATATAAATATCAATTATTACTCTATTTTGTGACATTATTCTCTCCTGTGTCTCCTCCTACCTAACTTCTTTCATTATCCTTTATTGGATCCTCTTCTCTATCATGCCCCCTCTCTAAGTATTTCCCAAGTCTCTAACCTGGGCCCTCTTTGTCTCTCTACATTTCCTTTAAACTTAGCCTTCATGTGGTTAAATATTATCTCTATGCAGATGTCCTCCAGATAAACATATCTAAGCACAGCCTCTCACTCAAGCCTCAGTAGTGCACCGTGAATTTGTACATTTTAAATTAGACATTCTGTAGGCATATCATATTCAACATGTCTAAAATGGGGCTGATTACCTTTTCCTCCAAACTGAATTCTCTTCTACAATTCGTCATTTCTGTTAAGGACAGCACTAACTTTCCAACTACCAGTGTCTGAAATCTTGGTGTTGTGACCAACTTCTCACTGTCACTCACCCATAGGTATACCATGTCTCCCTACAGGGGAGCATGCCTGCTAGACCTTTCATTTCCCCTCAGGCTAATGGCAATCCTTATCTTAGATGTTCTATTGCACCTGGTCCAAGCTCTATGAATTGTTTTACACATATCCCATTGTTTGTCAAGTCTCCTAAATTCTACCTCCACCATCTCCTGTATCTGTCCACTTCTTTCCAGGGACCAGGCTATCATTCTGTTTCTGGACCTTGTTTCTTTTTACATAGCCTATGACAATATCCTCCTACTTGGACCTGTTAGCCTACATCTCTCTCCTGATCTAATCCATCCTCCACACTGCTACCAAAACGATGTTCCTAAAGCAAAGGTATGACCATATCACCCTTCCAAATGATAATTTCTAGTGCTTCTCTATTATCTATAAGATCAAGTATAAGCTTCCCTTTTAGGCACTTAGAGCCCTTTATGACGGCTGTAACTGACCTTTCTAGCCTCATTATTCATTACTCTCCTCCATGAACGCAATGGTCTAGTGAAAATAGCTTTCTTATTATTACTCACACAAAGCACTCCACCTCCCATCTCTATATCTGTGTCCTGAATCTTGCCCATGCAGAAAGTACATTCTATACTCATTTCTGCCTCTAGGAATCCCTAGCTTCCTTCAAGTCTCAGCTCATTCAAGACCCTCTAAATTCTTCTTTCCTGATCCCTGTTTATTTTGTCTCCACTTTGACATGTTACCTCCCCTAGCTAGATTTTAGCTCCTAGAACATAGATTCTTAACTGGGGATCTGTGAACTGGTCTTTTTTTGGTTATTTTTAACATTTTTATTATATTATAGTTATATATCACATGTAATATTAATTTTAAGATTACTGCTTTCCTTTGTAATCCTACACATTTTCTTTTGTGTATTATTTTATGCATCTGAAAACTGCCAAAAACGTTTCCATGACAAAAAATGAAACAGCTAAAACTATTGCCCTAGAGGGAAATGACTATTTTAGTTTTCTCTTTGTATGCTTAGCATCTGGCACATAGTAGGCATTTATAATGCACAGTGATTTATTGATTGTGAAAGATAAGCTAACTGTGTGAAACTGGCACCATTGACACCTCCAACACCAGCTCCTCCATGACTCATTTCCTGATTCCCATAATGACTACTGTCTCCACCCAGTTCATTTGCAGCCATGGTAGACAGACCTAGCCTTAGTGCCAGCAAAGCCTGTGTTCAAAGGCCACCTGTGCCTCATAGAGGCTGTGTGACCCTAGGCAAGTCACAGTCTCTCAATGCTTCCAGAATGTTGAAGGATTAATGCTATTGGTCTTTTGTTATACCTGATTTCACTTATAAACATAAAACTTTCCTCTTTTTTTAGTGTAAATTCACCACTAGCATTATTCATGTTAAGTAACCTATGAATCATCAAACATGTTAAAGCTGGAAGGGGCTTTAGAGATCAGCTCAGTGAACTTCCTCACTTTATATTTAAAGAAACTGGAATTCAAAAAGTGACTTTTATCCATCACACAGCCAGGACTAAAGAGTCCTGAGTCCAAGTCTCTTGTCTCCCCATTGAATGTTCTCTTAACTACACCCCATAGTCCTTGTCGTGAATTCTTTGGGGGAGAAGAGCAAACCCGGGGAGCAAAATGAAATGAAGGAGATAGAACTAGTTTTGAGGTAACTAACTGTGAAAACTTAAGTAATTCATTTCACCTCTGGGTCTCAGTTTCCTTATCTATAAAATGAAAGACGTAGGACTAGGAAACCTCAAAGATCTCTTTGAGCATTAAAGCTATGTTCCTATTACTATGAGCCAGAATAGTGAGGAAGAAGAAGAGAATTAATGAGGATAGGTATTTACATGTAAGAAAGAAAATGTTTGCAGTGGACTCTAAATTTTGAGTGATGGAAGAATAGGAGGGAGGGGTAACATGGTAAGAGTAAAGATATGTCAATCTGGAAATGGCAGTGGAAGGGTGGGTGAGTGGGGAGGAGAGATGCTGAAGATGCTGAGCAGACCTGTGTGAGAAGGGAGGGGGGGAATAGCAAGTAATTGCTTTTTATGTGTAAGTAAATTTTCCAAGAAAGTTAGGTTTTTAGGATCAAAAGCATAGCTGGGGCGGGGGGAGGGGAAGGCTATGTGGCACAGTGAATAGAGCACTGACCCTGGAGTCAGGAGGACCTGGGTTCAAATTTGGCCTCAGACACTTGATACACTTATTAGCCATGTGACTTTGAGCAAGTCACTTAACCACAGTTGCCCTCCAAAAAAAAAAAAAAACATAGCTGGGGTTATTATTCCTATATTGAAATTGTTACTTTTATGGGAGGAGGGAAGAATACATTTGGAATAATCTCTATCCCAGGATAAAACAAAAAGGTGAATGATTTTTTTCCTCACCTACCTGAAATGGTATTCTTTGGAAATTTAGGGCAATGATATTCTCATTCCATATCATCATAGAGATAATAACTAAAACTACATAATAAATCCACTACTTATTTTTATGTTAATAGGTGACACATAAGCTGTGAAAATTCCATAATAAATTAAAATTTCTAAATAAGAAGTAAGTGAACATAAAATTCTGAAAATCCCATGATTTGGCTTAGGAAACACTGAGAGGTTTAAATCTTCATTTCTTCCCAAAGGCTGTTGCCATGCCAGCATCTACATTCATTTTGCCCCTCCAACCCCTCTCTCTTTCTCTTTCTCTCTCTCTCTCTCCCTCCTTCTCTCTCTCTCTCTCTCTTCTATTTGTTTAAAGACACATTTACTGAAGTCACCATTGGGTCTGATGTGACAATTCTATCTTGGAATCATGGAATCCATTTTGTTTTATCAAATCAGGCAACAAGCAGATGCATTTTTTTATTTTAATTGTAACTTTTCACTAGATGCTTTATATTCAAACTTGATTAATCATAAGTACAGATTGGAATGTGAGTAGCTTGAAATGTTTTCATTTAGTTGATTTTACACAAATGGCACCTAACATCCCTTTCCAAAAAGATGGATTAAAGTGTCATTCATCCTCAATAGCTTTAAATTTGCTAAATCAATTTTTTTAGACTCTATATAATCAGATCAACTCCATCTAAAGCACATCTTCTAAAAGAAATGAAAAAAAAATCTAATATTCAGTTCTAATTCAATCTCTAACATTCACGGATATTCAAATATAAATTATTTTTAAAGAAAATCTTAGGATCAGATTTAGGACTAAAAGTGATATGCTTAGTGATGCTTAGATACTTAGATAACCTTAGTGATATACTTATATATGTCAACTCCTTTATAAATAGATAGACTGAGGCCCAGGAAAGTAAAATGATTTACCAGTTGTCTTACAGGAAGGAAGGAGCAGAAACAGGGTTCAAACCTAGGTCCTCTGACTCCCAAAGCCAAAGAGTTTCCATTCTCCCACAGCTTAAACAACTGCTTTCATTTCTTTTCACTAACTCAAAACTGAACTAAAATTTGAGGCTAAGATAGGCACTATAGCTTAAGAATTTACCATGTAAAAAAAAAGAGTAAATTCAGAATCTAAAATAAATTCAATTTTGGGAGGAAGCCATAATGAGTTATTTTAAAACTATATTTTATAATATGCTTTGTGTTCTTGAAATATTCCTGCTGTGCCTTCCTGTTCCTTCCTTCTACATACCTACTATGTACAAAACACTATGCTAGTTGCTAGAGATTGATTTTTTTTTTAATTGGTCTTGCCCTCAATGAGCATATATTCTACCAGGGGTTACAATGTCAACTCACAAAAGCAGCTACAAAGTAGCATGTTAACATGTTGAAGGAGAGAGGAAAAAGCTATACATAAATTGTGTCTAGAAGGAAGATAAAGATTCAGAGAGGTAGAAATTTAGAGAAAAAGCATTACAGCCATGAAGAATTGCCTAGATGAAAGCACAGAGGTGAGAAATGCAATGGAATGTCTAATCCAGGAAACAACTAATAATCCAGCTTGGGAGAGGAATGTGAGCTAAATATGGAAAGGTAAGTTGGAAACAGATTATGGAGGCTTTTTGACATTAGGCTGAGGAGTTATGGGGCCACCAGTTTTTAAAGAGGAGGGTCATGGGACATATCAATTTCTTAAAACTATTTTTTGGTAAATGTATGAACAATGAATTTAAGAAGGAAACCTTCTAGGGGTATGAAGGAATTCACAAAATAATACATGTAACAGATGATAAGGGTAGCTTGTAGCCACTGGAGTAGAAAGGAGAGAGATGGACATGTAAAGGTGGAATTAGTAAGATTTAGTGATTGGATAGGGGGTGGAGAGGTAGTGGAGAGAGAGTCTTGTAGCAGCAGTCCCCAAAACTGACTCTAAGAAGAAATTAAACATTTGGTTTATTCCCCCTTCCCCCCCACTCTCTGAAACTAGGCAAAAGAAATTCTATGACTTATCCCAAATAAAGATTATAGATAATAGGTAGATTTTATAAACTAGCAAACCACAGCTCATTCTAGGATCCTGACTATTCCTACCTCATATCAGCTACCTCCTACAGTTTCTAAGGCTAACCAAACTGAAAAGAAAGAGATCTATTTGGCATCACACTAGACAACCTACCCACAAATTATATTCTAACAAAGGATAAAAAAAGGAAGGGAAGTAATTTAACAAAAAACAACACATTAATGTAACTGATGGCATACAGATATACCATATCCATAGCTACCCACCTTTCCAAAGATCAGTTCTTCCCAGTACCTCTATGCTACACTCCTAGCTCTTTGGACTTTCCCCACAATACTCCCTGCTAGTAGTTTCTCCTCCACCATTCTTCATTTTCAGATCCCTTTTACATATTGTCTTCTCCCATAAGAATAAAAGCTTTCTGAGGGCAGGGACTGTCTTCCTTTCTGCTTATGTTTGTATTCTTTGCATTTGGCACAGTGCCTGGCAAGTGCTCCCCATAAATACTTGTTGAATGGTTAATATTGAAATGTTTGCATCACTGCATATATAGAATCTACAGGGGGAGGGAAAAGAGGAAGGCAGAAAATTTGAAACTCAATTTAAAAAAATGAATGTTAATTATTTTTACTTACATGTAATTGAAAAAAATAAAATGTAAAAAAATTAATACTTGTTGGCATGATTTGGGGGTGACTATTGGTCATCACAGCATACTGACAGAGTAAATACATAGATCAACTGCTATGTCCAGTGAAGTTTCTGAGTTAGGACAATTTGCTTTATAAAAACCAAGGCAGAAATTGAGACCCAAACCATATTACCAAACCTCAAGTTCTTTTGAGCAAAACTGCATTGCATAGACTCAATTAATTCCAGAGAATACCTACTAAGGGGCAACACTTGATAAAGTGGAACAAGTATTATATTTGGAGTCATAAGATATGTGTTCAAATTCCAACTTTGTCAATTACTACCTGTTGGTTGCTGTTGTGTTGTTTGTCCTTTATTGTCAAAGACGACCATGACATCAGGAAGGTGATGCCATCATGCAAGTGAAATTGGATTTAAGTGAGGGAGGGCTGCGCAAAATCACCAGTCTTACTCTTTCCTCCAGAGCCATCTGGGTCCAGTGTGAAACCTTAGACAAGCTACTTCTCATGTGTGGACCTCAGTTTCATCAACTATAAAATAGTGGGGTGGATGACAAGGTGGAAGATAGGATGGTGGAGGGCTGGAAGATTATCTCAAAAGCCCCTCCTGTCACTAAAACTATGGTCTTTGGTACAGCTTTCTTTAAAAAAAAAAAAAAAGAGTATTGCTATTTTTTGTTTATATATCAGCTTCATTTCTAAATATATCCATCTTCCCACTCCTTCCCACAAATTGTACTCTAACAAAGAATAAAAAAAGAGAGGGGGGAAAAGTTTTAAAAAACAACAACGAGAACACATTAATGTAACTGATGGCATAGAGATATGCCATCACCATGGCTACCCACCCATCCAAAGAAAGGAGAGAGGGGTCAAAAATGCCAGTTTTGAATAAAATAGCATTCAAACACAGAGAACAGTAATGCAGTAGTGTGTGCCTTTAAATATAAAGTCAAAATGAAGTCATTATTTTGTGATTTATAGTAGTAATATGTAAGAGAATGAACAAATTGAATTTCCTGGGGATGAAGAGAAGTCAGAGGATCTTTTTGGTTTTTTTTTTTCCTTTTTAGTAAAGTGAATATTGTTCAAAATAATCTGCCCATATGAAGTCAAGGGGACTTGACTTTGAGACATTCTCACAGCATCTGCTGATTTTCCTTCCACCCCAGCCCTGAGCCCTAACCTTTAATGTACAATACTGCAGTTTTATTTCATTTTTTTGCAATTTTGCTAAAGGATCCGTCCTCAGTGTTGATTAATTACATTGAAAAGAGAGAAGATTTATTATCCAACAAGACTGTAAATTCAGGAGCTAACTTCAGCATTCTGTGGCTCAGCGCAGCAGGCAGCCATGTGTGACAGGGCACTCCAAGGCCCAGAAGCTGAGGAGGTCTCTTTAACAAGGTCTGAGTAAGTAGGTCAGCTGTCACCTGTGACAGGGTTCAAGCTTCTCACAGAAGAGCACATTAGCTGTGGTATCCCAGGATCAGTTTTCGACAGCTGAGGATGGAAGCTTTATGCTTTTAAAAGTCCTCGGTGTATTTTTCCCCCAGTGGAGAGACCCATGTCTTTTGGCAGAGCTTAGATGTAAGATAAGAGAAAAATCATAAATATGTTTTATTTTTTTTTGAGCCCCAAAGGGCTCTTCTAAAACTTACGTGTTAAATACTTTGCATTTTTATAATGCCAAAAGGTTACAGTAAAAAACTGTTGTCAAACCCAGATTTCATTCTCCAAACCTAGGCCTTTATCATGATGACAATGAAAATATGGAATAGCTAGCTCTGGCCATGTTTTCCTTTGTTCTGACTTATTTCTAAATGAAAAATATTCAGCAGTATAAAATCCTCTTGACTCTCAAATGAAAGTATTTAATTGTTAGAAGCAACAACATCACCAAAAAAAATCAAACTCCATTTTCTGTACTCTAGAGACCTGTAAAAGTCTCATTCACTGCTAATGTATGCCTTTAACACCACTCTTAGTTATACTAGAAGACTGAAGCCAGCGGGAAACTATGGAGAGCACAACTGATCTTGACCTCTTCACTCCCCACAGTTTTCTTGCTATGAAAACTTTTATTCAGTATAGAAGCACCAGCCTTTGACCAACTCAGCCACAAGAACATTTTGTGTCTCATTGCTGTATCAAGTTCTGCAAAGTTGTAATGCCACTGAACAGCACACCTGTTCCCATTCAGGTAGGATGCATCTGACTGACAGCATCTTTTTCCATGCTATCTTTTATTGTGTCAAGGGACCCTTTAGAAGTGTCGTGAAGCTTATAGACCTCTTTGCAGAAGAATTTGTCAGAATGTACAAAATAAGATACTCAAGATTACAAAGGAAATCAATTATAGAAAACAAAAGTGCTCAATATCTGAATTTGCTAGTGCATACAACATGGACAACATTATTGCTTCCTATTATTTTCATGATGGCTAAATCGCTAGGAACAACATAGGATGACATAAAATCTGGCTTTTTAACTTTGTTCCAAAATCACATAAAAGGAACATAGGATTGGAAGGGGAATGTTATCCCCTTCATGAATTGGCAAGAGTAACAAAAGTTATTTATTTGATTTTCTGGTAAAATAATTTAATATTTTATTTTTTCCCCAATTACATGTAAAAACAATTTTAACATTTTTTTCAAATTTTGACTTCCAAATGCTTTCTTTCCCTCCTTTCCCTCCCTCTTTCCCTCATAGACGGAAGCAAGCAATTTGACATGTTATGCATGTATCATCATGCAAAACGCATTTCCATGTAAGTAATGCTGTGAAAGTCATGGACAACCTCCTCCCCCCCCCCAAAAAAAAAAGAAAGCAAAGAAAAAGTATCTTCAATCTGACACAAGTTTCAAATAATGTTTTAAAATTGACTAAACTTGGGCAATATTATCTCTGGGGAAACAGAGATAATCTAAATCAAAGCAGAAATTTCTTTTGTAAGTTTTCTTCCCAGAGCTATGTTCCTATAATACCATAGTGATAGGGTTTCCCTCTGTGCTCTGACAGCTGGCCCCAGAGAGGTTGAGGGGACAGTGTCACCTTCCAGAAAGCCCAGTGTCCTGCCAGCTCAGAGCCATGCCAATGATAGGAGTGGGAGTTGATAAAAATAGGAGTCAGAGGAATCCAGGAAAAGTGAAGCAGATTGAGAGGCTAGAATCCTATTTCTCAAACTACCATCATCCACAGGAAACAAAAAACAAACAAACAAACAAACAAACTGAGATACAAGATGGAAAGCACAAGTCCAGAAGAGGTTTCAGAATCTGAGTGAACTGACAGCAGTTAAGCAAACAGCCAAATTGGTTGATTCAATTGAGAAATTTTTCCAGCTGCTTGACTCAATTGACAATGTGATTAAATGATTTGGTATCGCCACAGCCAAAGAATATGTGCTCTCTAAAAGGATCAGATACAAAGGAAATAAGCCTTGAGTTTGGAGTCAGAAGGCCTGGGACACCCAGTGACCTTGGGATCATCAGGATGGCTGTTATCCTCACCTGTAAAATGGAGATGACAATTTCTCCCCAACCTACTACATAGTGTTTCAGTAAAAAAAAAAAAAAAAAAAAAAGTCCAGCAAAGTTTATAGTCCTTTACAATGTTATATCACAATTTAAAACTGGATGGAGTCTGAAAGACTGACCTAGTCCAGTCTGCTCATTTCATAGATTAGGTAACAAATGCAAAGAAAGATTAAGTGACTTTTCATGCAACTGTCCCAATTTATTCACATTAGACCCCTTTATACACTCAGGATTTCAGCCAAACTGATCTCCTTGCTTCCCTGTACCCCAAATCCCATCTTCTTTTTCTCTGCCTTTGCCCTAACTAAAACCATTTCCACTCTCCACTTTACTGTTGATGCCTTCTCATTCTATTACCAATCAAATCCTGAATTACTCTCACTATTCACCTGAACCAATCAATAAATCAAAAAACATTTATGAAAGCACCTACTATGTCCCAGGCCTTTGTATTTTCCACTGCCCTTTAAGAGGGTACTTAGTACTTAGTAATAACTGATGAAATTGTAACTTAATTGTGACTGAGGGGTGGGTGGCCTTTGTACTTTGGATGATTGATTTAAAGATGATTACCCCTTAAGTATGGTTGACTTAAGGATGATTGGAGTTGAGTCAAGACAAAGAAGATTTTACTGTGACACTCTAAATTGATGGAGGAAATTATGACTTACTGAATGAGATGTTTTGTTTAAGACTATGTGACCAACTTAGTAATAAATTGTTATGTTATATTGTTGTGAATGTTTTGCTTTAGTTTTTTGATGAATAAATAGAGAGTTCTCTACATTATGAGATCAGAAACTTAAAGTTATTCACAGCAACAGTCCTTAGGAGAGCTACTCCTGATTGGCTTTACATTTTATCTAATCAATCCTTCACAGTGTTATTTTCTGACCCCTCATGCAGTTCATCTACTAACCATGGGTGACCCCCAAGGCTCTGTCCCAAGCCCTTCTCTCAACTTACAGATAACATACTTGTACAGACCCTTCTCACCTCTCCTCTAGACAACTGCAATAACCTTCTGATTTCCCTACCTCAAACTTGTAGACTGATTATTTTCCCATCCCTTGAATGCACTCCCTCCTCACCTCCACTACTCAAAAGCCTTTAGTTCCTTCAAAGTCTAAGACAGGTTCCACCTTCTTTGGGAAGCATTCACTGACTTGCCCCTCCTGAAATTATTCTGAATTTACTTATATATTCATATGTTGGATCCCCCAGGAGAATGTAAACTCTTGGAGAACAGATATCATCTTTGAATCCCAATTCCCAGCACAGTGGCTTGCATGGAGTTTATGTTTATTGAATAACTGAGCTGAATTTCCCCACATCAAAATGTGACTGTCAAAAATGCATAAAGGAGCCTAGCTAGGTTTTGAACCTAAGTGTTTCAAACCACCGCTCTTTCATTTGTATCACGTTCCAAATAAACCGCTTAGTCTATTCATAATCATCATGTTCATGATTTTACCCATTAAGAACAATGAATCTGAAATTTCCTAAATGAGGAATAGATCTCCTTTCATACCTGTCTCAAAAAATTGACTTGATAAGAACAATATGGGGAAAGAGAAGGGAACAAACATTCATTAAATGCCTACTATGTGCCAGGCACTATGCTAAGTGCTATCTCATTCTACCTGTAACGAGCCTTAGAGGCAAGTGCTATTATTATTCACATTTTACAGATGAGGATACTGAGGCAGACAGAGTTCAGTGACTTGCCTAAGGTCACAGAGGTAGAAAGTGTTTGAGAATGGATTTGAACTCATATCTTCTTGACTCAACACTCAGCATTCTACTCATTGTGCAACCTAGCTGCCTAGAGGAAGTATTGTTAGACAATTTTTTTTTTTAAAAGATCTAATGGTTTTGGTAGATTGCAAGGCCAACCTTAGTTGACAGTGTGATGTGGTAGACAAAGAAAAAAAAGTACTAATATAATCTTGGATTACATCAAGAGGAATAGTTTCCAGGAATAGGAGGTGAGTCTTTCTGCAATGGTCAGAGCATATCTGGAAAAGTGGGTTCAGTCCAGGGTGCCATGGTTTAGGAAGGGTACTGGTAAACTAGAATACATCCAGAGGTTGTCAAGGGTGTTGAATCCATGCCATATAAGGAACAGATGAAGGAAGAGGGGATGGTTAGCTGGAGAAGAGAAGACTCTAAGGAACATGATAGCTGTCTTTAAGCCTTTGAAGGCCTGCCATATGGAACAGAGACTATATTTGTTCTATTTGGCTCCAGAGGACAGAATCAGGAATAGTTAGCAGTTGTGAAGAGTCAAATTAGGTATTAATGGTGACCAAAAAAATTCCTAAAAAGGTAATTGATGCTTTCCAAAAGTGAGCTGCCATGCCTCAATAAGTAGGGTACAGAGTGGCGGGGGAGTGCCCTCCCATTGGAGATCTTTAAACAGTATCAGGCTGACCACTGGCAGGGATGGAACGGGGGGGGGGGGGCTTTGTCATGTAGGAGTAAGACCAGATGACCACTGAGGTTTCCTCTATTTCTAAAATTCTATGATTCTTGAATTTTTTAATATTTCCCCCATGAAAGATTCATAGATGTCAACAATTAAAATGAATAATTTGTTCTTCTGCCACCAACAGAAATACCAATGATGGGCATCAGGAGCTTAAGCAAACTGGTTATAAGGGTGTAATAGATGCACCAGAGGTATTTAGAACATCATCTGTCATTTTTTTAAAGGAATAAAGGAAGCAGCTGTCTAAATATTTGTTTTTTTTTCCCAAAAAATATTTACACACAGTCCAAAGGAGAGACAGAGTTGAGACAATGTTTTCATCCATAAGAGACCACAAAACCAATGAATGCCCTCAAAATAAAAGACAGAGAGACAGAGAGAGAAAGCGAGGGAGGGACAGAAAGAGACCAAGACTGAAAGGAACACATACATACATATACACCAACTAGTTAAGAAAAGGAAATCCTGGGAGTGAGGTCATTAATAAATTCTGCCATTCTCTGATAGTGCAGGAAGGAGGAAAACCCTGTTGCCGTTGGCCTCAATTTTAAAAAGGAGGGCAGTGACATTGTAATCTTCCTAGTTTTTAAGCAAACATTATCAACTGCCTGCACAAGTCCTTTTCGCAGGCAACATGGCAAAGCTACTGCCTCTAGGATAGGATGGAGGAAAAAGGGCTGATTGTTTCTGTTGAAAAGAAGATGCTCCCCACTTCTTTATGATCAATTGTATTCAAAATTAAGAGTCCCCAATTCCTCTGCCATGAAACAAATGGAAGAGAACTCTAGTAAAATGCAAGTCTAATCTTCCAGGTCAGTAACATATCATGACAATGAATAATAAGAAGACAAATTATATCTCTGGAGAGAACAATGGCTGGCTACACAAAGTGAACAGACAAGGATTATTAAGACAGTAATGAAATCTGTTTATGCATTTTAACTGAAGATGCTCATTTCAGCATCTTTGGCTCCCCTACAGGAGTCTCTATTGCCAGAACTTGTGAACTGTTGCTATAGGATGGAAAAATAATTTGGATATAGTTTTAGAGACCAGAAAATAGTGGTTGGCATTACACAGGCATTGTTTTGGGGAAGTTTGATGAAACGGAAAGCTGCAGAGGATTGTGGAGATTACAAAAATGTCCATTATAATCAGAATTATCTATTTTACACTTAACTTTGCTATCAATCAAGAGATAGCTTGATCATCTATCCATAAGTCTGATAAATTATAGGTCTTATTTTCTTCTAATTTTCTTTTAATATCTCTATTTATATAGGGCATGTATTCATTTTGACCTTATCTTAGTAAAGGATATAAGATATTGGTCTAGTTCTTGTTTCTTTCATACTGCTTTATAGTTACATATGCAATTTTCATGCAAACATAAAAGCAATTATTATAAAAAAGGTAGTAACAAGCCAAAGGGGAAAAAAGAAGAAATTATCTTAAATTTCAGCACAAAAGATTTAGGCTAAACATAAGAAATACAATCAATAGTCAACCATTAATCAAAGTTGCTCATTGTTCAAACTCATTATACCCTATTTGACAGCAGCAGCATTTTCCCTGACAAATTTTCCCCTCTCCTCCCGCCCACAACATGGGGAGGCTTTGCCTAAAAGAAGACAAAGCTGCCCCTGGGACTTGATTGACTCCAGCTTCCTGGAGCAGTTTCCTTCCTTGCAGACCTGTTCCCCCACTCCCACCCTAGCCAAAACAGGGTAGCCAAAAGGACAAATCATCCCCTGATTTGATTTGCCCCAGCTTCCCTAACACAGTTTCCTGGTTATCTAAGAGAATTAAAAGTCCCAATCCTATAGAGTCTAGGTCCCCTCAGATTCACTGGATTTCTGAAGCCAACATGGGTCACCGTACCCTGCCCTGCTTACCAAGCATATGGATTCAGAGGGAGTCATGTCCAGAGAATTTAAATGCTACTGTATATTTGCTGCTTTAAAGTAAAGTAAATCTCCTTAAGCTTAATGGCCAATCACTTGTGAGTATGCCATTTTGCTCCCTACATTGAAACTAAGAGGGTGCAGGCGTTAGAGATGGTCTCCTGACATTTCACAATGATCGATTAAAGTACAGTTTCAGGCTGAATTAAGCATGGAGAGGGAAGGAGACACTAGTATGACTAGCTCACTGCTAAGTTCAATAGGAAGAATAATAAGCACATTTATGTAGCCCTTTAAGGTTTACAAAGTACTTTACTCAAGAAAATATTGTTGGGTAAGTAGAGGAAAAGTTACTATCTCTATGTCAAAGTGCTTTCAAGTGGCTTGCTCATTGCCCTCTAACTAGTATGTGGGCTGAGATTCAATGGCTAAGCTCTCTATTTCAAATCTGACTCTTTCCCCTAAACCATGCTAATACCAAGAAGAATGAGGACCAACATCCTAGTTTAACTACTAGGTGAATGAACAAGAGATTGGCCACAAACTAGTCTTTTGGTACAGGTAAGAAGGAGGACTCAGGTAGGAAGTGATTTCAATTGGAAAGGACTGAGCTGCTGGTTTGACAGCATTATATGGAAAGTATTAGGGCAGAAATGATTTTTTAAGGAAGATCAATCTCCTTCTTCACCTTTCTAATCAAAATATGTCATGAATTTTGACTACATTAAATTCAGCCTGAAATTTAAAGATATTTCTATCATGTCTAGGAGAGAGAACGTTTAAATGTTAGGTCACTAAATAGGACAGAAGTAAAAGTAATCACTTTCACCCAAAGCATCCTACAGGCACATGCCCTGACCTTGGCATCTTCATTCTACAGGAAATGAGATAGACTGCCAGAGAGTGTTTCCTGTTGGATCAGTGGCCCTGCCCTGCTTTCCTTTAATCATGGAAAGTTTTCTAGAGGAAGTGGAATATAGGGAGGGTTTTTATGAAAAGGAAGGAGGTATCTTAGGGAATTACAGAATCAGGACCCATTTCAACAAGTGACTTTACTGAGAATGAAGCCCAGAAGGGAATATATGGGTGGGGTGGGCAGGGCGTATGTATAAGTGTATGAATATATATATATATATATATATATATATACACACATATATATAAGTATGTCTATGTATACATGCACATATAAACATATGTGTACATGTTTGTATATACAGATACCGTTATATTATATGTGTATACACACATACATATATACACACAGTTACTAAAGTTACAAAAGAAAAAATAAAATTCAGCAAGAAAAATAAATTGGATCAAAGCGACTATGTCACCTTGTAGTTGGATTAGAAAAGTCCTAGGATTCCTCCCCAATCTAAGATTCTATAGTTTTAGGGACACTAGCTAAAAGACCAGCTGGGGAGTTTAGGAAGGGCCTTCTGTACCATCTCCTATTTCTCCAAATCAATTTCAAAACGTTGGAGGATTTTAATGACCACTTTTAGGTCTTCAGTAGAATAGTTAGTCTTTCTGGGTTTGAGTTTCCTCATTTGTAAATTCAAAGAGATGAACTAGATAAGAGTCGTGCACTTCTTTTTGACTCAGGAACCCCTTCTCAGAATGATGTTTTTAAATGCGTAAGATCCAATACATAAGATCACAAAAGAAAACAATTATATCAAATTGTGTGTTCGTTTGTTTTTGGTAGTGACTCCGTGTGACCTGATTTGGGGTTTTCTTGGCAATGATACCAGACTGGTTTGCCATTGCCTACTTCAGCTAATTTTTCAGATGAGGAAACTGAGGCAAACAGGGTTAAGTGACTTGGCCAGGTTCACATAGCTAGTAAGTGTCTGAGGCCAGATTTAATTTTATGAAGATGAGTTTTCCTGGTTCCAAGCATAGTTTTTTATCCACTGTACCACCTAGCTGCCCCTATATTGAAATACCATTTTTAAAAAAATCATAGACTCTAGGTTAATAATCCCTGAATCTGCTTTTCTCTTGGGTCTGTAAGTGACTTGTCCAGGATCACAGAACCAGTATCAGAAGTGACACAAACTATTGCTCTGAGAATGCATTCCTCTCTCGTATATCATGTTATTTCCCTGAAAATGCACATGTATATCCTTCAGACTAAGGACTCAATAAATATAGTTAATTTGAATTCTCTTTTTTTAAAACAAGATGAGAGATTTGTGATTTTTTAGCCCCAAAGGTACGTCACCATCTTCAGTTCAATTATCAGTGGCTTCTTCCGTGCATTGCCTTCTTTAGAGTTAACAGTTTTGCTGGTTCTCCCTGGGGAGTACACACTCCCCTCCCCAATCCTCTTCCTTGATGACCTCCAAAACTGCCATTCTATATGGGTCAGATTCACTTCCTGCTTTGCTTTCACTAAGAACAGTTCTCCTTGGGGCCAGTGGCACAATTATTTCAGAGAAAGTTGAAACTTTTTTCAACATGTAACAGCACTAAGTGGTGGGAGTGAATTAAAGACAGTATTTCTACTACCATATTACTGCTTAATCAGGTTGATCCTAATTAGGAAAATATAAAAAGGAAAGAAAGGAAGAATTAAGTGGAACTAATTAGCAAAGTATGGCTTTTTTCCCCAAGACATATAGGCAAAGAAAAAAAAAATCATAAAGAACAAATAATGGCTCTTTAAGCCCAAATTTTCATCTTCATTTACTGGATCTCGAATCAGAATGTCCTATTATTATACAAACTGTGCCGTTTGCCATTTGTGTGACCTTAACAAAAATTACTCAATCTTTCTCAGCTTGTTTTTTTCACTGATAAAAGGTGGTGTAAAAATAGATGATTTCTAAGGTTCTTCCAATTCCAGTATCCTATGATAGGCTTCAGAAGAATCTGTATGTCCTTCAAAACAGAATTAAGATAATCCAGATGCTGCATTTTTCCATGTGATAATTCCATAGGTTGTGGAGTATAACTCTCTAGGAAAAAGTAAGTCAGATATTGAAAAACATTCTGCTTTTCTCATTCTAGGAAACCATTCACAAGCTATTTATAAAATCAGTTTATAAAGTAACTGTTTCAGTACTTTTCCTATGCATAGAGCAAAGTCCAAGAACAAATTTAATTTAAAATTCATCACAAAAGCAATACAATTGGGAGGGGAGAAAATCAGGATGTGTATTAATTTATTCATGCCTGATATGTTTTTTTCCCCCTAGTTTATGCCCATAACCTTTTTTTTGGGGGGGGGGGAGTGGTTTGTATTGGAGGATGAGAACTAAAGTCAGAAGAAAAAAATCCAAATTCCTCACTTGTTTTGCTTCTGTCCTCTCTGCCAAGAAAAGAGACCTTTTGATTGTAAATGACAGAACAAAAATGACTAAGGGAGATTTGGTACCTGAATGTAAATAATACTAGAGACACTTAGTAGCCCTTGGCCTTGATAAATTCAAGTTAGCTGCCACAGATTAAGTGTATCTTCCGTTAGAAAAAGAAACTGAAAGATATGATTGTGGAGTCACTGTCAGTAATATTTGAAAGATCATGGAAAATTGACAAGGTACCACAAGATTGGGGAAGGGTAAATATGTCATGATTTTAAAAAAGGGAAGAGAACAGAGCCTGCAAAATATAAGCTATAGTGATCTCGGCTTCAATCCATGAGAAAAATTCAGAATAAATCATTAAATAGATGACAGGTAAACATATAAGAAAGGAAGTGGTGATCACATAATAGGGTTTTAGAAACTGACTTTCTAGGATTTGTAGTTTAGAGTCAGGTTCTGAGAGCAATTAAAATCATTGAGCTGGAAGGTAGACTTAAGCCACATTCTGGAGCTTTTCAAGGGACATGCACTCTATAAACTATAAGCAGAAAGGAAAGAGTAGATACCACAAAGGCTGAGCAGCAGCCCTGATAAAATGGCATCCCCAGCCCCACTTGGGGTTCCATGAACTCTGCTCAAAAGAATCAGTGGCACAAGGCCAACAATTGGAAGGAGAAAATGAAAAAGAGACATCAAGAGGAGAAACTGAAAGACCTGAGCTACAGAAGCTTGAGATAGGGGTGAGTCATTGGCAAGACAACCATCTTAGAACGGAGGACTCAGTTGGAAACTGTTGGTTGTGCCCTCTTATTCAAAGACAGAAGGGAATGCCCCCCCCAAAATGGACTGTTCTTTCTCCAATTTCCTCTCCAGTAGTACCTGTACAGTACAGACTTAGTATAGACTCTGCTCCCTTACCCAGACATTTCTGTATACTGATTTTACTTCATACATAAAGGGGTCAGAGTTTAACTAGAGAAAAACAAAACTTTAAAGTAGGATAGAGTGCTAAACCACTATGTGAATATTTGGAATTTTTCTAATGGGGAGCTAGTACAATTGTACTAATAACTTTTCCTATGATATAAACTCCATAAAATAGCAAAGAAATGAGCTTCTATAGATATCAGGACTACTATATTGATCTTAGGTGAAAGGTGAGCTAGCGTTAATATAGTATGGATAATAACATCTCCATTTTCTGGATAAGAAAGGAAAGGAGGCAGATGGAAGGTGCCAGTCCTAGATGAAATAGGTGATGATAAGATGAGATTCAGCTCTGTCCCTTCCAGAAGAGAGGAGGAATCAAAGTATAGAGTATCTTCCATGGCACTGTCCATCTGAGAGACAAATATAAGGAGCTCTCACAGCTCCATGAAAAGTGAGTTATGCCAGACTAATATCACTTTCCTATTCGACAGATTTATTTAGCTAGTACGTGTAGAAATGCTGCAAATACAGTTTACCCTTTAGTAAAACTTTCGATATAGTACTGTCTATTATCATTTATTATGATGATGACAATGACAATGGTGATGTCTATATTATTATTGTAGATGAGGAGGGATATGCACTAGATGTGAGAGAAATGATTATTTCTTTCCTATATTAATAGTCAATTATTGAATTATGACTGAAGTTTTCCCCTTTCCTTCATCTCATTTAAAAATCAGCCTCTGTAGGTTACTTGGGCAACCTTTGAGGTGCAGGCCTCATCATGAAATGAAATCATGGGTAAAACTGATCCAACTGGAAAACTGAGATCTATTCAAAAGGCAAGGAAATTTTAGTTTACGTGACTTGATGGATTCTGATCCATTGTGTTTTGGGTCAGACAGGTCTGGGTAAAGGTGGATTTTGCCATTTATATAGATAAGGACTTCTTAAACTTTGTCCACTCAAGAAGTGTGACCCCCTTCAGTGCTTCTTAAATTGTGGGTCAAGACCCCATATGGGTTGCAATCCACAGTTTAAGAGGCACTGGTCTAGATTATCCTAAAGGGGGTGACATGGGTATAGATGAATCTCTTTGATCAAGACTGAGTGATCAATCATGCCACCTACTTTCATTAGAATAAGCCCACATCTCATTATAATATGAATTTTCTCATTACTTGATAACCAATCTGATTTGATTGTCACCCTCTGGAAAAACCAGTCTTCCAAGGGCATATAAGCATTGAGTTCAATGAGGGGTCTTTGGCACTGAAGAGTGCCACTGATCCCTTTTATTAATTATCTGCTAACATGATGAATAAAATGATTAATTACTTGGAAACTGTGTCTTAAACTTTTTATATGTCACAGTTGTAAATAAAATCAGATGAATTCAGCACTGGCTAGATTCAAAGAATAGTTATTAACTGTTCAATCTTGACATGACAAGAGGTATCCAGGGGAGTCCTCTACAGAACTGTGGGACATTTTAATTAATATTTTATGAAACCTCTGGGCTATGTAGCATTTTTATCAAAGAATTGGATAAAGTCATAGACAGTATGGTAATCAAATTTGCAAGTGGTGCAAATCATCACACTGGTCAATAGAGTCAGGATCCAAAAATGATTCTAGGCTTAATCTGATATTTTGAACTTCAACAGGGGTAAATAGAAAGTTTTACACTTGGGCTCAAAAAAAGAAATCAACTTCCCAAGTGCAAGATAAGAGTGGTATTATTAAGTAGTCATTTTGACAATGATCTAGGACTTTCAGAGAGGTATGAGCTCAATATAAGTCAGCACACTTATATGACAGTAAAAAAAAAATGAGGAACAACAGAAAGCTGGTATGTTTAGCCTCCAGAAGGTTCAAAAGGGACTTGAGAGGTGTTTTCTAGTATATAGAGGTTTGTCATATGGAAGAGTGATTAGATCTGTTAAATTTAGCCTTGTGGAGCAGAGCCAGGAGTTACAAAAAGGAAAATTTAGATTTCCTGTCTGAGAAAACAACAACTTTGCAAAAAGAGCTATTCCAAAGTACAATGAATGGGGTATTTCCTGTAAGATCTAGGAGCTGAGGCAAAGAGGTTAAGTGATGTGTCCAGGATTACACACCTAGTAAGCATCTGAGGTCACATTTGAACTCAGGTCTTCCTGATTACAGGATCAGCTTTGTATCTACTGCGCCACTTAGCTGCTTACACCACTATTTAAATTTTGTTTTAACCTAATTCCATTTTAGCACTACACTTTTTTTTTGCTGCAATTTTACTAACTGTCAAACATATACTAGTCATAAACTTATGTCTTGTAAAGAGCTTACGATTTACTTTTGCTAGATTATAATAAACTCCTTAAGCATAAGATAGATTCCAATTCATAGCACAATGCATTATATAGAGTAGGTAATCAGTTTGTTTTTAATTGATTTTAATGTTTGATTAATATTACTTGAATTTTTTAAAGGTCTATGTTGGAGAGAATGTGCAAATAAAGTATATCCTGACGAGGAAAATGATTTAATTAAAAAATACCATTAGTGCTAAGTTCCCATCTCTGATCAATTCCCCAGTTACATAGTAAATGACATCATCATCATAATATGAGTAACCATCAGTGCTCTCAGAATAAAAAAATTTCATTAATATTCCATTGGTATACACAATATGATATTAACAGGTAATTGCTTTGCAGAAATGCTGTCAGTCTGAAAAAAATCTGTTCCCCCTTTTTTTTTTTTTTTTGCATAATTTGACACTGGGTGCAATGGTCACTCTGAATAATCTATCATGTTTCTACTGTCAGACTAAAAGTCTATTTGCTAAAGAAAAAAAATCTAGTTGCTCATTCTTGGGTCATATAGAGGCAGCCAATCACTCACCTGGGCTTGTACATTTTCCCAAAATGTTAAAGTGATTATAAATAACGTTTCCTGAATTTCCCTTTTAGTGAGATATGTCAATAAGTCCTGATTCACAGTCAAGTCACATCTGGACTCTCAGGACTTAAAACTGTAAAAACAAAAATGAAATGGAGATCTGACAAATTATCCATTTCATTTTATTAGTGTAGATGGAAAAGATTACTTTATGGCTTGTATTATAGAGTTTATGAATCAACATTTGCAAAGTAAACCAGATAATCGGCAAATCTATAACTAACTTTAGGACACATAGACTATTCCTAAATGTAATTATCTAAAATTGTTCGATTGTTTCACTCCTTTTCAATGAGCTAATACACACATACAAATGTGTGTGTGTATTCAATGAATTCTAATGTTTTAAAATCAATGACCCTTGCAGAATCGTATATAAAGTGAAAATTATTCAAATATTCTTAGTGCAATACTGTAAAGTAGAGCCTCCAAATGCTCCAATAGATCAGATCCACCATTATGGAAGCTTGAGAAGAATTTCTGTTCTAAGGCCATAGGAAGGCATCTTTCCCCTTTTACCTTCTACTACCTTATACAGGAATCTCTTTAAATATCTCACAAGGAGATTCAACTACTGAACAGGTTAGATAAACTGATCATGTGACCATTTTAAAAAACAGGCATATAGTTAAAAAATGTTTGTTTTATAATTGTCAGGGAGGGAAAAGGAATAATCACACTGACTTTATCAAAAGTGCTAGGAAAAAAGACATTTCTGTTCTATAAATATATGGATTTAATTTTAAGTAAACTCTAAATCACTTTCAGTTTCAGTCTATTCTATTTTCTCTGACAAGTGGAAGTTAACCAACATGTACTACACTATGATCTTTGTTTTCCTGCAAATAAACGCCAAAGTTAAGACCAGGTTACCCATGATTTATTGGGCAGCTAGGTGGCATACTCAATAGAGTGTCAGGTCTGGAGTCAAGAAGATCTGAGATCAAATGGAGCCTTAGACACTGACTAGCTGTGTGACCCTGGGCATGCCACTCAACCCTGTTTGCTTCAGTTTCCTCATCTGTAAAATGAACTGGTGAAGGAAATGGTAAACTACCCTAGTATCTTTGCCAAGAAAACCCCAAATGGGGTGATGAATAGTCAGACACAACTGAACAAAAACCTATACTTTTCCAAGACTTTATTACTCTGCTAAGGGGTTTATTCATCATATTCATTCTTGTCCTAATATTTGTACTTTTGTCCAATTCCTTGCTAGAGAGTATTTGTACCAAAGAAAAAGCAGGAAGAGAAAAAAGACATTATTTTAAATTCCATTCTACATTATGACCCAATATCTAGTTGAAGAAAAGGTTGGTGGAAAATCTGTGGAAAGTGTTAAAATTAGACCTGAGGATACCTTGGGATTTCATGTGCCCTTCTTACTCCCATTGATAATGAAGAAGCAATGAGCTAAACCAAAAGCTTTAACACAGTGGAAGTTGGGAATGTTCCATTGGTGTGAGGAGCTATGACCATTGATGAATCAATTACTTTAGCTGTTTCTGTGTTGCTATATACTTTCCTCCTTTTTTCGGGGGAGAGGGAATGGGGAGGGAAAGGCTATCTGGACAGACTGTACTGCATGTATTTGATTCTTGCCTCATGTATTTGCTAACTATGTTACCAAAAGCATAACAATCTCTCTGAGACCATTTCCTCAGATCAAAATCTGCTTCATGATATTTACAATATCATACCTCACAAAGATATACTGAGAAAAGCACTTTACAAAACTTAAATGCCTAGATAAATGTTTATAAATACTGTTGTAATTAAGTTATCAAAATAGCTAGAATAATTTAAAAAAACAAATAAAACAGCTGCTAGCCTGAGGTTCATTTTCCAGAGTGTAAAAGACTTTGCTATTTCATTTATTTACATGGGATACTCTTTAAAATGTATGTGTGTGTGTCTGTGCATGCAAAATCATAACATCTGATATCCCTCATACATAAATATTATAAGGGACAAGAAATTGAATGAAAGAGCACAGACTTAAAAGCAAGATTCTGGAGCCAGTGCCCATGGACCCTGCTGGGGTATAAAATGATAAAATATTGAGCAAGTCTCTTAACTTTACCTATCTCATAGGAATGTTCTGAGTTTAAATATGAACCTACGGGGGAGAGGGAAGGGGAGAATGAACTCAGAAAAATACTCATGATATAAGCAAAATTGAGTACAAGATAATCCCTGTAAGACATCAAACTAGATACAAAGAGAAATTAGAACTCAGAGAAGATGCCACTTAAATAAAAGACTAAATCATTATTAAATAAATGATTACTTTATAAATCATTAAATAAAATACCTAATAAGCATAAAATATGAAGAAATGTTTTTCTTTGGGGGATTTTTATTTTCTTTCTTTTAGTATTTTTATCACTGTACTTTGATCTACTGAGTCTTAGCTGACTTCTACCAAATAAAATCTCAGCTTAAAAATAGTTTCAACCTGATCTATATATATTGTATGTTCATGTATATATACATATAGGAACACTTTCACACCTTTTGATAATTTCTAATTAGGCACTGAGTCACAAGAGTTGAGATGTCCTCTGACTCTGAAAAGGGTATAAATACTCTGAGTTTAGTATTTTGCTTTGGGGGTCACTCACTGGAAGAGTGTTCTTGTGTTTTGGCCACGTGAGACTCTGGGTAGTCATTAAGTAACCCCCCAGCTTTGAAAAACTCAGAAGTTGGTGCTTCTCTCTGTGGTAAATATGTAGGTATTGCCTTGGTCAGACAGTTGGATCTCTCTGTTGATCTGTGTTAATTTCTCACACAGTTGGAAGCCCTGTCTGTTGTTCTTTATTTCTCTGCTTCCATTTTCTTTTTTTTTCTTTGTTCAGATTTTCTCTGAAGTTCAGGGTGCTGACTTTTCCCCTGAACTAATGAATGTAATTAAATAGATTGTTGACCCCTTGAACAGCTATCTTTCCTAATAAAGCAGATCTAAGAATCTGTGCTGGCAGCCATCCTGGGTATACCAGTGTGATTGCTGCTACAACTTGCTACTGCACAAGTGTCCAACTTGTTTAATCTTTCTACTTGGAAACATTATCAGCCACTCTTTGAAGAGGCACTAGTGACTCTAAGGCTGACCTAATACATCTTCCATTATATATTGTAACCTATATAAACATATGTATTGTTTCTTTATGTAAAGATATAATACATCTTTCCTTACGTATTATGGGTTATAACATATTATACAATCAGACAACAGTGCTTTTTGACATGACATATGTCTTTCACCAATGTTCCCCATTCTGGAATCTAAGAGAATAAGTTTCATGTGAAAATAGAGCTCAAAAAGTTCCCAGTTGAGCAAGAGTCCAATTGCAGGCCTCTTTTGGATCATCAGGCCTATGAAGCAGATCCACAGATTCTCTATGTCTACAAAAGGCTCTCTGTTACACAATAAAGATTTAAAAAGAGAAAGAGGTCTGCTTTTTTTAAGGTCTTGTTATCTAACAAATAGTCCTATGCAAATCACTTTGCTATTGAATGTAATGAACAATCTCAGAGGATGAAGTATTCATCCTTCTCCGTAGTGACATGGAAGTATCTAACGAATGTAGTCTATTGCATATGCTGTCGGGTTGCTTTCTTGGTCAGTTTTGTTCATCTGGTTTTCTTTATTATAAGGCTAGGTTCACTGAGAGAGGTTTATACTGGGAAATGACATATATATCTATATATAGGTATATATAGATATATATATATACACTAATAGGAAAATGTAAAAAAAATATACAGTGCATTAAGTGGATTTTAAAAAATAGAACTCTGATGTCATTCTCAAACTTAGTCTTTTTGTTGATGTCCCTTTCCTGTTCCAAAATAGGCTACCATCTATGATTGTTTAGGTTTTAATGGCTCAAAGTGAGTGTAAATAGCAACTACTTCTGTTCTGGCCAGAAACTCTGAGGGTCTTCCCCTCCCAGAATGATTCTTTGTAAAGGCAAACTAGGCCATTTTTTTTTACCTCAATTCTTACCTAGCCTTTAGTTAATGAATGGGCATTGCCTCAGGCAAGCTGAAATCTGAGGAAGACCGTTGTCAAGATCCAGGGCCATCAGCAGTAGTCTTGACCTGTGTCTTCCCCATGGACTCCCATGACTAGAGGAGAAAGTTAATCTGATGACTTTGCACAGGTCTGCCTCACTTAAATCCAATTCACTCGCAAGTCAAGACATCACCCTCCTGATGTGGTTGAATGGAAGAATGGAAGAATCAACAACTACAACTATAATGCAAAAAACAACACAATTTGACACCTAGTACAACATAATGATCACGTGATACCCAGAGGCAATAGCTTCCTTGGAGATTTCCCTACCTCAGTCCCCTTTCTTCTGACAACCCTTCAATATATCCAAATAGTACCATATTTGATATTCTTAAAATGCCACTTTTATTGTACTGCTCACTTGCTTTAGAATCTAAGAATTATGCCTCATCACATCAAGCTCAAACTCCTTGCTTGTTTCTCAAAGTCATCTATATAATAAGCTTCCATTCTACCTATCCAAATATCTCTCCTCCTAGGTCTACTCACTGGATTCTATATAAACCATATGCCTTTGGTTATACTATTAAACATCTTCATCCACAGTCTCCAATGATACCCATCCTTTCATTTGAATACACAAATTCTCCATATCTTTCAATGCCCTTTTGGATTCCCACCTCCTCAGCAGGCTTTTCTAGTTTAAGTTGATCCCTCCATGCTCTCAATTCTGATTGCATGTTCTACAGAGTTATACTTCTTAATAGGACATATACTCTTCGCTTTTTCATATACGCCTCATCTCTATCCCCATGGAGGTGGGTTAGTTCCTATGGGGCAATGGATGAAGTATTATACCTCATCACTTTGTATGGGATAAGTGAAAACTTCTCAATTTGGCGTAACTTTCCCTTCCTCCTTCTTCATTGCTTCTGTCAATCACTTTTATCTTACTTCGTCTGTTTTCCTGCTTGGTGGGACCCTCCCCCGCCCTCCTTTTCTTGCTGTTCCAGTTGGGGAAGAATTTGGTGAAGTATGCCTCTCCACCAATGAGAGAGGAAACAGTTGGGGAGGGGGCTTTACTAAGTTAAGTTATAAAATCTGGCACTTTCTTTTGTAATTTGCCTCTCTTCCATGATGAGTCATGGGGAAGACCACTCTCTTCTCCGGGGAAGAGAATAAACTCCTGTTCTTATCCTAACAGATCTCTGTGTTTATTTCTTTTCACAAAATTATGGATACAGGGTATTTTTCATCCCAAATGACTTCCATCATAGGGCCTCTAAAAGTACACTGCATATAGTGGGTACATAATAATTCTTTTTTTAAATTTTCTTCCTTTAGATGAGGAAGTAGAGACCGGAGCAATGAAGTGATTTGTCCTAAATGAAATATAAACTGATGTTTTATTTTTCTAAGTACAGTTCTCTAGCTATTATGTCCTTGTGGTCTCTCCCATTCACCTTTAAAGTTACATGATTCTTCTTCATGAGATAAGGACTGGACCTGTGCTTTTATTAGTATATGGAATTTTCAGTTGAGGAAATTCCCTCTAGCAATGCAGATCAGTACCTTAAAATCTTGTGTAGAGAAGTGAGAGGTTAAGTGATTTACCCAGGATCACACAAGGCAGACGTGCCTTGAGCACAGATCTTCTTAATTTGGATGTTAGCTGTCTATCCACTATACTACAGCACCTCTCTCATACCATATGATGATGCATGACTTTTCAATTTATCCAACACTGGGTTGGGTGCTGCGATTTTATAAAATCCTTTTCTTGATAAATCCTAGTAAGGCAGCACAATAGAAAGTATAATCTCTATTTTTCTAGATGAGGAAACAAATATGTTCCTATATGAGACACAGAGAAATTCATTTATCTTCCTGATATGAAATGAGTAAGAAATAATATTTTTTTATTATTTATCGATTCATAAACTTCATTGCTTGCTAACTATATACTAAGCACCGTGCAAGGTATCTTACTATACAATTTGCTTTTGTACAACTCATTTATGAATAGGATTTGATATAGCTAGAGTTAAAAACAGGTCTAAGAGAAAATTAAACAAAGGTGAACAATCATTATAAATCTTTTATAATCATTTAAGTCAAATATCTTTTTTTAAAGAAAAAATGGCATAAGAAATAGAATGCCAGCAGTCAGGAAACTTATAGTCATATCCAGCCTCTGGCACATACTGTGTGGGACACTGAGCTTCTCAGTGTGCTCAGACAACTCTTTACTACTGTAAATTACCAAAATCACAGTTGTGCAAGAGTAGAGGAAGTTTCCACACCAAGATTTCTAAGACTGATAAAATGACAGTTTCAGATTTCTCTATGTCCCCCCAAATTAAAGATACACACTTTATTTATCTCAGTTTATTCCAATTTCATGTCACATAACTTGCATTTAGATGCACTTTTAAAATATTGTTGTTTACTCATACTTTACGGTTGGTATGTTTAATCTAAATGACTAAAATGTGAGCTTAGGACTGTTTCTTGCCTTTCTCCAGTACTTAGCACAGCTTCTGGCACATAGTAGGCCCTTAATCAGTGCTTATTAACTGGCTGACTAAAAAAAAAATTTTTAAAATTATGATCATGAACAAAATATATACACTGAAGAATAGAAATTGATCAGGTACTGCTTACAAGGCACAGTCTGATAGTAATGAAGACAGAAGAGATATTTTTGGTGGTTTTGCCAGAGGATTGCTAGTTACCTTGATGAGAACAGAGTATCAGATGAGTGAGAATGAAGTGGTTAGGGTTGTTAGGATTTGGCGCTCCCACCACCACACCTGGGTTCGACTCCCAGTCAGGGAACCATAAAAATGAAGTGGTTAGGGTTAGGGGTTGCTCTGGAGACCCCAAAATACCAACACACCAGGTCCTGCCAAATGAATTCAACTCGTCTTCTCTCAGCCAAAGAAAAGCAAAGTTTATTAAAAGTTCGCCATATTGGGTAGACTCTTAAGGAGCCTAGTATATGCAAGGCTTGCATTGGGCAAGCAGGCCAGAATCATCTGACAGAGAGTAAGTCTGAGCTAGGTCATTCTATGGCACTCTCACACCACATAGAGGGAAGATGGGATCTTATATAGAGAAAGGGTGTGGGAGGAATCTAGGGGTGGTCTAGAGGAGGAGTTTGGGGAGGATCTTCAGGAGGAATCAGATGAGGTCAGAATCCAGTAATGAGTGATTCAGGGTGGGAAGTTTCTGGAGGCTACCTGGAGACCACAGACAACGGTGGGCTAGGCCAGTTCAAGGGTGGGACAGGAGGGTGAAAGGTGGGAAATTGCTGCAAAAAAGGAGGGCTAAAGACTTGGGCAGAGCCACAACTTAAAGCCCATGGCCTCAGGCAAATGCTTTACCTGGGAAGATTCAAGGAGAGCTCAAGGGGGCTCCCAGAGCCTGCACCTCATCAAGAAGTGCTGGACAGCTGCCAAGGGAGATTCCAAAGTTTTGTCATGATTAACAATGAATAGACCTGAAATCTAGTTCACATCCTGCCACTATTGGATAGGGGTAGGCATTTAACCTTTCTGGACCTTTTGAAGTTTTTTTTTAAACTACAAAATAACAACAACCACAATAGCATGCATGCATATAGCACTTTAAGGTTTACATAGGAATTTGCAAATATTTCATCCTCACAACCATCCAGGAAGGTAGGTGCTATTGCTATCTCCATTTTATGGATGAGGAAACTGAGGCAGGCAGAGTTGAAGACAAAGAGAGCTCCCATCTCCTCATGATCAGAGACGATCACACATCTAATAAGTAGGTGAGGCTAAATCTGAACTTGGGTCTCTCTGACTCTAGGCCCAGCGCTCTATCCACTGCATTACCTCGAAGCCTCAAAATAAGGGAGGTCAGATTGGATAGGCTCTACATGCTATCCTAATCTTAAAACTCTCTTAATTTTTCATGTATTTTAGAATCATGAATGTGACCACATCCCAAGGATCTACTGCTCAGAGATATTCTAGATGAGAAAAAATGGGTTTAGCCCAAAACCACGTGAGCAATACTACACAGAGAAGATGCCTGATCAAAGACACCAATGTGATACTTTTTCTTCATTATGAATGATAGAAGCCTTCCTTTTTGGCTACCAAATTAATATCATAAGAGTATAAAATACTAGAATCAAGAGCAGACCCTACTCTTTCACATATGTTTAGTGTGTGTGTGTGTGTGTGTGTGTGTGTGTGTGAACAGGAACTGGACCAATGATTTCCCCAATGGACAGAGCTCCCAGACAGGAACTTCCTCTATCAATCTACCAACGTAGTATTTTAAACAAGTACTTAATACAAAGTATCCTGCTCCCCACAGCTTTAAACTTTAATCATCAGTAACACTCCAAATAGTTATGCATATTTTAAATAACATTCACTGCATGATAGAAGGTGAAAGTATTACTATTATACAACTTAAATATTTCCAATTGTTCTGTTAATAAGTGCCCCACTAATACTTCATGCCTGAAAGAATTGAACAAGTATTATTGCCAAACATGTTTAGTAAGAAAACCTGTTTAGATACGAGTTTAGGGTAATCATATGGCATAGGCTGGCCCCAGCCTTGCACAGTAAACAGATAGAAATAAGGACAAAAGTACGAATTTTAAACATCTCCCTGAGGAATGCACACTTTTCTATTATAAACTTTTCATAATTCCTTTACAAATAAATGATACTAATCTTGGGGGATGTTTTCAAACACAGCCATTATCAGTTTCCAACTGTGGCTTCAGAAGGAGAAAAAGAGAATACTTTCTCCCACCTTACTCATTTGTCTCTCCTTGTAACACCTTGGTATTATCTCCTGCTTAGCTATTTTCTCAGACTTGTACTAAGCCTCATTGATATCTAATAATGAAGTTTGTTCATGGTAACTATAGGCAAGCATAATACTGGTTTTTTATGTAATGGAGAGGAAACTTGACCTACTTCATTTTTAGCCCCCAGTGCTCATGTTTGTTTTTTCCCTCTTACTTGGATTTCTTTCTCTCTCCTTTGAGGCAGCTTATCCCAAGTTTACCTAGTTTCCTTTCATTTCTGAGTTTGGATCTACAACAATGTATAGTCCCCCCCTTTTATAAGGGTCACCTTTGAAGGTCATTAGAGATATACCCTTTCATCTTTCACAGTAGATCAGGAGACCTCAGGATAAAACCTAGGAATCAGAACCACCAAAGAGGAATCAAGAAGATGAATTTAAAGGACTAACAAAGATTCATCTGTATCTCAGACAGGTCCAGATCATCAGGGCCCATCTCACAACTCTCTGTTCTGCATCTTACTCGATAGATCATTGTTCTAGACTTAGGGTTACAAATAGAATAAACAATTTCACAAAACCCGAAAGACTGTCTAAGAATTTTGTCATCTTAAATAGCATTTCATAATTGGGAAGCATTGTTACGTACCTACTCATTATCAGAGTTTTATCACTCAAAAAACATCATTATTTGGATTATTACCCTCATACATTCCAAGAGACATAACAAAAGAGAAAGGAAGAAAAAGAATACGGGTTGCTAGGTGGCACAGTGAATAGAGCACCCGCCCTGGAGTCGGGAGGAACTGAGTTCAAATCCGACCTCAGACACTTGACACACTTCCTAGCTATGTGACTTTGGGCAAAACATTTAACCTCAATTGCCCTCTAAAAACCTAAAAAAAAAAAAAAAAAGAAAGAATGAATCTATCAATAATTTAGACTATGTAGATTCAAAAATATAAACATATAAATTTGTTTATATTAATTCCATTTAGAGAAGTCAGTTCTCCACATCTCTCTCTAGCCTTCATTCTTCTTTTCTGACAGCTTGAACAAGTTTCTAAATGAAAACACATAATTTCTAATATACACTAATAGACTGATTCAGGGAGGGATGGATCTTTTGTCTAAAGTTTAGAATTTCTAAACTATCCCATCATTAGCAAGGACTATGCTGTAAACAATGGGAGAACATCCTATAATGGAAACTAATAATATAAAAATTAAAAGCCTAAGCTAGGAGTCTAGAGTACTGGTTTCTAGTTCTGATTCTGCCCATTCCTATAACCTTGGATGAAACATCCAACTTTTCTCTTGATAATCATTTATAAAAATCAGAGGACTGGACTTGGTGATCTACAAGGCCTCTCAAGACTTTAAAGTTCTAGGATTCCAGTATCAATGTATTTTAGGATAATACAAAGGGAGGTAGCTTGGTGTAGTAGATAGAAAGCTGGGTTTCAATCATGTCTCTGACCTATATATAATGTTTGTGGGATCCAGAACTTATCCTTTTGGTGTTCATGGCAATAACTGTTTAAGAATTTAACTAAGGAGCACATCAGGTTTTGATTTTCCTTGGTAGGGAGATCTTCCAATGAATTCTCAAATCTATTCCTAATCCAATAGATCGGTACGACATCTTTTGGAGTTTGCATACTTCACAAAAAATTATCGAGAGTCTAATGTATGCAAAACTCTGTGCTAATAAGCATGTAATAATTTCAGATTCATAACAACACTCTGATCAAGACCTTAAATTAAAATATAATGTATTTCTTAACAACTAGTAAGAAAATAAAGGAAGAAGAGGGCACATTGAAAAGACTGTTGTTAAATATTTATATAACACATCATATATTCTAAGAAAGACAATTAGCACTCACCACAATCATTCTCATTCTTGAAAAGGTGAAACTAAGTCACAAATAGGTTCAAATGATCTGGACCAAACTCACAGTATGTCCAAAGTAGAACTAAAAACAAAAGTTCCTGTCTCAATGACATATGTTTAATTTGCTGAATTCTGTTACTTGCTATTAGCAATGAAAAACAGCTTCTAATTCATCATCATGGTTGGGGTGAGGGTGAGGGAACAATCAGGGTTAAGTGACTTACTCAGGGTTACAGAGCTAGTAAATATCTGATGTTGGATTTGAATTTAGCTCCTCCTAAATCCAGGGCTGGTGCTCTATCCATTGTACCACCCAGCTGACCATGGTTTAGTTTTAATCTAAAGTATGGCCAAGCATGGAGACACATACCTGTAATCCTTGCCACTGGGAGAGGCTGACTGGTAGATCCCTTGAATTTGGGAGTTCTGAACTACAGTAGGACTAAACCTGATTAAGTACCTATGATTAAATCCAAGACAAATATGGTGAGCCCCTGGAAGTGTGAGGCCCTCAAGCTTCATAACAAGAAATAGACTAGGTTAAAAATTCCATATTGATCTACATTAGGATTGTGCCTGTGCACAGCCTCTATACCTTAAGTCTAGGTAAGATAAGAATAAACAATCTCAACACACACAGACACAAACATACACATGTGCGCATGTATGTGTGTGTGTGTGTGTGTGCGTGCATGTGTGTGTGTGTATGTGTGTATTTAAATCTAGAATAATAAAGGTTGGATCTACTTTATATTTAGGGGCTATCAGCCTATAAATTGTATGTTTGCCCTTGATCTACCTTATAGATGAGATATATTTACAACTAACCACTGAAAACAAATTCACTGAGTAATAAACCCTTGTTTTTACTCTTTTTCTTGCTTTTATTCTTAATGTCTGAATAATGTCCAAGTAGGGATGAAGCTTGTTACAGCAGAATTGCAGACTAAGAAGCAAAGGATTTCAGATACCTTCTCATCCAAACTCTATACTTGAATAAGATCCCTCCTCTACAGCTTCATTTGACAAAGTATCATCTAACCTCTGTTTGAGACCTCTAGTGAAAAGTAACCCACTACATCCCAAAAGAGCACATTCCACCTCTAGACATCTCGAACTACTATTTATCAAGTCTTTCTCTACCTCCCTTGTTTTAGAAGCCTAAATCTGCCTCTCTGCAACTTGAAACCAGTACATATAGTTCTCCTTATAAACTTGTAGACCAGTGGTTCTCAACCTTCATAATGCCGCGACCCTTTAATGCTCTTATATGGGCGTATCTGCATGTGGGCGGACCCCCCTGGAGAAGGATAGAGGAGCAGTGTCTCGGTTCCTAAGACCATCAGAAATATGTGTTTTCCAATGGTCTTAGGTGACCCCTGTGACCCCTGTGAAAGGATCATTTGACACCCAAAGGGGTCGCGACCCACAGGTTGAGAACTGCTGTTGTAGACTATTCTCACAGTCTCCTTGTGTTCTCTTTTACAGGAAAACACCAATCCTCACATGGCATGGTAACAAATCTTCTCATAGCCATAGTCATTCACCTTTGGGTAATTTCCAATTGATCAGTGTTCTACTTAAAATGTGGCATCCAGAATAGAATACTAAACTCCAGAAACAGTCTGAGTAAGGCAGAATACAGACAGCATGACTATCTTCTCCCTTGTCTAGATGCCATGATGCCCTCTTGCTGTGACTTAGGAGACGATTATTTATTCTCAATGAAACTTCAACTTATGACACTTAAGAAGACAAATTGTCAATGAATATATACTTACTGCTACTTACAAAAATGAAATGTTATTAAAGAAATAAATCTTTTCTAAAATCTTAAATTTCAAGAAGTAAATATGGAAGATGAATTCAGCAAATTTCTAAGGACTTAACTACATATTTTGATATTTGAGTATATCTTTGCATATATAGATATATACAAATATATGAATATATTAAAGGCTGTTGTTTTGTCCTTCATTCTTGAAGAGGACCATGACATCAGAAAATGATGCCATGACTTGCAAGTGAATTGGATTTAAGTGAGAGAGGGCTATACAAGGTTATCAGCCTTAATTTCTCCTTCAGAGCCATCTAGGTCCAGTGGCAAGATATAGATCAGGACATGGGGAGACTAGGTGGCGCAGTGAACAGAGCACTGGCCCTGGAGTCAGGAGGACCTGAGTTCAAATCTGGCTTCAAACACTTAACACAAAAACTAGCCATGTGACCTTGGGCAAGTCACTTAACCCCAACTGCCTCTCCAAAAAGCAAAAAAAAAAAAAAAAAGAATTAAGATATTGATTAGGATGACTGGAGACAGCCCCCACTTTAGAGGAAATTGGCAAATAGAGAACTGGGCCTGGAGTCAGGAAGACCTGAGTTCTAATCTGACCCTGGACACTAACTAGTAGTGAGACCCTGAGCAAGTCACTTAACCTCTATTTGCCTCAGTTTCCTCTTCCATAAAATGAGAATAATAATAACACCTATCTCCAAGGGTCGCTGTTAGGAAAAATGTGATAGTTTGTCAAGCATTTTGCAAACCTTAAAACAGGGGTGAGGAGTCTGTAACCTCAAGGCTACATGTGGGCCTGTAGGTCCTCAAGTACAGCCCTTTGATGAATCCAAACTTGACAGAACAAATCCCCTTCTTAAAGGATTTGTTCTATAAAATGTGGAATCAGTCAAAAGGCCACATCCAAGAAACTAGAAGGCCAAATGTAGTCTTGAGGCCACAGGTTCCCCACACCAGTAAACCCTGGACCTTTGTAAACTTTAAGGTTTATAAAATACTTTCACTACAGTTACACAGTTAGCAAGATCAAGTATCATACTCTCAATTTTAAATGAAAAGAAATTAAGACAGAGAAATAAAATAAGCTATCTAAGAACACACAGCACAGAAAGTGAGAAAGATCTCTGACCCAGGTTGACTTTCCAAACTGAACAGCTTTTCCACTCGACCAAACTACGCATAAGAATGGACTAATCAGTCCTTCCCCAAATTGGAGAACAAAAAACAAAAAACAAAAACCCAAAACATTAAGGCTATTTCAATTCAAGTGAAAGACCAGCCTTTTCTGTCAAAAAGTCTACTAGTATTTCAAGGATAGAATTTCCAGCACTTGAGAACACCATTAATAAAACAATGAAACTCTTTCAAAAGTGAAAGTTACACACTCAAGCTTGAAGAATTTGGATATGATAAGTAAAAAGGCACAGAAAGCAGAACAAGTTCTCCCTAAATAAGTCTGTTTGTCCTCTTTATCTGAATTCAGATCCAACAGCCCCAGGGGTTTTGAATGGCCTTAAATGTTTACCTGTATTTCCACAGGAAACATGTTGTCACATTTACAAAAAAGACACTCACTACTGTCTACAAATGAGCCAGCCAGCTTCCTCCTGTGAACCATAACTTTGACATCTGAATCTGGAGATCACATTTCAGATTACAAAAGGTATGTTTCTTTCTTTCTGGCACCTTTTGCCATTTGTTTTCCACACATCAATAGGTAGAGATGAAAAGGCATTCAGATGAGAAGGGTTCTGAGGCTCCTGCCAGCCCTAGGATTCTGCAAGTCTGTGAAGCACTCAGCTCCAGATTCATGGCTGTAGATGGAAATTATTTACAGCATTAATGCCATATTAATGAGCAGAGAACACCTTGATGTCTACTCAGAAGAGTTAGAGAGTTGTGTTTGTATTTTTCTTTGTTTTGTTTTTATTTTTTTGTAGTAATAAGGCTTTGGTTTCCAAGACACTTCATTTATTACAATCATTGTTAAGCTTAAGAAATTGTAATAGCTACCATTTATACTTCTATACATTGCCTCATTTGAACCTCAAAGGCAACCCTGTAGGGTACAATAGAAATGATCATCTCCATTTCAGAGATGAGGAAACTGAAAGGCAAAGAGTTTAGGTGACTTGACCATGGTCACACAGCTAGTAGAAGTTGAGGCAGGATTCGAATCTAGATCTCTCCTGCCCTGATAGCAATTTTTTTCATTATACTATCCTTCCTCTAAAAATGAATGATGAGAGAAACAAAGAATAATAATTATAGATCACGTTTATATGCTGTTAATTCCTAATAACCTTGGGAATTAAGTAATGTACTAGTTATTGCAAGACAGCATAAAGAGTTCTGTCTCTAAAGACAAAGGACTTGTATTCAAATCCTATCCCTGATACAATATGGTCTTGGGTAAGTCACTTCAATGGGCCTCAGTTTTCTCATTGATAAAATGAAGGAGTTGGATTTGATGGCCTCTAAGATCCATTCCCACTTTGAGCCTATAATCCTAGAGTAGGGGTGGGGAACCTGTGGTCTCGAGGACACCTGTGGCCCTGTAGGTCCTCGAGCACAACTTGGAATCCAGTTCTGATTCAGTCAAAGGGCTGCACCTGAGGACCTAGAAGGCTGCATGTGACCTCGAGGCCAAAGTTTCCCCATCTCCTTGTCTAGACCTTAGTTCCTAAACCAATTGTTTTGGATGCATAGGGAGAAATTGAATGTAAGGAAGAGGTTTAAAGTTCTATCACAGGTTTTTAAAATCTGTAGTCCTGGGTGCTGATACTCATTATGTGGCTAATAATTTTGTTTAACATGTCTGCCCACCTGATATCAATGAAATAGAACTTTTACTGTAATGTCATAGAACACACAATTCCTCATCTCTGGGGCCTTGGAGGATGGGGTGGGCTAGAAAGTCACTTCAGAATGTCCCTGTGTGGTCTGATCTTGAATAATTCTCAAAATCTAAAGGTCCACTGGGAGAAGGTTTATGAAATACAGTGATGTTTATTTGCTAGATAAGTAAAATATCATAACTTTGCTTGCATGGCCCAAAAACAATTACCACTGTGATCAGGAAGGAAAAGAAAAAACTTACTTATAGGGTCAAGAAAAATCTCAGAAAATTTGTTGATGAGTCAAGAAAGACGACTGAAGTGAATAGAGCACTGGTCTTGGAGTGAGGGGGACCTGAGTTCAAATCCAGCCTCAGACACAACACAAAAACTAGCCATGTGACCTTGGGCAAGTCACTTAACCCCAATTGCCCTGCATTCCCCCTTCCAAAAAGCAAAAAAAAAAAAAAACGAAAATAAAGACGACTGAATCTGGCATTTAACAAAATCACCACAATGGCAGAATTGGAAGGAAGCTTAGTATGCATCAAATCCAAGAAACAGAGAACCAAAGAAATTAAATCCTGTAACCTACTATATCCTTCAGTTCATAAATGGTAGCAAAAGGATTTCAAACGTAAATCTTCTTCCTCTAAGTCTACTGCTCTTTCCCCTTATTGATACACACACACACAGAGATATACATGTATGTGTGTGTGTGTGTGTGTGTGTGTGTGTGTGTGTGTGTGTGTGTGTGTGTGTGTGTATGGAAAGAGATGTAGGAACTGTGCTATTTGGCACAATGCAAAGTGTTGATAAGATATGGCCTCCATTCTCATAGAATCAGAAGCCTATTAAAGGAATAGAACACATTGTTCCAATAACTACAATATGCAATAACAAGTATTTTAGTAGGATATGAAAGAAAATGTTTAGATCCATCTGAGAAAGCTTCATTAAGGAGTTTTTGAGATGGGTCTTAAAAGACAGATAGGAATTCACAAGAAAATTCCAAAAGGAAAGCTTAGGGAAACATGATGAATAAAAGAAGAAGGAAGGAGAGAAATTCAACAGCTTGAAATTCATAATAGATCTTTGGGGTGGCAGAAGGGAGTGAACTAGTTGAACCCTCAAGTGAGTTTATTGTGTTTTAACCATCAGTAGAAAACAAACATTATATCCAATGAGACACATTTAATTTTTATTCCAAAGAGAAGTAAAATTTATGTGCTTCAAAGACTTTAATTCTTGTTGACTAATTCTTGAGAAACTAGTGTGCATTTGTATTTCTGTTTGAAAATGATTCAAATGGCAGGGAGTAAAAGAGCAACCCCCTTTATAACATCTGACTTTCCATGCCATTAAAAAAAAAAATGGAAGGTACATATTCAGTAAATTTGCCTTGGAGAGAGTAGGAGAGGATTAGAAAGATCAAAGCTTATTATTCCAGTACAAATTCAGGATGAAACCACTTGTCAAAGTCTGACAGAAGTGTTTCAGTCTTTCAAAAGCTTTGGCAAAAGAGTAGCAATGATCATCACAAAGAACTGCCCAACCCCATTCTCCTGTAACTTGAAATAATGACTGATGCGCAATTCTTTTAAGGACTTCTAGGTAACCCATAAATTATAACTGCATATACATGCATATATACATCTGAAGACATACACACATTTCATATATATTATATATACATATGATGTGTGTTTATCTTGATATCACTTTAAGGATTGTGGAGCGCTTTAATATTATTTTATCTTCACAATAACCCTGGGAGATAGGTACTATTATTACCTCCATTTTATAGATGAGGAAATTAAAGCAGAAAGAGGTTAAGTGACTTGCTTAGGGTCACACAACTAGTGTCTGAGAAAAGATTTTGAACTTAAAACTTCCTGATTTGAGGTGTCTACCATTAATTCCTGGATTGCTAGAAGAAAATCCAACCTAGTAACACTATTCTTCCCCCACCCCCCCAAGATCTGTTGCTATTGGACAGAGAGGAAAGTATAGGGGAGAAAGGACCAAATATAAAATCAACAGACCTGCCTCTGACACTGCTTTCCTATGACGTTGGTCAAGTTACTTAACCTCTCTAGGCTTCATCTATAAAATTGGGTGGTTGGACTTTATGATTTCTGAGGTCTCTTCCAGCCCTAGGTGTATAATGACATCAGATACCGTTATTAATCATGTCTGGGATTAACTGTAATTATGTAGAATGTTAACTCTTCTCCTATATCTAAAAACTTGAACATAAGAAAAAAAGTTTGCTTTACAAGGTTCCTCTGGATAATTAATCATTTTGATTATCTATAGACACATTTGTTTTTTGTTAATTTATTTGAAATTGATGATTTCCTCAACAAAACCTGGACTTTCACCTGACTCATTATCATCCATCATCTTTATCTCCATTAAGAGAAAATTCTAGGTCAACATGGAGTGGTGATACCTATGGGGAAACTGAGGTTGAGTTCAGGACTTCTGAGCTACAGTACAGCTAAAATCAATAGAGTGTCTGAACAAAATTCAGTATTAATACGGCAAATTCTCACAGTAAAGAGACACAAGGGTGCTAAGGAGGGGAAAACTAATCTAGGTCAGAAAAACTGAGTGAGTTAAAACTTCAGGCTACTCAGTATTGTGATTAGGTCTGTGAGTGGCTGTTGTACTTTTGGCATGGAGATAGAGAGACCTAGTCTCAAAAGAGAGACAGAAAGACACAGAGACAAAGAGAGAGAGACACAGAGAGAGAGGGGGGGGGCACAAAGGGGGGGAAGAAGGAGGGAGAGGGAGGAGAGACAGAGAGAGTGAGAGGGAGGGAGATGAAAAGAGAGAGGAGAGGGGAAGAGGAAGAGGAGACAAAAGGAAGGAGAGAGCAATAGAGGACAGAGAGGAGAAGGGGGGAGATAGAGACAGACTGTCTATTCTATAACTTAAATAATGAGACACTCTACAGCAATGCTAATATTTGAGTCTACTCATTCCTTGGTAGAAGAAAATTATCTTTTAGTCATGTCTACGTAATATCCAGTTATTTATCTGGCTGAGTCAGGAAGGTGGAGTTTCTATATCAGTTACTGCTGCCAGTTTAATGTCTTAGGGCAAATATTTTTAGGGAGCACAAGATTCTCTCTATATAAAATGCCTTCCTAGGGTGGTGTCTGATTTAGCCACCATCATTTCACCTACACCCACGGGCTCCTAAATCAGTCTTCTGTCTTGGTCACAGCCACCACTACTGTATACAACCTGAACGGAACAGAGCCCTCTCCTGCTGACTACTGAGGTCTCATATAAAGAAAGCCACAAATGACAGAGTGAAATATCAGCAAACAGAAGAAGCTTCAGAGGGTGGGAGCTAAAAGAAGAAAAGGAAGAAGAAATACCACCAAAAAAAAACCACACACACAAAAAAACAGCAATTAAAAATGGATGATGGAATAAGAGAAGTAAAAGAAAAAGAATAATGGATGTTGATCTCATTCTTTTCCCAAAGAGAAGAAAAAAAATGATCCGGGAAGAAAAGTATAGGAAGGACTTGGAAAGTAATTTGAAGGACACTTAAAAAAACTTTTTTTTCTCCTGAAGTTTCCAGATGATACTAATGTTTTAATCTTTCTTAGAAAAATTAAATTTCAGGGCAAGAAGGCCCTGTGGAGATGATCCCCTACGTTTTATAAATAAGGTCTGCAAAGGTTAAGTGGTTCTATCAAGGGAAAGTTTTTAAAGACTTGATTTGCAACTATTTTGGGGGGGGAGGGGGGAGACAGAAGCTGAATGTAGTAACCTGCATCTGTAATTCATTCTATTAAGAAGACTGAGGCTGCTGGATTGTTTGAATTGGAACATCTGAGTTACAATAGGCTAAGCTGACTGGATGTCTTCCCTAAGTCTGGCATCAGCATGATAAATCTCTGAAAGAAAGGGGCTTGCCATAGGATGGGTAGGTAAACTGACCCAGTCAGAAACAGAGCCTCCCCATGCTCCCTTGCCAGAGAGCAAGAGAAGGAGCCCGAGTCTAAAAACAAAAATAAAAACAAAACAAAACAAAAAATCAGACAGAAAACAAAATAACCAAAAGTCTTGGTGTTACCCAGCTAAGTCAATTCCGACCATAAGCCTTCTGTAGAAAATTGAAAGGTTAACTTTTTATTCTAAATCCTATAACTAGGAAAATCAGCCATATATTAAAAAGGTATTAGAAAATTCTGGTAAAAAAAAATGACTGAGCAAAACAGGGAGATTTTTTAAAAAAATGTAATAGAATTGTTTTTTTCTTTTATATATCTCCCAAAACAAGTTTAGCATTTTCTAAGTAAAAATTAGCTTTTGATCTCTGAAAGTTGAGAAATACGGTCCCTTTCCCAAAGCAATCCATTAGAAAGTGACTGTCCCGTTAAATACCATTTTTTTGAAGGGGGGAAGGCAGGGCAAATGGGGTAAAGTGACTTGCCCAAGGTCACATGGCTACCAAATGTTAAGTGTCTGAGGCTGGATTTGAACTCAGGTCCTCCTGACTCTAGGGCCCATGCTCTATTCACTGAGCCACCTACCCACCCCTTAAGTACATTTTTAAAAAGTGTTTTTATTAATGCTTATTAAAAACAGTCCTAACTTAGAAGAAGCCTCTCCTGAGCTTTTCCCTTTTTTGTTGTTATATGCTTCACCTTTAATTTAATATAATCTGCCCTAGAAGCAATGATGGATAGTTGTCATATTTCTAATGTATTTAAGTGTGGACTCAGGGGAAAAAAATTCTGAACATGTGTTCTGACAGCCCATTCGTAGGAAACCAGATATGGTAATCCTAGTTAAATTACTGTATTGGCTAAGAAAGAGTCTTCTTTGTCTGAAAACTTAATATTTGTTACTAGACTAGGTAACCTCCCAAGGGACAATTTTTCCCCTTACCTGTCAGCTTGTCTTAATTATTTGACAAACTGTATTGTTGCTGCTGCTGCTCATAAGTTATCATTAACACTGTTTCTGTGTCCAGTGTTTAAATGGCTAAATTTGCTTAGCTCCATATTTTGTTCTTGAAAATTGCAATATGAGTTGGAAATCTACCAGAGGTGCTTGTGGATAATTGGTGCACAGTTAGTCTCAAGCACTCCCAGTAGGTGTCTTCTCTAAAGCCTTACCTCAGTACCTTCATAGCAAACAGAAATGACCAAATGTGCTGTGAATGAGGCTACAGATTCAAACTACAGTACTGTACACATTTTCAAAGAATGCCCTTCTGTTTTCATGTAATGCCACTTATGCATTAGTCCTGTGGCCAATGGAAAGTTAGCCTGAATTAAAAATTGCTATTTGTCCCCCTGATGATTTGACCCCCATAAGGCATCTGTTGAAGCTCTGTTATCCGGTGAAAGAATATTTAAAGACAGCACAATGATGACTGACTAATCAAAAAAGAATTTCCTAAAGAGATTTTATACTTTTTAACCTTTTCATTCCACACAGGGTGTGTCTCCAAATAACTCCACAACACATCCTTCTTAATGACTCATTTCTGGGTATGACACATTCCTACTGCCATAGTCGTCATATATTCTAACCATTTAACCTGTATTAAACAATAAAAAAAAAAATTTACTGTTTTTTTTGGAGGGAAAGAGGTTCAAACCTAAAATACTGTTGATTTATTTAAGGTCCAGAGCTGTAATTTCATCAATATAGAGATCTCTCAGCGTGAAAAACCCACATCACCAACACATATCAGCAATTTGTCTGTAGCTTAAAGTCTTAGAAATGGCTGGACATAATTAGGGGTTAAAGGACCTGCAAATTGTCTCATAGCCAGCTGGTGTCTAAGGCAGAATGTGACCTCAGGTCTTTCTGAAGCCCATGATGACCCTCTATTCACCAAGCCATGCTGCCTCAAATATGCATATTTATCTATATATCCATACACATATGCAAATATACATATATGAGCTTATATTCTTTTTCTGCTATTTCTGATTCCATTTTGTTTGCTTTTTTGGGGAGGGAAATTCTACAAGAAAGTCAGTCACAGAATCATTCATTTAGATTTGGAAGGGATTTCAGAGATCACATAGCTGGAGCTTAATCTAACAGATGAAGGAAATGAGACTTAAAGTGGGCAAATATGTACTATGTATGTACAAGTATGTACTATGTATGTACAAGTGCATACAATTATGTACCCAAGGTCATGTAGAAAACTGACTATTCACATTATTTCTCTCATGAACTGATACTATGAGAAACAACAGACAAAAGGGATAATGGAGCAAGATCAACAAAAGCAGTAACAGAAATTGATTTGAGGTATTTCAGAAGCTTTAATTACATGATGAACACAAAGAGATTAAAGAAAGAACAAATAAGGAGATAAATCATGAATCAGAGATAAAAGGTCAGAGTAGACAGGAAGCAAATGGAATTAATGAAAGGTACAAAGTAAAGAAATTCTTAGAAAATAGGCAAAAAGTAAAAAAGCAAAAGCATTTGAAGGTGGGGAGAAGATGAAGAAATTCTGAATGAATTTTTTAGCTGAGAAGGAGGAAAGAACAGAAACAAGAGGGAAAGAAATAGATAATGAAAGAAAGAAAGGAAATGAAAAGAAATCGATAATATAACTCAAATTTAAAACTAGGGAAATGGTTAACAAATGATAGAAGGGTTAGGTGGGGATAGAGCCTGGTGAAATGAGATTGCAGAGCAGTTTAAGCAAAACTAATTGCAGGATAAAGTATTAATTTAAAAGCAGGAGGGGAATCTTTTTTTTTTTAAGTGAAACAAATGAAGTAAATAATAAACCTAACTCTCCTAATACCGCATGTAAATAAATTAAACAATCCAATAAAACAAAAGAGAAAAGGCAGAATGGATGAGAAAACAAAAAAATCCTAATCTGTGGCTTGTAAAACATACATCTAAAAAGTAAAGACATACATAGAATCAAAATGAGAAGCTTAAAACAATTACAACAGATGTATCCAAAAAACAGGCATCATATTCATGCTATCAGACAAAGCAAGAACGAAAATTCACAAAATCAACAGAGATGATCAAGGAAACTGCATTTGGCTCAAAGGAACCTTAGACAATGAACAAAAATGATGACTAATCTGATATGCCCCCAAATAGCATAGGATCTAAATTCTTAAGGGAAAAGTAACTGATAAAAAAACAAACACCCCCCCCCCCCCAAAAAAGAAATATAGCAACACAACAATAGCAGGAGACCTTAATATTCCTTTCTTTGAACTGGTCCAAGCTATACGAAAGATAAAGAAAAGGAAAAATATAGAACGAATCAAATTGTTGGGAAATTTGGAGCAAAAGGTTACTGCAGCTTCTAAATAAGATCACTAGATAATATACACGTTTTTCAACACAATGTGGTATTTCATAAAAATAGATCATGTATTATGCCACGGAGAAATTATAAATAAATGTTTAAAATTGAAAAAAAAACACACAAATCCTAAATATCTCTTAGAGCTTATAATGCAAGAAAAAAACAATTCAGGAGGCACAAGCAAAACACACTATTCTAAACGGAGACTTAATAAAGAAATCCTAAATAAAGAGTAGGTCAAAGAACAAATCAAAGAAATACTTAAAAACCATATAAGAGGCAAAGACAATATTGAGACATCATACCAAAATTTCTGGAGAAAGCTAAAATAGTATTCGGATAAAATAATAAAACTAGAACCCAAACCAGAGACTTTAATTCCAAAGGCAACATTATTTACAGTCTAGTGTTGCTGTTGCTATTTTAATATACTCATAGTCAAGAATCAAATCTATGTTTCTGAGTTCAGTTTGATTAATCAGCACTGTCATTAGTACATTGCTGATATTATGTCAATTTATATTGCATTTTTAAAAGTCTGTTAGATTGTAAAAGACTAAAAGGACCTTCAATTGATGTTTAATTGCTAGTTTTCAATTTTACATGTGCACACAAAATTTTAGTTTAAATTAAGAGAGAAAGGGAAGGAAAGCCAGCATCATTTAACCACTTCCCCCAAATAAAAGTTTGATTTGGAGCCTTTTACCTTCTTTCCCTTGTGTTTTTACCTTTGCTATTTTAAAATTAAGCCCCTAAACTAGTGAACTAATGTGTGTGTGTGTGTGTGTGTGTGTGTGTGTGTGTGTGTGTGTGTTTAATTAAGAGACTAAAGAAAACCATCATATTGGCAGAACAGGGCAAGGCATTTGTGCACCCCAGGCAAGGTTCAAAAAGTGTCTCTTCTCCCAAATTTGAAAAATTTCTCCTTGTACAATGAAAACTGTTCTCTGTCCATTATTTTCTCCTAGAGCTTTTCAGTCTTCCCAGCATTGTGTATAATTGGCTTTATCACAACATAAATACCTACATGCCACAGAAAGCAGGATTTTCTGGCATTAAAATGCTTACAGTTATATGAAGTCTTATTGAAAAATTAAAAGTGTTCTTTGTTTTGCTCCTCTTGGCTCTCTAAGTTATCATTTTGATGCTGCTCATGTTTTCCAGCCTTAAGCAACCCTATACCTAGAATCTTAGAACATCACGCAGTCCAGCTCCCTTATTTTAAAGATAAAAAAACCTGAGACCCAGGGAAGTAAGTGATTTGTCTAAGGCATCCTTCCTATAATATGACAGATAAGTGATCACCTTGCCTCCTTTTGAAGGCCTCCAGTGGGGAAGAGCCCACTCCCTTCCTTGGCCCCATTTAATCATCAGAAGGATTTTATAGAACATAAATTCTGAATTTGATTCTTTTCAACTTCCACTCATTACTCTTGGTTCCACTACGAATCCAGTGGCAAGCTCTGAATAATGGAAAAGGCATGTTTTACCATGACAAATCTAACCTTTCCAGACAGTCTTTAAAAAATAACAATCTATCTTATTTACCATTGGATGGAATTTTAAAATTCCTAAAAAAAAATCCTCAATATTTTATTTTTTTAGTACAGTCTAGTGAATCTTATGCAACCTTCCTCAAAATAATGTTTTTAAATGAATAAAATATAGAGAGTTACAAAGGAAACCAAGACAGCTAGGTGGCACAGTAAATAGAGTGCTCAGTGGTCCTGCAGTTGGGAAGGCCTGATTTCAAATCCAGTCTCAGATGCTAGCTGTGTGACCCTGGGCAAGTCACTTAACCCTGTTTGTCTCAGTTTCATCATCTACAAAATGAGAAGGAGAAGGAAATACAAACCACTCCAGTGTCTTTGTTATGAAAATCTCAAACGGAATCAAAAAGAGTTAAACATAAGCACCAAAATACAACACAAAGGAAACCAATTATTATGAAATACAGTTTTAAATGCATAAAACACATAGGATCAAAAGGGAAACCAATCATAATCAAATATAATAATCAAAATATTTTTATTTTTAAATTTAAATTTATTTATTTACTTTTAGTTTACAACATTCAGTTCCACCATCACTTGAGTTTCAAATTTTCTCCCCCTCCCTCTTTTCCCCCTCTCACTCCCTCATAGTGGCATGTAATCAAATATAGGTTCTACAAATTCCTTCAATGTTGAACATTAGTCATGCTGTAAAGACGGATTAAAAACAAGTTCAAGGACCCTAAGTTAAGAACTCCTGGTTTAGGGTCACTAAAGACTATAAAATTTAATGGTGTTCAAGACTGACTTAATAAATATCCATTCAGTCCTATTTTAAGCTACCATACCTACCATCCTAGGCCCTAGGACTACAGAGACAAAAAGAAAAAAAACAAAAATAATCCTTGCCTTCAAGGAGCTTATCTTTCACTGGAAAGGAGAAAACATGTAGGTGAATCCATAAATAGAAAGGAATTTCAAAGAACAGTAATTAAAAAATAAAAAAAAAAGAATCATGATAACTGGGACTTGGGAAGGGAGGAGAAGGGTCTTATAAAGGAGGAAGCAATTGAACAGTGCTTTGAAGTTAAGGTAGAGATTGCAGAAGACTAAGAAGAAGAGGAAATGCATTCCAGGCATGTAAAGGTAAGGATGCAGGTGTTGTTTTATGCACAGACGACAATTAGTTGGACAGCTGAAATGAAGTGCAGAATGTACAAGGGGGAAAGAAAACTAGAAAATGTATTAGGAGCCATATTGCTGAAATCTTTTAATGGTTGGTTGAAATTTTGGCTTATTATCCTTAATCAAAAGAAAGCCATGGAAGATTCTTGAGCAGGAAGAGAGAGTGCATGGTCAGATCTATGTTTTAGGGATGTGCATTTGGTGGCAGTGAGGGAGCTGGGAGTAGGGAGAGACTGTAAGGAGAGTCATCCATGAGGAGACTAGTGCAATAGTCCAGGTGAGAGGTAATAATTACATCAACAATCCCAACCCTAGAGATAACAATGAGGAATATCCTGGTGGAGTGAATGGAGAATAGACCTGGATGTCAGAAGGCCTGAGCTGAGTACCTCCTCTGATGCTAAAGCAGATTCTTCCAAAACTTACTTATTCAAGAACTTTTTTTTTTTGGCCATGTGAGAAGTGCAATTACTTTGGTATTTTATAAATCCTTCCATTTCAACTCTGGAAGGATTTGGGGAAATATAACTAAGCTACCCATGGATTATTGAAAATGGACTCTATAATCTACCACAATTCCTAGTGTTAAATTACCAGGGCTCTAATCTAAAAGCAACTGTGAAAATTATTTAAAAGGTAAGGCCCAAGAGAGGGGTACAAAAACTCAAAATTTCCATTAAGCTATTAAAAAAAGACCCTCAACCCTCAATGTCTATAATTTACATTAGAGATTTGGAGCTGTTATTTTAAAATTTTACTATGTGAAATTAGGTACTTTGTAGAGAAGACAGTCATCAATGGTGTAGATGTCTAATACAGTAGACACAATACAGAATGTATAGTGGGCCATTATGATACAAAGTCTATTTGATTTCAATAATTAAGCTTATAATTAACAACTGTGACATATGTGATAATGAGTGTTATAAAAATAAATTAGTTTCCAAGCCACAGACTTAATTTTTGACATTGGTGATTTTTGTATTTAAACATTTCAGGCAAGAATAAACTCAGTAGCATGGATATTATATACGGTCAAAAAGGCATAGACTAGAATTTTACATTGTCCCACCTTCTACAAAACTAGCATTCCTCTTATCTGTGCACGTTCTTTATTTCCTCTTGATTTTAAATTCCTTCAGGTCAATGACCATGAACTTTTTATCTCCTCTCTAGCCTGCAGTGTGTTGAACATAATAGGCAATTATGAATAGATTCAAGTAATACTATAGTTACTTAAGCTTGAGTGCATACCAGTTTTGAACTCATCTAAATGATGTTATATATCAGTTACATAATTATACACAATAAGTTCATAAAAAATGTAATCAAAATAATTTTGGGAGATTTTTGGAGGCTGGGGAGAAAAGAGCATGGACCTGTGAACTCATTACAGTTTTGTGGGGAATTCTAATACAGAAATTCCACCAAAATAGATCATCAATTTGTAGGCTTAAGAGCTTTGCCTAGGGGTACTGAAGGATTAAGTAATTTGCTTATGGTCAGAGATAAAGTATGTATCAGAGACAAGATGTGAAAGTAGATCTTCCTGACAAAGGTCAAAGGGTCATGACACCCTGCTGTTCAATCAAATCAAGAGTAGTATTTAAATATATAAGACATATTATGTATTTTTTTCTTTCAAACTATTATAGTTCATACTTTAATAAAATAGTTTGAGTAAACTAATTATCATCACCCTTCGCACAGAAAGTTTGAAATACATTTTATTAGTCATTTAAGAAATCTTAGTCTATCAAAGCAATCAATAGCTACAATGAGAAAAATGTATAAAAATATGAGAACTATTGAACACCAACCAATGGCACGCAGAGCACTTTATTGAATATCGGACTGGATAAAAATAAATAGATATAGAAGTTGATAAATTAACAGTTTAATAGGGGAGGTAACACAAAAGATAAATTCTAAGACAGTGGTTCTCAACCTGTGGGTCACGACCCCTTTAGGGGTTATACGACCCTTTCACAGGGATCATGTAAGACCATCAGAAAACACATATTTCCGATGATCTTAGGAATGGAGACACGGCTCCTCTATCAGTCTCCAGGCAGGTCCACCAACATGCAGATATACCCACATACATGTATTAAAGGGTTGCAGCATTAGGAAGGTTGAGAACCACTGTTCTAAAGAGTCATAGAAAGAAGTATCTGCATAAATTAAGAGAGCAGGCCTTTGCGTCAGGAAGCCTGGATTCACTTCTCACCTCTAAGTGCAACTCTGAGAAGGTCACAAGTTCTCAATGCCCTAGGAAACTCTCTAAGACCATATGAGACAGAGAAAGTATGAACCTGTACTTGGTATAAAGAGTTTCAAGAGTTACCAAATGCTAAAGATTTTATGTAACCGATTAAGTTGGGAGGGAGGAGGGAACCTTTTTTTCTTACTTTAAAATAAATTGAAAATTTTCCTACTTTGAGTAAGATTTTTTAAAATACTACTAAGTGAAATTAAATACTTTGTAGAGAATACATATAATGGTGTATATAGAAGATTGTACACACAATATATGTGAGTACAATTAATCTAATAACAGTCATTAATGGTATAAATAGAAGAGGTCTCTTACTTATACGAGTTAATGAAAGTTCATTAAAACTTTCCTGTATATTATTTCTGGAATCAAACAACATCACAAACACACATTTAAATATGACTTCTACCAAATTTCTCTTTCTTTAGTTTTCTAACAATCAATATATGTGTCAAAAACATAAGGTGTTAATGTATTATTTTGGGGGTACCCAACAGCTTACACTTCACAACAGCCAACATAGTAGTCCTACTAAATTCTCTGACCACAGTCCTTGAGTGTGATTTATTACAAACAAATGACTAGCTTTGCTAAATCAAAACCAATTTGCGCTCAGTTTCACTACTTTTGAATTGAGACCTCAGGATATGAGATATCATATATTTACAGCTGAGTGTTAAACATGTGGATAACAGAGGTTTATTACTGCTAGTAATGTCAGTGTCAAAAACTGGTCACATGACAGTAACCACATATAACAAAAAAGCACTAGATGAGAACCAAGAAATATTTGGGAAGAAAAATAACATGCATTTGCAACTTTAAATGCATTTAATAATTCCAAGTGGTTTCACAACCCACACTATATTTGAAACTGGGAGATAATCCAGAAACTAAAGGGAGTCAGAAGCTTGAAAAATCAAACAAATAAAAATAAAAAGCTTGTGTTAACATTAAACTTGCACTAGCAATGACCCTCCAATAGATATCTCAACACATGATTTCAAAGAGCAAGTTTTGATTTTATGCTTCCAACTGTTCATACTCCCCTAAGAAGTAATCATGTAACCACAATAGCTTCAATAAAGCCCATTTCTTGGGACATGCGCAGGTTATTCCAAAAGCATTAGTGCTACATGAAGCTATTGCAAAGTAATAATTTTGGAACACTCCATATTTATGTGTCTTTATTCACAGAGAGACAGTTTGCTATGGTAGACAGAGGGTAAACTTGGGAGTCCAGAAGTCCTTATAGCTTTGTGATTAAAGAAAACACTTAATTTCTCAGTAGTTCAGATAAGTTTCTAACAATATAGAGCACCCACCCTGGAGTCAGGAGGACCTGCGTTTAGATCCAGCCTCAGATGCTTGACACACTTACTAGCCATGTGACTTCGGGCAAGTCATTTGACCCCAATTGCCCTCCAAAAAGCAAAAAAAAAAAAAGTGTATAATAATATAATTGACTGATAAATTGCTGACATGAATTAGTGAAGAGAGTTTCTACACCAAGATTTCTTTATACTGATGAAATTCCAGGTCCAAAATGTGCATGGGCATGTGAGTGTGTGTGTGTGTGTGTATAATTTCAGCCTCATAGATAAAATTATGTATGGTGATGAATGCTAGTAGAAGTTGCTAATCTGATTGGCACCAAATAAATATTTTTATTAGGGATTTTTTGAGGGATTAGTAGGTGTGGACACCCTATAACATATCAAAAATGGGGAATTACATTGGGGGAGCATGTAAAGGATGTCATCGGAGAGAAGTGGAACTAGATAAAAAGATGGGTCAGTCACATAGGGAGGCTGAGGAACAATGAACTGGACCCCTCGCCCCCTTGTGACCCACTGATGTCTTCCCAATGTGAAAAGAACTTAAAGAAGTGAATTCACTAGGGTCAGTTAGCAGGTGGACAAGAAGACAGTCACCCAGGATTCGTGGTTGGGGTGGTTTTAAAAATCTATACCACTGAAGGGAGTAACCACATCAATGAAATTTCATATCAACTGAAGTTTTAGTATTGAAGTACATGACTAAGTATATGTATATATATATATATATATATATATATATATATATATATATATATATATATATTAAAGAGAAAGAGAAAAGAAAGTCTAAAGGACTTCTTTCCATTTTTTTCATATTTACATCACATAAGTAAATGGAATATTTTATGTGAAGACATAGGACTTTTATTTACTACTTGTACACTAGGAAGCATGCATGATGGAATAAGTAATTGGCGATTTGAAACTTATTCAGAAAAATACTGTGTATCACAATATTGCCTTCAATAGGGTGTGTGTGTGTGTGTGTGTGTGTGTGTGTGTGTGTGTGTGTGTGTGCGTGTGTTAATTTGGGGATGATATAACCTCTTCAAACTTTTAGAGGTAGAGAAAATTTTAAAGGTAACCTAAGATTAGCCCCTTCATTTTATAGTTGTGGAATTTGGATCCCAGACAAGTTGAACTGACCAAAGTCATCTCACTCTAACCAGGAACAAAGCTCGAACTGAAACCCATATTTGCTGGCTTCCAGTTCAATAGTCTTTCTAATATATCATGCTATCCATCTGTTTCATTTTGTATTGCTCACCTCTATTAAAAGAATAAACTTGTGTTACAAGGCAATGAGTACTTAACACAATGTCAGTACTTCCTCAAGAGAGATATTAGAATGATAGAGAGGGAAGGAGAAATATTACTTTTTAATCTGTGTAAAGCAAAATTTTCTCTCTGGGTCAAACAATTGTGGGGTATACCAAAGGAATTCTTTAATGTATGCTTGAGGAATGTTAAATATCTTTCCATCTTCAGAGAGTTTAGTTCATTCTCAGATATATATCCATCTCCAGTTAATATCTGAATGCCATATATATGGTATTATCATCTGTTGTCTTCATCTTTTAAATCTACAAAACTAATAATCAGTGTAGCTGGTGCCAGCAATATAGCCTAAATATGCCTTATACCAAACAGTGATGAAATTGTTTTCTGAAATGAGCAGTCAAAATTCTCTCCATTATTATAGTGAAGTTTTATATTCCTATTGGAAATATAGGTAAAGCTAAATATTGAACCTTATAGCAGATGAATGTAGTGAGATTTGTGACCCCATTGTTACAAAGCTATCATTGATCAATCTTAATTCCTTCCTCCCTTTGCTATGAAAGAATTCTTTGGTTTCTATGCTGAACGAAAAGCAATCAGATGTTAGACTGTCTCCATCCTTAGTAACCAAATAACCCTTTGATGTTCATGCTTAAAGAGAGGGAACAATATAATATAATACATACTATAAGTAACCTTTTGCACACCTCCATGTTATTCTAGAAGATATCAAACACAGAAACTCATCTAGTTCAAGAATACTATGTATCTGAAGCTAAAGGATGTGTGATACATGGTGGCAATACCTCCACTGTGAAGGACTTCAATCTTTCTATGCCTTGGGAGATGGTCTTTGTGAATGTTAATGTGACCAAAAACCTAACCCATTATCCTTTGTCCCCTGACAGTGATATCCTTGGAATTTAAGTCAGCTGGCTCTTAGATATATCCTTCTGTCAGTGAGTCAAGTCTCTCTTAGTACCAGATATTGTGCTAAGTGCAGGGGACATTAGAATGTAATTCAAGGTTTTCTACCTTGATAGGACCCTCTCCCTTCATCCTTCCCCAGCTTGTAATCTTTGCCACAATAAGGCACTGGAATAGGGATTAAGTGGAAATTTGGAATTTATATAGTATCAATACATAATTCATATAAATTGTGTGTGTGTATGTTTGTGTGAGACAGAGACAGAGACAGAGACAGAGAGAGACAGAGACAGAGACAGAGAGAAACAGAGAGAGAGAGAGCCTGCTCCCTGCAATGAATTGCTGGGCAAGTAAAAATAAATGAAACATGGCTTCTGAATTTGAGAAATCTATAAATCTATCCACTTAATCTCCCTAGGCCTCAGTTTCCTCATCTGTAAGATGGAGATGGACTAAATGGTTTCTCTCCTAGCTCTAAAGTTCTTTCCCTCTCCCTCACCCTGCCCTTCACATAAAATAAATTCTCTAGGCCTATTGATTCCACCTGTACCACGTCTCTTATACTTCTGTTCACCTTTCCACTACTACCACCCTTGCTCAGAAAGCTTTTTATAACTTTCTTCCTTGAAACTAGGCCTCTTATTTCCTTTGCATAGGGATGTACTATGAAAAAACTCCCTGATGCTGGTGCAGATCAGCACCTGCTTAGCAATTTGTAGTGTTTTAGAGTTACCTGGGTACTGAGATGTAAAAGGAGTTGCCCAGGATCACACAGCCAGTCTATCTCAGAGGTTGGGACTTGAACCCAGGTCTGCCTGACTGAGCTCTCTAGGCTACTCTGCCTCATCTTTCACTCACCTCTTGACTTGACAATGGTAATGCACCATTATCTAATTTACTCTCCATTGATCTTTTCCATTTCCCATTCAAAGTAACTTTGCTAATGCCTAGGCCTGATCATAACGCCCTTGTGTTCAGAGACTTTCCATGGCTCCCCCAGGGCCTAGCAAATAAAGTTCAGACTCTATAGCTTTCAAAAGTCGGCTTCAATATCTTTCAGTTCCCCTCCTCCTTTATATACATGATGATCCTTCCAAACTGGATTACTCACTACTAATGGCTCTTGTCCTATCCCCTCCTCAAAACCATTCCTGGCTACATAGATAACTTATAAGTATGATCACGGTGAGATAAAATATATCAGTGGAACTGGGACTTTATCTTTGAGGCTATGCCTTATGCAAATAAAGATTCAAACCCTCTCCTGCCTTTTCATCCTGTGTAATTCTTTCCCATATTTTACTCTAAATCCCTAACACAGACTCCACCCAATGTACAGGGTGCTTTCCTCAGGTTTCTTTAATAATTCCTGAATAGCAATGCCTCATTCGGATTATGTGTCCTCCCTCACGGCCAGTTCCACTGCCTCTTCTGGTCATACATGTGTTTTATAAGATTTCTTGTCCATATTGCCTTTAATAATATACTTTAGTCTAATTGCAACCATCATATATCTTTCCATTGACATTTGAGTGATTTACATTTTTTTCACTATTCAGAGATAATGGTGTTCCATAATTCACTTATATGGAGCATCAGTGAGAGAACGCTGTTGTTCTTTTAAAAAAAATGAGATTTTTGTGGCTAAGAGCAATGGGATGTTATTGGTTGAGGGCTCCTGTGGTACCTGTTAGGTTAGCATTTGGGAGAACTTGTATACCAACTTCAGAGCAGAGCTCTAATTTTTTTTTTTCCTGATTACATTCAAGTTTTAAAAAGAGAGGAGGGATTTTCCTCAGGCATGATATTATACCAATGACATATATACAATATAGGCTAAGACCCCTGTATGCAAAATTCAGTATTTCAAAAGATCCATAACGCCATCAATATGTGTACCTTAACAGCAATACTGTATGATGATCAACTGTGAACAATTTAGCCATTGTCAAGAACACAACTATCTAAGACAATTACAAAGGACTCATGATGAAAAATGGCAGCTACATTCAGAGAAAGAACTTATGGAGTCTGAAGACAGATCAAAGCATATTATTTCCACTTTATTTTGTTTTCATGTTTTGATTTTTTTGGGGGTTCTGTTTTTTCTTTCGTAATATGACTAACATAGAAATATGCTTTACATGATTGCAGATATGTAACCTATTTCAAATTGTTTACTGTCTTAGAGAGGTGGGAGATAAGGGAAGGAGGGAGAAAATATGGAATTCAAAAAATTTTTAAATGAATGTTAAAAATTTTCTTTACATGTAACTGGGAAAATAATCAAACATATATATATATTTTTAATTGAATGCTCTCTCTAATGGTACTGATGGCATTGATGGCGATCAGTACAACTTATATAATGTTTTAAGATTGGAAAATCTCATACATATTTGATCCTTGTGGTAAATCCTTGTGGTAACCTGTCCACATCTTTCCATTTCATGCAACTCCTACCAATGTCCTTCTATGACTCCTATGAAGGGAGTTCACCTTAAATTGTGAGACTTTCTCCTCCTGACATCACATGGATACCAGTGTAGTATACAGGCTGTCCCACTAATCAACTATTCATTAGATCAGCTAAATATACATGTGAAAATACTTGAAAGACATATTTGTAAGTGTAGCCACAAAACTCTATATATTCACTACATTCAGTACAGAGAGGGTTAAAAATCTCAACAAATCACTCTGCCACCCAAGTGAATTCCAATAACAAGTAACATGTTTGGATGGAAAGAACACTGAATTTAGAGTTGGTCAACCTGAATTTGAATGTTTGCTCTGCACCATACCTGACCTTAGAAAAATCCTTAACCTCTCTGGGTCTTTCTTGGTTTATTGGCCTGTAAAATGAGAAATGTGCATGAGATTCTCTTTAAGGTTGTTTCCAATACTAACCCTATGAGCTAGATTTAAAGTTCCAGTCTCTAAGACTGAAGTTAAGGCAATTCTTTGTGACATGGACAGGCTTAGCTGTCTTCAGAAATCTTTGCTATATATCTACTCTGTGCTGTGATTTAGACTTGGTTTACTGTGAAGATGAAGGTGCCTCCCTCCAATATCATTAGAAAGTATCCAATCTTAAATATAGTTAATTTGTTAAAATCTGCAGACTTGGAAACTATAATGTCTTACATATGCATATGATGATGAATAAGAGCAATGATGATAAAAAGTGCAAATAGAAGCATGGTAATGTTTAAGTAGTTGGGCTTAGGGGAGAGACACAGGGAGAGTAGGACAATAAGATGATGCCAATGTTTCTCCAGCACTGTCCAGGGGAGATGGTGCTCTGATTGTGGACAATGAGCCCTAGGGCGCAGAATAATAATTCATGAGGCTAACGCAGCTTGAGAGAAATGTCCTTCAAGAATGTCTAAATCACTCAGTTCTAATTCTGTGATCAGCAAGCCATTGTCTGACATGTAATTTGTTCACCAGAGTGAATTTCACAGCCAGGAAGGGAGTGCCTTGCAGAGACAACTGCTTTTAATTCTTAGACTAGATAGGTTACAGAATCACAGAATCTGAGCATTACAAAGGGTTTCCAGGGATATTTAGCACAACCCAACATGAAACAAATCTATACTATAACATGCCCCACAAGTGGTGGGATATATTATAATCTTTTCAAGAATAATAAATTTGTAAATTTGTATTCTGGCTTATAAATTCATATTATTTAGCATGATTCATTTCTCTAGAGTCTGAACACTTCTTAGTGAACTAACAATATCAAATTTCTGAAACTTGAAAGCTGAACATCAGAATCTAGATATGGTAACCTCGCCAAACTTGAGCCATCCCATGAGGTCCAAACTGGAACAGCAAACTAACCTTAAGCATTCTTTTTTTCTTAACTCATATTTCATATTTACTGTAAAAAATGCACTGCTATATTAGCTAAGGTAAATAATGATAATCGTGTTAATTACTTGATTATAGTTCAAACTATAAATAGTAAGTAAAGAACCACTAAAATGATACATAAAATAATAATGATAAATAAAGAACTAATTTGTGCTTTACCTTATCATGCCCCAGTCAGTCAGTAAATCAGCAAACATTTATTATGTGCTAACTATATACCAGACACAGTGCTGAATGCTGAGGATTCAAAAAAAGGTAAAAATAGGCCTGCTCATTAGGAACTCAATGAGTGGAACACCAGGCAAGCAACTACATGCACAAAATATATAGAAGATCTCAGAGGGAGGGTACTGTCATTGAGGCAGAATGGGGAAGGCTTCTTGCAGAAGGTAGTACTTGATCTGAGACTTGAAGGAACATAGAAGGAATGGAGGAGAAGGGAGATCATTATAGGCTTGGCTGACAGCCCGTGAACATTTGTATTTGGGAAATGGAGTCTTGGAGGGAGTAGCAAGGGGCCAGTATCATTGGATCATAAAGTATTTGGAAGGGAATAAAATTTAAGAAGCCTGGAAAGATAGCAAGAGCACAGGTTAAGAAGGACATTTAAAAGCCAGAGTCACTGGAATTTATTGGGTATGGAATGACATGGCCAGATCCATGCTTTAGGAAGATAACTTTGGTAGCTAAGTGGTACAAGGACTGGAGAAGGGTATGCATTAAGGCAGGGATTTAGACTTTTGCAGTAATGTGCACTGAGGGCCTGCACAAATCATTGGCTCAAGGACCTTTTGCCTGACTAAGTTAGGATTACCTCCCTGTTCTTCCTGTCTGCAGCTGGTCTTGCCAAATTCTGAACTAGTTGAACCCTAGGTGCTGATTCTGCTGTCTCGCAACTTACATTTTAAAGTGCTTTTAAATATAAAATTACATTCCATGCTCACTCACAAATGCTACTGTTGTTGGGGTGGGCACACAAGGGGAGGTGGTGTGTATAACCTTCTGTTACAGATGAGCCAAATGAGGCAAGGAGAAGGAAGGCAATTTGAATCACAGAAATGATTAGAGGAACTTCTGACTCCTTATCCATAGGTGCTTCTGCTATATCTCCCTCCTCTTTTATTAGATAAGTTGAAAATATTTTTTATGATTTTTTTTTAAATTTTAGAGTCAAACACCAGAACTCAAATACAGAATAGAGAAAAGGAGAAACATATCCTAAACTTAAATATTGAAACTTAAATACAAAGTAAGAAAAGAAAAAAGCATGTCATGTGCACAGCAGAACATAAGAGAGGATTCAAAAGATATAGCAATAAATTTTCTTTTCAAGAACACCAGTATGATAAATACTATACATTGTGTTGAAAACTACTCTGCTTTGCTTTCTTGTAAGTTTTCTTTTGTTCTCTGCTGTGTACTTTTTACTTTGTTCTTTTTTCCCTCCCTCCCCCCCAACAGAAGGCTACAAGTATGGACATATTTATATAAAGATATAGATATATACATACACATATACATACACATATAGACATATACTTTCCCTAACAAATTCTATACCTGATCTTTGTTTTTATGTCTGTGCTTTGTTTTTTATGTTTATTCATTCATTCATTCATTCATTCATTCATTTATTTTGGAGATAATTTGAGTTAAGTGACTTGCCCAAGGTCACACAGGTAGTAAGTGTCTGAGGTCAGATGAGAATTCATGTCCTCCTGACTCCAGGTCCAGTGTTCTAGTGCTCTATCTACTGTACCACCTAACTGCCCCACATGATTTTAATCACTGGCTTTTGGTGGGGTTTTTTTTCATTGTCTAAATATTCTTTCTTCTATTGAATGAAATACAATGCTAAACAAAGCAAATTATAGGTTAGATTTGATGGTCATAATGATGGAACTTTCATTTTCAGGCTTTTGTACCTTCAGCAGTAGCAGCTTCATGGAGACCAATCTTCCCATTACCATATAAGTGATAGCAGCATGACCTGGATTTTACTTTTATCAAAGAAGTGGCATTTAACAAATAGAGCTCCAGCCTGAGAGTCGGCGACCTTGGGTCTTATTCCACATTTCCCTGGCATTTGTTTGAACCTGGACTGTGGCTCGATTTCTCTGTCAATTTAACAAAAACACTTGCAGCCAATTTATAATATTGAAGTTCTCTTTAGGCTCAACATGTTAATATATGCTTGCTTATTAGATGTTTTGAAACTCTGAAATCAATGGTAAATGCATAAGTAAATAAATGCTTTCAGTAAAAGCAGTTCTACTTTTCCTGCCTTCTCCTGAGTATTTAGAAGCAGACGACAATGTTGCATATGTTAACGGTACTCACAAAGATTTTGCTTCAGCTCCACATTTAATCCTTACAACACTCAGGCACTATGTGTGGGAATTGTTGGAATGGCGTGAATGACACTGACTCCATATTGTGACTATTTTCACCTTCAACATATATTAGCAACCAGGGACACAAAATATCACATCGGCCTATTTTTAAGAAGACCGCCATCTAATAGGCAAAAGGGGAAATACATGTACACAAATAATTAGGATGAAAGGGAACAAATGACAAATGCAGAGGAGAACCATCACTCAAGGTCTATGAGAAATCTGGGAAGGAATAAATGACTTCCAACTGGGAAGTATCCAGGAGGGCATCATGGAGGAGTTGCTTAGCCCTTGATGTAAACCTTGAAGAAACATAAGAACTTTAAGACATGGAAATGAGGAGAGATGAAGAAGGAGTTCATTCTAATCTCAACGGATTAGACAGGAGCAAAGACAGAGATGGGAAAAAGTAGGTTGAGAACAACAAATAAATATTGTTCACATTGGCAATATTTAGGCAATAATTAAGGAGGGAGTAGTATGAAATAAGGTTAGAGAGGAAATACTACAGAGGGCCTTAAATCCCAGAATCAAGAATTTATACTTTATTCAATAAGAAAAATGGACCACCAAAAATTTCTGAGTAGAAGAGCTAGGTGTTTGAAGCGATGTATTAGGAAACTGTCTCGGGTGGTCTTAGGAAGCGTGGATTGGTCTTGAGGAAAGAGCAAGGGTGAAAGTTACAATAAATTGCGGAAAAAAATGAGGATCTGAAATAGGATAAACAAGTATTCAAATTAGAAATGAGGGCTTGAATATATGGGAATTCCAAAGAAATATTAGTGGTGAGTACCAGTAAATCAGAGTTAGCTTGGTCATTCCATTATAAGAAAGACCATCCATTACTGATGCTTATGAAACAAGACAAAGTATTGACAAAAAAGGGTTTTTACTCTTTCTTTTTTTTTAAAATCAATTTCACCAATGGCAAATCATTGAAAGGCTCAAAAATAGAAAGATTTCAGGTTTTTTTTTTAAGCCTTTGGCATGAAGTGAGGGAACAATTCCAGTCCTCCAGACTATCATAGTTCCAAGATGGGAGCAGCAAAATGAAAACAAAAGCAAGCAGCCTGGCACCAGGATTATAGGAAGTTTCAAAGGCAAAAGCAAGAAACAGGAAACAAGAGAACTTGGAAAAGGCAACTGATTTAGTTCAAATTCCAAAAGAAAGGTGGTTTCTAAGCACCAATACCTTACCTAGAAAAGGTGGAAATGGAGAAGCCAAGGAGGAGAATGATTCAATAATGGAAGTCATCATTGCAGAAACCATTTATAGGCATTTTCACAGCAAAGAAAAGTTGGTTCTTTAACCCTAACTCAAATGAAAAATAGGAAATGCTCATCTTTTCTCTTCTCTGATGTTTCTGCCCCTGGACCCTTACATAAATGAGTTCTAGAGAACACATTTTGGCTTGTTGGTTGCATGTTTAATAAATAATACAATAGACACTCTCTTTCTCCCTCAATGCTGCTTAGTCAACAATAAGCCTAACTTTGCCCATCGAACAGATAACACAGACTGTTTTGAAATGACTGTGAATGTTGATGAAGAAGAATTTTTGACTAAAAAGTCATTATTGTAACTTTGTAGGGCAAAGAAGAAGGAGTGCCAGAAAATCAGTTCCATGGAATAAAAATGATCATTATTATTTCTCTGCTACATTTCTCTATCAGCTCAATAGAATGCATTTAACTGATAGAAAAAAAAATCTAATTTTTAAAAAAGGACATAAATGGAATTACATATCTCACGATTCATTAAAACATTTGGATTAATCAAACTAAAAGTATAAATTGAAGGTTGGAATAGATGGGAAAGATAAATAGATCCTCCCTCCCCCACAAAAAAAGGTAAAGCGAAGTGTTGGGGCACAAAGATTGATTGACCCGGATTCAAGAGCTCTACATTCTATGCCTATTTCCACCATTGATTGTCTGTATGACTTTGGACTATTCACTTCACCTGTCTTGAAAGGAAGAAAATTAATTAACCTGTTTGTTCGAGGTAACTGAAAAAGGCAGAAGTGGAGACTGAATTTGTGGCTACTTTAAGGCCTATGCCTCCAGTTTTAATCTAAACGGTGAGTCACAATTGACAAAAAGCCTGGTTTCCAATCAAAAAGTTAGGGCTATTCCCCATCTAACCAAGTCCCATCTTTAAGAAATAGCCATGCTTCCTCAATGCCACAGCTAACCTCAACACCTATACATCTAATATCTCTGTACTTCCTCCAAGACCTTGCTCCACCAGTAAAAATCTCTTCTCTATTCGATCCCCTTTTACTTCCCAATGTTCTCACATATTCCCTGTCTTTAACAATGACAACAAGAAATCAATCCCCTCACCTTGCTACTCTGCCAGTTATCATCTTCTCTCATTCCTTCCAAACTTCTCTTTTTTTTTTTTTTTTTTGCCATTTCTCTAACATTTATTAAAACGCTGTAGCAGACACACTGGGGAGGGGCTCAGTTACTCTTCACATAGATCTTGGGGGTCTGCCAGCCCTCGGGGGCCTGCTTCAAGCCTGCTTTCTTCCACAAATGCTTCAGGTCCTTCTCAAACCTGATCTGCTTCTGCTTCCTTCTCCCTTCTCCGACCTTCCGCTGCAAAAACCGGGTCCTCTTCATCAGCTTGCGATACTTGTGGTGGTTCATCTTCTGGCGGCGGATCTTCAGCACATTCTTGCAATGCATCATGGGGACTCCCCAGGAGCCTCCTTCCCCCAGCTCCTCCCCATCCTTGGCCTCACTTGGGGGACAGTCATAGAGCAAGGCCAGGCTCACTGTTCCAGGTCTGGGGCCAGGGATGATGGCCTCAGGTTTGGGGAGCAAGTATCCAACGGTAAGCCAGCTCTCCAGGGTGCTGATGGACATCTTCTCGGGAACTAGCATCTCCTCTAGCTCTGGATCTCTCTGAGTCTGGGGCTGGGGCGCCGGCCCATTCCTGCCTGCCGGCCAGGTGCTGTAACAACAACTCTTGGCCCCAGACACCAGAGGGGGCACTGCGGGGCCTGGCCTTGACAAACGTCGGGGCCCTAGTTAGCTGCGAGATCACTCGAGCCAGAAACGTGGTGTTTGGGACTGTTCTTGTAGGGCAAGGCTCAGGAGGGCAAGAACGCTTCCATCCCGCCGCCTCTTCCCCTTCCAAACTTCTTAAAAGAGCAGAATGTTTTAAAATGCATAAAATTAAATTATATAGAATCCCAAAGAAAGCCAAAGTTATGAAAAATAAAGATGTATTTTTCCCATTCAAGTTTGTGGCCCCCTAAATCTCTTCAGTGACCTCATGAGGGAATTAAGAAATTCTGATTAGTAAGACCTGCTTTAGCCTCTTTCAGTTTGGCATCTACCTTCGCCATGTGACTGAAATTATTATCTCAAATAGTCATAACGATGACCTTTTTGACAAATCCAGCCAGCCAACTCTTCCTACCTTACCTTTATGGACTTTTTGCATCATCTCACATTGCTGATCAGCCTTACTTCTTAAAACTGTCTTCTCCTTTTGAGTACATTATGTTCTTCCTGAATTGTATTCCTGAATCTTCATCCACACCTTTATCTCCTCCCTTCAAAAGCTCCACTTTCTTATTTCAACCACGAAAGTATTTGTATTCTCCAAAGTTCAGTCCTTTACCCACTTTTCTTTCTCTAATCTTTCCCAAGTTGAGCCTTGACACATTTCCAATATGTTCCCACATTTTAGTCCCATATTTCCAAAACCTCACCTTTGTCAACACTTTCCCTAGTGCTTTACTTGACTACCTTGCTAAATCCCTGTTCTGAATTATTTCCACCCTCAGCCTCCTCGGCTCCTACTCACTTATTGCTGAATAGAAGTAGAGGAAGTCATAACCAAGCTGATTGGGTCTGCAATAAATTTCTTATCTAATCTCCACTAAGCCCTCACAGTAACAAGTCGATACCTTTACTCCTCCCTAATTGATTCTCTATCCCACTCACCACAGCAGCTGTCAAAAACCTTCTCATTTCCCCACAAGCATCTCACTCTACCCCTCCCCAGTCCTCTCAGAAGAGAATCCCTTTTCATACTTTACAAAGAAAATGATGGCTATTCCCTGTGAGCTCTCTCTTCTCTGCTTCTCTATACTTAAAAAGTCCTTGAAATCATTTCCTAATCTCTCCTACTTTACATCACTTTCTGGTAATGAGGTGGGCCTTTTCCTTGCCAAGAATACCCCCCTCTACATATATCCTTGATCATTATTATTTTACTTTACTCCCTTTCTCAGTTAAACTTACAAGAAAAAAAATGTATATACTCTTTTCCTCCACTTTCTCCCCTATCACCCATTTCTCAAGTTGCAATCTGATTTTCAATCTCCTGACTCACCTGAAACTGATCTCTCCAAAGTTAACAATGATCTCTCAATTCCTAAATATGATGACCTTTTCCCATCCTTCTTAACTTCTCTGAGACATTTAACAGTGTTGATCCTTCTCTCCTCATTGGGATTCTCTGAGTTTTCATGAAAGTGCTCATTCTTGGTTCTCCTCCTGCCTGTCTAACAATTCCTTCTCATTCTCTTCTGCAAGATTATTATCCAGATCATGCCCACTAGCTGTGAGAGCTCCTCTGGATTAAATGGTAGACTCTTTTCCTTCTCATCTCATTTAGTGACCTCATCAGTGCTAAGAATTTTATTATCATGTCTACATAGATAACTCTTAGAAGGATATAACTAGCCCTAGTTATTCTTTCTCCTGAGATCTAGAAGGAAGATCCTTCCTAGCAGGAAAGTCATATCATCTATGGCTCTCTTTACTTTTCTAGCTGGATGTAGTGTAGGCATCTCAAACCCAACATGTTCAAAACAAAACTTGATTCCCACTTTAAAAAAATCTCTCTTCTGAGTCTCCCTGTTTCTGTTCATGGCACCCCATTTCTAGACCCCAAGTTTGAACATCAGTGTCATCTTCAATTCTTAATTCCTCCCTCTCTCCTTCATTTAATCAGTTTAAAATATTGTCATTTCTACTCCCCAACATATGTTACTTCTGCTCCTTTCTCTCCATGGATATAATCATAACCTTAGTTCAGGCTTTTCTCTCATCTTGCCCACCCAAGTGTAATATAGCCCACCCTCTCATTGTAATATTCACTTTCTCATTAACAGTCAATCAATCAGTATTGATTGTCTCCCTGAGAAATACCTGCTCTTCCAAAGGCATATAAGCTAGGAACCCACCATCATGGAGGTCTTTGTTCTAACAGAGAGATGGTCGAATGATCATCCTTTTATTAATACACATGCTGCTTCAATAATAAAATGATTACATTACCCAGATATTATATCTCTGAAACTTCATTAAATGTCACAATAGCAAAGGAAACTGAAGCCTGGAAGGGTTAAATAATTTGCCAAAAGTCACATAAACTGTACAGATGGCATTAAAATTCATTTATCTGGACTCCAAATCCAGTGATTTCCCCTGGAACACACTGCCCACCCTTTTATGTACCACTTTAGAATTCTCCGATAGTTGCTTCATATGGGATATATGCACAATTTTAATCCCACACTAGAGTACAGCCCCTCCCATGTCTTTTGTTGCTCCTTTGCAGGGCATTCAGGTAAGAGAAGTTTGAAAAATATTCAATATGTTCCTGAATAGCTGAAAGGGAAATGCAAAACAGAAATTTCAAGATGCTCATTCTCTCAAATCAGTTTTTTTCCATCTTTATAATTACTATTGGTCCAATTCTTTTCTGATCATAGCTCCTGTCCTCTCTTCCTCTCATGGTACAACTACTATAGACACAGTGAAATTTTTTATTTTCCCTTCTTTTTACCTTCCTTTCATGGGATACCAAAATGCAAGCTTCTTAAAGGTGGGAATGTCTCTGCTTGTAGTTGTTTTTATTCCCAGAGCCTAGCACAATGCCTAGCAGGTAATTTAATAAATGATTGTTGACATATTCAAGTAAAATGCTGTAGCAATACCTGATTTAAAATTCTAGCAGCAAATTAATCCCTTCTCCCTAAGGCTAGACTAATAACTAAGTAATAGAGAATATAGAAGAGTCAGTTGTCTAAATTACTTTTTGCTTCCATATATCTATTGATGATATCTGGTTTACCCTTACTAAAGCAACTTTCAGGTGGAAGCTTATCTGTCTCATCTTTATTCATATTAATGGTATTGTTAATATATCCATTATGTTATTTTCATTATTAAAAGTTTTGTTTCACACACTGGGATAGGAGGGGGGAGAAAAGGAAGGCAGTTTCCTTAAATGAAGAGCTATTAAATTAGCCAATCCAGTTTATTCAGGCCTGAAGGTGGAAGAAATAGAAAAGTTATTATAATTCAATGCTAAGAAGAACATCTCTCTTTAATGTGGAATTGATGAGTGTTGTCAAAAAGTAACTGCAATACTTAGTATTCTACCGCGTATCACTTTAATCTACCCCATGACTAATCACAGTGGTAGATGAATTGATAACAAAACCAAGGATCCTGAATAACCCAATTATCATTTATTTTTCTGGTAAATCTAGTTTGGAAGTATTTACTGTGCTTCATATGATATCAATAAATGTCGTGAGTTCTTAGTACTATCAATCTTCATTACAATTCACTGGCTGTAGCCACCACCAGAGAAGCAGAAAATCTTTTTAAATGGCTCTGATTTTAGCAAGGTAAGTGCACCAAGGAAAAAGGCATAAGGTCCTACCTTAGACCAGAGGAAATCTATGAGTTCTGTACTACTTTTACGTTTATCCCCTAACATCCTACACTAAACAAGTACCTAAGCATTAGAGTCAACCCAAGTGGTCAATAGAGAAAATATTAAATTGTCATATCATTCAGTGAAAGGCTATTCAGGAAGAAAAAATAAAATAAACACACAGGTTCACTAAATGTGGGTATTAACAAAGTTGATTTTGGGTGCAACTTCACTCTCTTCTCCCGCTGCAATGGAAAGAACAACTGATCTCCCACACCATCCCCCAATCCTCTTTAACACATGAGCCAGTTATGCCTTTTCATTGCTTTCTCATTGCTGGATAAATGACAAATAGGCAAAAGTTAGATCATTTCTGTGATAGTCTTTATCTCTCTGTATCACAAGAGATCCCTCACAAGGGACTAGTGAATTTTTAAAAATATGTGACAGGTAAATAGTTACAAAGTAATTTTTAAAATCGACATTATTAAAGTTAACTCCTCTAGAAGATCATACAAGTCACCCACAAGATCTTTCATATATGGACTTGATAGAGTGACCATTTTTTTAATTTAGCATTTCCCATGCAGATTTGGACAGTAAATACTCTGCTACTTGAAATGCATTGATGGAATCCATTATGTGACCTAGGGAGTCTGTAAGACTGTCAAGGTAGGGTAAGAGATGGTCGGGAAGAACTGAAAAAACAAACAAACAAACAAACAAAAAAACCAAAAACTAGAAAATATAGGATGGGTATGAGCTGACTAGAAACAAACAAACAAAAAACCAAACAAAGCTATTTTCACCACCACCCCAAGTGTTACATGTAATAAATAAACACTTGTACACAAGGGTCATTTCATATTCAATGATATAAAGAAGAAAACATGATAAGCATCAATATTTTCTCCCAAAACCTCTATTTTCAATCAGTGGAACATCAGGATGCCATTAAAAAAAAAACAAAAACAAAAAGAAAAGAACATCATTTGTGAAAGCCTGACTTAGCTCTTTGTGTTTTCAGGTGTCAAAACCACCAAGATTTATGAAAATGAAAAGCAAAAAAATAAATATTTTTTTTAATATTTCAGAACTTTCTTCTTCAAAAAAGCATGAGGTCTGTCTTTCAACAACACCAATAATAAAGAACAAGAAAATTCATACTGGATCATCTCTATGTTCTATTTAGCTATACAATTAATGATTCTAATGATGATATTGTGATATAATATATAAAGAGAATAGTCACCTGCCAGTATGTATATCTATATGCATGTATGTACATATCCACATAAGAATACCTATACATATACACATAAATGTATAGGTAAGTATGTATATGTATGTGTGTGTATGTGTGTGTGTGTGTGTGTGTGTGTGTGTGTGTGTGTATGGAGAGAGAAACAGAGAGAAGGGTATATGCAATAAATGTTATGTAATCCCATGAAATTGCTGTAGCAAATTCAGATTAAATTATAAAGAGAATGTCAAAGGGCTTCCACAATGTAGATGTATGTGAACAAAGACAATGACCTATACAAGAGGGATTTTGCTAATCAGTATTTTTGAATTATATATACAATCATATTGATATAGGCATACTAAATATATATATACATAGATATATACATATGCATTATGTATACATAACAACTGATACACACACATATCTACATGAGAGTAATGTAACATAATGGATATAGATCTGGCCTCAGAGATAAAAACATCTGACTCCGACAAATACTGTCTGTCTGACTTTAGACAAGTCACTTAATTCCTCAGTCCTCTAGAAAGATGTAACCGAGGAGCTGACCACAGGACCCTCACCAGGGTGATCCCTAAAACAGTGAAATCACAGGTCCTATAAAATACACACATGTACGTGTATATGCATATGCATGTACACATGTGTGTATATGTATGAACAGACATAAACACCTGCATGTATATCAGGTGGGACTTTTACAATTAAAATTTATATGCTCAGTAATAAGGAACAATGAGGTATGGATTGTTTTGGTTTTTTTTTACCCCAGTTCTTAAATTATGAGTGGTATAAAATCACTAATGCACTGAACACAACTCCCCCACACCTTTATCACCATAATAATTGTCATAAAGGTTTTCAAGAGTTTCTCCTGTTAAGTGGTTAAATAAAGGTGTTGTTTGCCTTTCTAAATACAAAAGAAACATTTCCAGAGTCCCAGTTTAATAGGAATGCTCGTCACCACCACCCCCACCCTTTTCCCCATAGTGGGTAGGATCCTAAACTGATACCAGAAGGAAATAAGTTTCACCCTGAACGTTCTTCACTTGGAACACATTCAGAGGCTACCGTACAAAATTGGAACTCTCTCAACTTACAGTCCCAGAGAATTAAGGCATGCTGTACATCTTCCATTACTATACTGCTATGACCTATCATGAGTATAACAGCAAAGTTCTTAAAGTTAGATCAAGTACAGTTGGATAAAAATAGTAATTAGTAATTGTGTGAAGAGGGTAAGATCTATCATTCCCCTACTTTATAAGTAAGAGTAAAAATAGGGAATGTCCTTCACTTTTTAACAAATAGTCTACTCAAAAGCAGTTCAAGGATACATGTGATAGATGCCTAACTCTTCGATGTGAAAGACTAAGTAAACATGGCAAAAGAGAAATACTTGACTTGAAACAATTCACATTTGCATCTGAAATTTTACCATGTAACCACATAACTGCATCTTCAAAATGTTTCATACAAACTCTCCTTGAAGTGGCTTTCACTTTAGAAATGTGTGGCTTTCTTTATTTTCTCTGGTGACAAAAATTGAACATTAATTTGAAAAGACATTAAAGTCTTTAAAATAAAGGAAAACTAGTCCAATATCAAGACACGTCATTTTCGTTTTCCATATTTTTTATTCAGATGAGTCATAGAACATTTGTAATGATCTCTTTTGTTAGATTTTTGTTTTGTTTTGTTTTTTTTTAGTTCAGTATTTGTACTTTATTATTTCCACTTTTGGATTATTCTTTTTTCTTTTCTTTTCTGCTTTTTGGAGGGCAATTGAGGTTAAGTGACTTGCTCAAGGTCACACAGCTAGGTGTGTGTGTGTGTGTGTGTGTGTGTGTGTGTGTGTGTGTGTTAAGTGTCTGAGGCCAAATTTGAACTCAGGTCCTTCTGATTCCAGGGCCAGTGCTCTATTCACTGAACCACCTAGCCACCCCGCCCCATTGTTGGATTATTCTTGAATGCAACAATAAATCACATAATGATAAATACAGTGATAAGTAAAACCTCATTTCTTATCTAGGGCAATTACAAACTGTGTGACCTTGAATGTTATTTTATCTCCCTCTGCCTCTCTTCTCTATCTGCAAAAAGGGAACCATAACATCTGTCCTTGAGCTTGCACTTGATTCTTCCTTCTATGGATGGCTATGGAAAATTCAGCATTAACAGATTTGTTTTTTAAAAGTATGATATTGTAAGCACGTGGTTACTTTAGAAACATATACCCATGTACCTTGTCTACTATCCCTCCAAGTCAGGGGAATGACTTAGCTGAAGAGATATGAAATCACCAAAAATTTTTAGAAAATTCGATGTGAATGCCCAGTGTTATTAACTTTCAAATATAATAGGATCTATTTAAAATTTTCACAAATATGTAAATGACAAATAAAAATGCACCTTAAATAGGTTTAAAACATCTTACATTTGTATAGCATGTTTCAAAATTCTTTCAACTCTTGTTTGGCCCTCCCAACAATTCTGTGGAGGAGATAAAACATTTCTTATTATCTCTGTTTTCCAAGGAGAAATTGAGCATGAGGAAAATATTAAATGTGTTGCCTGATGCTCCACATCTCCTATGGAATCCAGGTCTAGTGTCTTTACCAGTGTATCTCAGTGCCCTCACCATTATGATGATCTCTTTGAAACAATTGCTTTCAACTTCAATAATGACAAATGGAATAAAATAAAATAAATTTTAAAAAAACTATAGAGAGACATGTGACAAGTTGTAATGATTGACATTTAATCTTCTAGAAATTTACTCAACTTTGATTTAACTTTGAAGTCAGCTGCCAGACTTGGATTTGTTCTATAGTATTCTGTTTATCATACCTAAATACATCTATCAAACTTCACTAAACAATAAGGAAACTAAAAGAAAGCTTTACACTAAAGCCATGGTTTCCTTCAAAGAGGTTTCAAGAACTTTGTCATTATTTTTAACATCATTTGAATAAGAGGAAAGTACTTTCATTTTACATACTTAAAAATGACATAAAAGTTAGTTAATTTCTTCAGTTGGTGGTCCATCTGAATTCAAAACCAAGAAACACTGTTATCACATTCCAATACTCTAAGATTCCAATGAACCTGCTATCTCATTGGTGTGACTATTCACTTCCATCATGTATGTCAGAACCTATCCGTCCCAGTCCCTTATTTTTGCAATCTGTGTCTCTTCCCCCCTAAAATTAATATAGAATAGGGCAACATGCTGAAGACCCTCTCTGAGTTCTTTTGACATGGCAATGATACCATCAGTGCATGTGAATGGTCACTTTTTAATTCCTCCCATTTGCCACATGACCTCCCCATCTTTTTTTTTTTGAGGATACATTTCTTTGATCACATTCTTACATTATCTCCCCCCCCCCCCCATACCTTCTTGTTTACCCTGTGCTTAACCTAACCATGTCCTCTATGTACCTGTCTATCATCCTATGGACAATTCTCAATTTTAAATCCTTGGGGACCACAGGGTTCCTTCCATAACTTGTGAAAAAACAATGGTCATCAATTTCACACATAATGAAAGCTTGGAGGGATTCTACTCTGCCAAATGATTAAATTGATGAAAAACATTGATGTTAACATATTGAAGGCTGGGTTAAGATGAAGAAAGTGACATTTAACAGGAAGAAATATGAACTCTTATGGTGGAATAAGAAATCTGCATAAGTACAGGCCCAAGAAGAATGTTAGTTCATATGAAAAAAAGCCTGGTGAGCTATTTATAAGTTCAATATCATCCAGTTGTGTGATATAGATACTAACAAATTAATGCAATTTTGGGCTACATTGATAGAAGTAGACAATAATGTCCAAATCAAGAGAGACTGTAATGCACTCTGCATTCACAGACCACATTTTAAATATCATATTCAGTTCTGAGTATAGAATGAACAAAATGGAGCATGTCTAGAAAAGGACTATGGGGATCATGAGGAGATCTATGTCATAAAAAGAATACTTAAAGAAACTGGAGATGCTTAGACTAGGATAACCTGAGAGCTGACTTTAGACAGCTGTCATACAGAAGACTATAGAAATGGAAGTAGCTTTTGTTCAGACTGAAGAATAACTTCCTGAAAAGTAACATGATCCACAAATTGAATTGGTTTCCTTCAAAAGTAGTGAGCTGCCTATGTGATTATTGAAAATATTCAATCAGAGATTTATGACAATTGATTTGCTATACTATCCATAGGATTCCTCTCTTGGATGGGAGGATGATTCGGATACCTAGACCCAGAGGCCGTGAGAGAAAAACTCTAAGAGTATATGATTCTCTGATCCTTTTGGCATGCTGTACTTGAATTGGATATATAGCATTTCTAAGTTTCTAAACTTTTTCTTTGTTGTCTGCTGGTCTTCACACGTCATCTGTGGCTTCTGCAAAACTCCCCCAAAATTTCACTTAATGTCTTATGCCAGCCCACGATATATTGAAAACATGATGGGGAAAATTATTACATGGAAGGGATAACTGTATATTCAATTAAAATGTATAAGCTATTAAAAGAAGCAGCCTTCAGTGCATAAAAAAAAAAAAAGCTTTGGATCCAAGAACTTGGTTCAAATCTCATCTTTGACACATACCGATGGGTCAAAGTAATATAGTCTCTCATATAGTCATAAAGTCATATGGCCAAGTCATATAGTCTCTCAGCACTCTAGGCAACTCTTTAAGCTTGTTGGTAACAATAATAATAGTGAGCATTTATATAGCATTTTAAGGTTTGCAGAGCACTACACAATATTATTTCACTTTAATTTCACAGCAATCCTGGAAGGTAGGTGCTATCAGGAATAAAGGCAGACAGAGGGAAATGACTTGTCTGGGGCCATGTAGCTAAAGTATATCCAAATCCCATTTTCAATTCAGGTCTTTGTAATGCCAATGATTGTTGGTTACAAAGAAAGTACAGAGGCCCATTGGAGAAGGGAATCCCTCCTCTGGGAGTTTCCTATAGTGAGGCAGTTAATAAACATTAATTATGTCCCCATTACATGCCAGGCACTGGGTTAAGAGATGGGGAAAATGAGAAAGGCAAAAAACAAAAAGTAGTCTGCTCTCAGTAACTTACATTGTAATAGATGACAATATCTGACCAACTGTGTACAAGCAGGATATATGCAGGATAAATTAGAAATAATCAAAGGAAGGAAGTCACTAGCATTAATGGGGATCTGATAAGGCTGCTTAAAGAAGGTGGGATTTTAGCTGGGAATTGAAGGAAACCAGGAAAGTCAGGAGGCAGAGGCAGATCCAGTCCCTCTCCTAGGTTAATATAGAACAAATCATAAAGCAATAAACTCATCTTTACTTCCTTCCCATAACCTTGGAAACTTAAGAAGAAATGAAACAACAAATCCAAGAAAGCTTCTTGGCTTTCCATCTCAATTTCAAGTTAATAAATGAAGTGTAAAAAGGCTAGAGCTGTCTATACAATAGACTTAGTCATAATGACTAAACACCCAAACTTGACTCAGAACAATTGAATTATCATACAAAATCCTTATACAATAGACTTTCTGTTGGCTGGTAGGGTTGGGGAATAGATCACTCTAGTTAACCAAATAGTCTGAGTAACAGTTACTATAAACACCAAATAATTATAAAATAATTGAAAAAAATATACATTAAACACTAAAGCTTAATTGGTTATCCTATGCTTTTTTTTTAATGGTTAGAAAGGCACTTCGAAATTTAGCTCTATTCAAGGTTATATCTCAATGAATACCATTTATCTTTGTGCTATACATAGTGATGTAGGAGTAGGGCTATACTGGAGTCAGCTCCTACTGACTTTGGAAGAACCAGCTATGAAGTTTTCAGTTTAAGTATTTATGCCTCAGAAAACATCAAATACTGGAAATCATCCCTTTGTTTATTGTTTTTTGATTGCCTAGGCTAGTGACGTCAAACTCAAATAGAAACAGATCACTGTGGGCCTGTATATTGACTTAGAAGACCACAAATTAACAATATCTATGTCACATTGTGTTCTTATTTATTTTGTTAAACTTTTCTCAATTAGATTTTAATCCTGTACCAGTGACACTCAGGAGTTTGGCAGGCCACATGCTGCCCCTCACTACCCTTGGGATTTTGAAACCTCTAATCTAAAAAGTAGGGAGGAAATGTTAGCAATGCAAATTAAGCTTAAAAGTGTGTCAGGTGCACAATTTTCCCCAGGAGTCTCATCTTAAACATTTACCAGAACACCTCTGAGAAGGTACCACCTTCACACCACCAGGCTAAGTCTGCATGACATTTTGATACATGCATAACCTAAAAAATTCCCCTTAATATTAATTTGGTCATTTTGCATAAATGTGCAAATTTCCAGTTAACTTATATGTCCAACTGTAACGCTAGGCTATATACATACATATACACACATTTTCTATATATTCATTCATTTTATATAAAGTTTTATGCTTTACAAAGCAGTTAAATTAGCATTATTTCCTTGGGTCTCACACTAACTCTGCCAGGTAGATAGTGGAAATATTATTTTCTCCACTTTACTGATGACAAAACTGAGCCAGTGAGTTTTCATGGTTTGCTCAAGGTCCTGTAGCTAATGTTTGACAGGGATAATTCCACTGCCTACAAATCCATGTTGTTTCCACTATATTACAATAACCAGTTTGTGCTACATTTATCTTTTCCTGCTCCAAGGTAATGGAATGGGATTGGGAATGGCAGAATAAGAAAATCAAAGACATTGATTTTATGTGATATGCTGACAATTATAAACAAAATCCAATTCCACTAAACCAACAGTGATGTCCATCTATTACTACTTCTTCCTTCATCATCAAAAGAAGAACGTGAGATTCAAGGATCACAGATTTAGACCTGGAAGGAAATTTAGAGCCTCCTTAGTTCAACTCTGATGTCAAAGCAGAGACCCAGAGAGACTAATGTACTTGCCCAAAGTTATGCATATAGTTAAATGGCAGATTCAAGCTTTGAACCAAATCTTAGGACTACAAATCTATAATCTTTTTCACTTTATCACCCTGTCTCACCTCCTACTCTGCTTCTTAGCTGAGAACCTATTTCAGGACATCATTTTAAGAATCTAGATTTGAAAGTCTGTTTGTGGGAGGCCCCCAGTGGCAGCCCACACACCCTTAAGGGGAGAAAGCAAAGTGTGACAGACCAAGCCTTGGCCCCTGACCCTTCCCCCAAACAAAATGCTCAAAGAGGAAGATAAAACTATGCTATTCTGAACTTACAAACTGAAATTCTACTCTACTGCAATTCTAACCTGATGACTATCTGGAGAAGAGGGATACCTCATAAACATCATGTGTCATTTTCATTCTCTTAATCAATGTTAAACCAAACTCAAAATCTATCACGTCAGGCCAGACCATTACTGGACATCACAACAAGAAGTTACATTCATTCATTCATTCAATCAATTTATTGATAGTAGCTGGGGCGGGGTAGAACTGTGGTAGGGAAGTATGATATGGGAACATCAACAAGATGAGGGCCTACAATTTCAGTGTGAATCTGAGATGTACATAGCATTGCATTTCAGAGCTGGGATAGGTCTTAGTAATGCCCTATTATTTTTCTATTTGTAGCACAGTACGTGTCATATTTGTGTTGCTGTTGTGCAGATGTTTCAGCTATGGCTGACTCTTTGTCATACCCATTTGGGGTTTTCTTGGTAAAGATACTGGAGTGGTTTGACATTTCTTTCCCCAGCTCATTTTGGAGATGAGGAAACTGAGGCAAATGGTGTTAAGTGATTTAGCCACAGTCTCAGAGTTAGAAAAGTTGATGAGACCAGACTTGAACTCATGAAGATGAGTCTTCCTGACTCCCGGTCCATAACTCTATCCACTTCACCATATAGTTGCCCCCCTTGTCACATAGGCAGTGTTTAAGAATACCATTTTTTTTTTTATTCCTTCCTTCCTTCATCTAGTACAACCTGCTCATTTTAATGGTCAGGAAACTGAATCTCAGAGAAGTTGAGAAGTATTCAAATTTAGAAAGCTTATTACTGGCAAGGCCAGTGTTAGGCCTTGGGTATCTTAACATATTTTTCCATTACATTATGTACATAAAAAGTTAGATAACAATATAAAAAAAAGTTTATGTGTTAATACATTTCTAGATCCTTGGAGCAAGTAACTTCTTTTATCTCTGAATATTTGGCACATATGGTAGAATTCTATTAGGAATTCAAAAAAGGGGTACATCTCTGGCCTAACGTGGAAGATATCATGAAGGAGGCAGAGTTAAAGGAGATGAAATCTAATTGTCTGGTATATAACTTCTTACCTTCCAGACTAGATTTCCTGGCAAGATAATAATAGTGTTGCATTCTGTGTTTTGAGTTATAACAATCACTTCATTTCCAGCTCATTCTCCTCAATTCCATCTCCCTGCTAACCGTTTTGCCCACCTAAGGATAATGCCATCCTAATGCTTACCTACTGATGGATAAGCCCTAATCCCAGGCCACTTATCTTGAGATGCCCCAGTGACATTGCTCACTTCACTTTCAGCCTATTCTTTGTCTCTCCTTCCTCTCCATCAGCTGCCTTGACCATTTGGGCAACTTTCTTCTCTTCACCCCCTTCTGCTTAAAGAGTTCTTTAAGTTTTATTCTTCTCCTACTATTAAGTAAGGCTCCTTGAGGAAGGGAACCATCGTGTTTTTATATCTTCAGCTTTAGCAGAGTCTGGTAAATAGAAAATGCTCAAGAAATGTTCTATTTATCAATTAATTGATCAAGAGTATCAGTTTCCTGCTACTTCTTTAGGATGCCTTATACATACATACATACATACATACATACATATACATATACATATATATAGATATACGGTAAATCTGATTAAAACTTAAGAATGTGTCTTTTCCATGAGATTTGGGCAGAAACAAAGCTTTGCTTTCTAAATTGTTTGTTTCTATATGGAGAAAGCAAAATGAAATAAGTAACTGAAGAACTCTCTCAAAAATACATTAAAAATTATACATTCTAGATATATTTACAGAGAGGCCAGTGTAATGGCTTCTAGAAGAAGGAACTTGCCCTTGGGAATGGGCATTCTGGTCCCCGTCTGCTTTTGACTTGTGTGACCCTGGGTAAATTAACTTTCCACCTCCATTTCCTTAACTACATTAAGAAATAAGAGGAAGCAGGAAAGATAAGACTATAGAGGTGTTTCATATAAAGAATAACTAAATCATTGTTAAGTACTATGGAAAGTTGTTTGTATACATTTTATTGCCCAGGATGATTCCACTGATGTTAACCTCATGTTTATTTGATTAGCTAAACCAATGAAGATGTAAAATAATATTTTCATGGAACTTTCAAAAGTTCAATTTAACCTGACTCATTAAAAAGCATCCGCCTTTTTTTTTTTCCATTGAGGTCACTTCAAAATACACTTTATTGTATTTGGTTTTATAATTAGCTTCCACTGGCAACTTTATACCTAACTAGTTTATCAGAGATAAGAAAAGGGAGGCATAGTATTAAAATTAATATGTATTCAAATAGCAATAAAAAGACCCAAATGTGATATTTATAAATGCAAAGTCTATTATAATCAAACCTCATTCTCATGAACAGGTAATAAAATCATATCCTAGAAAAGTTTTTTTGAAAAAGTTGTGTGAGTGTGTATATTCACACAAGGAACTTCTACTACCCTCCACAGATCCTACCCTTCCTTCTTCAGCTCTAAGCTCACTTCTTCCATAAAACCTTCCACATACCAGCCCAGAAATCTCTCCCTTTTCTGAACTCTTAATACTACTCTCTGACTCTTCCATTTATGACAGGTATTCAGAGATGAAAGCTGTTACTTGCTTCAAGGACCTTACAATGTATGCTGGCACATAAGCTTTATTTTTTTTTTTGTATTGGCATCTTTTTTTATGCAGTGCGTGTATGTGTGTGTGTGTGTGTGTGTGTGTGTGTGCACGTGCAAGGGGAAAAAACACAGGGATTACAATCAAGATATAGTAAAACCTTACTAATATGAAGGAATTGGGGGAAAGACTAATTTGAACTAGTGAAAACTCAAAAGTAGAAAATATTTTTAAAACCAATACAGCAAGTAAACTCCTAGTATTTCTAAGCAGGTGGTCTACATAATGACTAGATAAGACATCTGTAATTATCAACTTCCAAAGACATGTGAACAAGTGCCGTTAAGATGTTATAACTGTTTGTTCTCAAGTATGCTAAAATTTATCTAATTTACAGGATTAATTTAATTTTAAAAAATCATTTCTCTTCGATAATAAAAGGATAGACATTGAATTATTACAAATTTTAACTAGTTTTACAATAAGTGACCTTTTTTGGTAACACTAAAATGCAGGACACATACAGTTTTGACTAAAAAAAAAATAGTAAAACAAATTTATTCCAATCAATCTCCTCTCGCCTACTAAAATATATAGCATTATATGTTCAATTTCAACTAATTGTAAATATTCTAATTCATGTGATATATTCTATTATCTTTGTCACATTTTAAAAATAGCCACAATATAACTGGCTTAGCTACAAAATCCACAGCACCTTATACAAATAGTTTAGTTGATCACTGTTGCTTTATAATTATTTCCTGACTAATTAATTTATACTGAATGTCCCAAAAGTCTTAGTGCATTTGTAAGACTAGCTTTAAAAGACTAACTTCAAGTTGCACTAAGATTTATGGGACACCCTGTTAATGTGTATCTTATCTCTGCAACTTTTATATATCAAATGGGAAAGAATGTTATCTTTTGTTATTCTGTATGCCCCCCTAGCCAAGGTTGATGCTTACACGATATTTTAAGACTCCCCAAAACCCTGTTAAATAAACCATCTTCTTCACCAGCCTGTTGAAATACCAAGAACTATCACCATAGAATTAGTCCTTTGGAGTAAAGCATTGTCTCCAGAAGGTCCCTGTTAAAATGCACATATGACACCTGGGAAGATTAAAGCATCAACACATATTAGCACCAATTAGATCATTTAATTAGCTAGCTGTCATCTGGCAGAACTCAGGGTCCCGAGGTCATGTTACATAGGCCAAGGTTTTAATTAGTGAAAAATAATCAGGGAAGAATTAGGAATTAGACCTGGCTCTATGGGGCCACCACTTTGGTGGGCTGTGGCCTTGCTCTGACTGACTTTACAATTTTACCTCTCCTTTCCTATTAAGTCTGGTAATGTGTTTCTTCTACTAAATTCATAACAAGAAAAATCCAAGCTATATTTCTAAATTCCAAAATTCATATGTAATAAATATCTATATATCACGATTTCCTCCCTCAAAGTATCATGGAACATAATTTCCTTCAAAATGTTATACCAAAAAAAATCAAATTAAGTACTGTAATTTTTTTTTCACTTCCATTTGTATCATCTTTCTAAAATGTCTTAAAGAATTGTTTAACTCTCCACTGCCATCACCATCACCATTCATTTATAAAGCTTAGAAAGAAAATCAATTCTCTGGACCCACAATAACCCATGCAACATACCTCAAAGTAAGAAAACCCTGTATTGTGAATTGTTAACCTCTCTCTCCAGAGGTATATCATCTTATTAGTGCAAACAAAATCATAATTAAAACCTCATGTTTCTGCATAACACATTAAATATATAAAGTCAGTTTATTTTTAAGAAAATAAAATAAAGGGTAGATATACCTAGGCTTGGGGAAAAAACCCACACAATCTCCCATATGAATACTGAAATACTGCTAAATATTGAGTAAATTTTTTTTTGAAGGGGAGGGAAAACTAATCTATAATATCATAAACTCCCAGTGTGTGAAGCACCTAAATCATCTGTTAACTGAGATGCTTATAGAATTGTCTGGGTATGATGAGAGTGTAAGACTTAAATGTGGGCAAACAGCTAAATTTGGCCTTGAACCTTCATTTTCCAGAGACTGGAGGTAGTTCTCTCAGTGTCTATCTCTCTGGCTTTCTTTGTTTGTCTCTCTCTATGTCTCTCAGTCTCTGTGTCTTTGTCTCTATCTTTCTCTTTCCTTCCCGCCCTCCCGTCTAGCTGGTTAAAAATGCATAATAAATTTCTAAATTCTTTATAAAATGATTGATAACCATGACCTAATGAATAAATATACCTAAAACCACTAAGGACAAGTTTTAACTATATCCTACGGTAAAGTCAAAGGCTGATGAACATTCAGTGCATTTTCACAAATATAAAACCTTTTTGGGGATCTTTTCATTAAGTCTATAACTTTCTCTTAGAAGAAATAATATCAGATAAAAATTTGATGGCCTTTGCACATATTTAACCAAAACTGAAATATGATGTTTAGAGAAATGTTAAAAATCATATCCATGATTGTATTGAGTAATTTTGAAAAAAATCTAAGTGCTTGCAATTTCTTTTAAGTCAAGAGTAGCATATCTTCAGGAGTATACCTACCAAAAAGCGTAACTATGGTAAACTACAGAAACTTTTTGCAATGATTTTTTTTTTAATCCAGATAAATCAAATACAAAATCAGATCTCCTAATATGTACTCATATGGTTTGTAAGCTATATATAAACATAAAAACCAAATCTTTGGAACTAGGAATGGAGATATGCATTTAAAAAAAAAACTTACAGGACAAGACAACTTATTAGTCAAGTAATGACTGAGATATCACATCATAGCACGATTACAGGCAATAATTTGTATCACATATAAGTAATATCAAAATGTTTTTATGTTGAAAATAAAAAAAATATATACTGAAAGGTCTATATTGAGTCTGGGCCATTTATATGAAAACAGAAAGTGTAGTTTATAGATGAAAGTATAGAATTATAGTTTTTTTTAAAGATGGAGTCAAATAGTATAGTGACATTAATTTGGACTTTGAAAGATGTTCAACCACATATAAAAAATAGAAGCAAAAAAAAAAAACAAAAAAAAACCAAAAAAAAAGCAAAAAAAAAATAGAAGCAAGCACAAACTTTATATACTACAGAGCTCTTATTTGATCTCTGATAATCTTGTTGAAGAATAAAGTTTTTTTTAATCCCATATGTCACTCTCATACAACAAATCGTTCATACAACATATAGGTAACTGATATAATATAACGATATGATACAACATACAGCTCTCCGTAAGAATCTTCTTTACTAGTGTTTTCATAGTTGTCAAAGCCTGCAGAGAGAACACATAACTCTCTTACCTATATTCATATGTTAAGTTACTTGCAGACTTTTTCTGTACTTTAAAAGCTCTATGAATAAAGCTCTTATGCAGAAATGTGTGTACAAACATTCACTGAACTTCCAATAAGATGATTTTTTTAAAAAAGAAAGGCACAGTATTTTTTGCATAAATGGATCATTTTGAAAATGGTGAGGACAAAAATAGTCTGAGAATTCCCATCTTCTTGTATGCACACAATCTTTTTTTTCCCCCTTTCTGGGTAAACTTCATTTTCAAACAAACTCTCAAATTTTCAATAAAAAGAAATGAATACGGGCTACATGACTTTATTGCAGGGTTCCATATTCGGGGCCCAATATGTATTAGGTACCCTTTCAACTTAAAATGAAAACAAAAACAAAGCAAAACCCCAACCCCAACTACTGAAGTCAACAACCTAGCAAATTCTGGAGTATTTCAAAGGCCAGTTTTCGCAGTATCCCCAGGCCCTTGGAGCCTAGATCCTGAGTCTCAGCAGACAGGGTGATGGGGAAGGGGGCGGGGTTGTCACTCACTTCGAATGAATTTGCTGAATGCCTTATCCTTCCAAGGATTCCCAGGACGGTTTCTTCCTCCCCTACTCGCTTTCCTCCTGTCCCCACCCCCATCCCCACAGTGGGCAAGACGAGGACAGTGGATTCCCCCAATGAGAAAGCAGGCTTCGCGTTGTCATTGGCTCTCCTTCCTTCCCCCTTGTACCTTAACAGCAAACCCAACAGCAGTAATCATCATAAATTTATAGCGTGTGTGTGTGTGTGTGTGTGTGTGCGTGTGTGTGT
>CM053592.1:23018091-23045752 GCA_028646515.1 Pseudochirops corinnae
TAACCTTGTAACTTAAGGGTGGATGGCCTTTTGTGCTCTCCTGCCCCTTTTGAGATTCCCGGGTGAGAAGCCTTTGAGTGATTGACCAAATGAATGTACTTTGTTTATGGTTGGAGACTAATCTCCATTTGAGAAGAGATTTTTGACTGACTAAATGAATGTACTTGTCTAGGGATGGAGTAGTACCTGGATTGAATTGAGAATTTGCTAAAGGAACAAGTTACATTTTATTTTGACTTTTTCTGTTCTGTGAAGCTTTGCTGAATAAATGGGGTTTACTATGCTGGTAATCCGAAACTTGGAAGTTGCCTTTACTTGGCATTACATTGTTCCAAATACATTTTGGGAGTTTCAACCTGTTTGTTGGGTGGTCTAAGAATATATCATCACTTTTTTCCTCCTTTTTTGGAAAGGGAAAATTAATCTTTCTATGTATATATGTAATGCATCTGCAATTGTATTAATATAGTACCAAGATTTTTTGAGGATGTTTTCCACATTTTCACTGTATATATTACAGGTCTGAAGGTGGACTTCATGAAATATCGCAGGGGTGTTAATTGCCTTAAATATGCTTTTCCCAACCAACTTTAATTTCAAAATGCAGAAAGTTACTTTATTCCTGTTTACTACTTTTATCCTTAGGGCAGCTAGGTGGCACAGTGGATAGAATGCCAGGCCTGCAGTCAAGAAAGCTTCTCTTCCTGAGTTCAAATCTACCCTTAGCCTCATACTAGGTGATTGACCCTGGGCAAGTTACTTAACCCTATTTGCCTCAGTCTCCTCATCGGTAAAATGAGCTTGAGAAGGAAACGGCAAACCAATCCAGTACCTTTGCAAAGAAAACCCCAAATGAGATCAAGAAGAACTGAAAAAATGACTGAACAACACCTTAACACCTTTATATCCAATGTGTCTTGTCTAAAGGAATCCAAGGTACTTGTGGGTTTCAGCTTTATCTTCTGGTTCAATGTGATATGTAAAATCAAGCTTGATGCTTTCAGTTTCTATCTTTTCTTGCTGTGCATTAATAATTTTACACTTAACCAAATTCAGGTGGCATTTTTATATAATTGGAAAAAAATCCGCAGGATGAAGGTAGTTTAATGTGTTTTTCAGTGGGACCACATTAATTTTCTTGAACAGCAAGTGATTAATTAAATACTTTGGTCAAACTCACTATAGTTCTGTTGAGGAGAAATAATGATAGATTTAACAGTAGGCAGGAATGTGGTGGACTTGAATTTTCTCCATTAAAAATGCTACATTGTATATGAGGTTTTTTATATTATGATGATAATGTTGTGTTTTAAATGGAGAATAGTTATTAGTCTTAGTATCATTTAGGATCTCCTTGCCTCTTGCCCAAACTGTTATAATTGCCTCCTAATTGGTCTCCTTCCTTCGAAACTCCCATATGAAATACATTTTTGACACAGCCACCAAATGGATACTCCTAAAACACAGATCTGACTATGACATCTTCCTAGTAAAAAAGCTTGAATAACATGGTATTGCCTCTCAGAACACAAAATGCTCAGCTTAATGTTAAATCCCTCCAATATCTGGCTCCCATGTACCTTTCCAAACAAGATCTTCTACAAATGAAATTATTCTGATTTTCTCATGCCCCATCTCCAATCATCCAATAGCCCTGTATATGTATGTATATGTGTGTATGTGAATCAAGAGAACTAAAATGACATCATTATGTTGGAGGCAAGGAGCAATGTGTCTGACTATGACTGATCAGACCAATATGATCTTGAAAGGCACTATGACAGGTAAGGCATAAATGATCAGCATGAAGATTTGGAGTGAAAATGGGTCTAAATTTGACCATCTCATATTTCTTTTGAGCTACTGCAATTCTACTTCACTGACAGAGAACAGTGCCTTCTTTGATGCGGGCATGCCATGCTGGGTCATTCTTTGCCAGTGTCTTCCATGACACATACATAATGGATTCCAGAGTTCTTCAGAGATATGTATGTATGTATGATGTATGTGTATATGTATGTACATATGTACATATATACACATGCATACCTATACACGTGAATTGCACATACATATATATCACATATATACAAATGTATATATGCCTAGATGAGCAGACATGTATGTGTGTATGTGTTCATGTATGTGTGTATATATGTATCCTCAAATTAGGACTGGTACAGTTAGAAGGAAAAGGTTACCATTATGTTTTGGGACTTTACTAGGGTTCTTTCTGAACTCCTTATACTCCTTTTGGGAGAAAAGAGCCCAGCTTACAAACACATTAAAAACCAGGCGCTGTTTCACAAGAATGCAGTGTCAGGCAACAGCTGACCCATCCTTTAGTGCCAGAAACTATAATCCCTTAACCATCTGGGAGAGTGGTAGCTGGAACCTTTCTCAGCTCAAAAGGGAGTTTATTGTTATACCAGCAGGTACAAATCAACTTGGCTTAGGAATCTGGGATGCTGTACATGGTACTGATGTACAATAAGTTTCAACTTCACCATTAGCCAGATTGGTCACCAAATTTACCTTGAGCTAGAAAGGATCTTAGAGACAGTCATACTTAAGCCCTTCATTATGCAAATGAGAAAACTAAGTCCTAAAGAAGTTAAGAGAGTCAACAAAGTCATATAGTAAGCTAATTATAAAAACAGATCTAGAACCCAAGTGCCCTAATGTCTAATCTAGTGTTCTTCCTCCTATACCATCCTATTTAGTTTACTTCTCTGTGGTTCTGTTTCTTTTCATTGCCTGCCTACTTCATTTTCTTCCTATCTTTGCCTTTTTTCTTCCTTTCTTCCTTCCTTCTTTCCTTCCTTCCTGCCTTCCTTCCTTCCTTCCTTTCTCCCTTCCTCCTTCCTTCCTTCCTTCCTTCCTTTTTCTTTTAGGCCTCCCTCTCTCACCCATTTTGGAAGATTGATAACCATTTATGGACCTATTCTCAATATTGATTAGCATGGAAGCTTTAACCAGCTCTGTTTCTCTAACCTGGACCAGTTTGCCGCTCCTTGGGAAGCCTGGTGGCCTCCTCATTCACAGGGGTTCATTAAGTGCTGGACTTCGTATAGATATCCAATTTAATTTTAGCCCTACTGCAATTTGAAACTTAGAAAATGAAGCCATCCAACAGCCTTAGCCTCTCCAGAGGCATGGATCAGAAGCAAGTGCCACATGAAGACCCTTTCCACCACTCCCAGAGCATTTTAAAAATTATATCAGTATTTTATCCTACATCTTCCCTGAAGTTCATCTTTCTCCACTGCTATTTCTGTTTTCACAAACATCAGAAGGCAAAAATAATGGCTACATTTATATAGTTCTTTAATGTTTGCAAAATAATTTACATATGTTGTCTCATTTCGTCCTTATTTAAAGACTTTAAGGAAGGTGCTGCCAGTATCCCCATTTTATGGATAAGAAAACTGAGCCTGGGCAAGATTAAAGGTCATTCAGATAATTAACGGCTAAATCAGGATTCAAACTTGCTCCCTCCAAATGCAGAATTCTATACACAAACTATACTCCCCTAGCTGCCTATATCCATGGTGACACCAGTCAGCTTGTTGGGGAAATCTACATGCAAGTGGCTGTTCTAATTGCTGTTTTGGGCAAGAGATATGCTTGCAGGACTTCATTGGAAAATTTTAGGTTCTATAATTTTTCTCTTTATTACTTGAAACTGTATTCCTTTCTTTTTTAGACATTATGGATACATACATCAAGCACAAACAGAGAAGGAAAGCAAAGCATCAGTATCATTTGGCCAAATTTCTAGGACAGGGCTTTGGGAAGTTTGGAATTTAAAGGGCTATTTACATGATAAAGGTGCTATTGGTGACCAGCCAAAATTCTAAGTGTTCTAAAATGGGGAAAAGGTTAGAAATGTTGTCATAATACATAGTGCATTTTCATAAAAAAATGTTTCTAGCTTGTCATGACTGAAATAGATAATGCATTAAAGGCAAAAAAAAAAAATCTGTTTGAAAACTTTCTTTTGGCATTAACCCAGATTGTTGAATTAGGACTGTTAGATCTTTCTGGGGAGCAAAAAAAGGGGAGAAGAAAATATAGAACTAGTCATTTCAAAAAAATCCCAATTTTCCCAGATATTTAAGGTTTATCACATATTTTGTCATGCATGGAAATGGATTTTTAGAAGTATAATTTTACCTGGAAAAGGATAACTATATCTCAATTTGGGGGGGTGGGGGAAAGGGATGCGCGGGACCTGAAGACCCTTACCAATAATTTGCGGAGACTCAGAAAATTATAGTAAAAGCAGAGGAGTCTTCATTGTGCTTTCTTGAGAAAGGGAACTCCCAGAGCACCTAAGATGGCCCTGACCCAGGAGCGCAAATTGCAGAGGCTTTCAGGCTTCTGTAATCCTAATCCTAACCCTACCTCCAACCCCTGTCCCATTTTACCATTGGTTGGTTAAGGCAAGCTCACAATCTTCTTACTAATGATAATCAATTGGCGCAAAGCAATTTCAATCATTAGCATAATTATTACTAATGACGCTCCAATTTTGCTAGATAGCATATATAATGCATGAGGTTCACCAAGCAAGTGAAGCAACAACCTCAAAATACTGAACCCCCCACCAATCCATCCCAGATGTGTCCTTATCTGGGCCTGAGTGTCCTAAAGTCACTGTCTGCTTTCTAACTGGTCAAATCCATCTGCTGCTGAGCTCCTTGGGAGCTGAGAAACCCCTCTCCCCAGACCACTGCCCCAACTCCACCCAAAGCCATTGTCTGGCACCTTCTATCAGTAGTCTTTTCTCAGCAATCCCTGCAGTTCTGTAGAAACTCAGCCCTTTGAACTTAGTTACAAAGTATAAAGAAGAAATAAGAATTTGATAGGATATCCAGAATGGAGACACTTCACTGCAAATTATCTCTCACAGGGAGGAAGAGAAATGAGTTTACAGTATATGTCAGTTACTGTGAATTTAATTACTAGCAAAATTTAGAACTGTTTTTAAAGGGACGGTGTGGGAATGTCCAGAAAGGGATGCAGAAATTTTATCAAGGCCACCAGGAAGGGTCTATTGCATGGGGCTGGGAGCTGAGGGCAGTCCAGGATGGGCAGAGACAGGATAAAGCCGGCCTCAAGGAGTTTATCACTGGCAGCAGAGACTTCTCAAGCCAGAATTCTCAACCCACAAATGCCAAAGACAATTTAGGAGGTCAGTGGGAAGACTCTGTCCCACCTGGGTGAAAGAGCTCAGCTGGGCCGCAGCCCCTGAGGCTGTGGAGGCAGAGGCTATTTCCTGATCTCTGCCCACAGACAGTGGGGAGATGGAGCTGCTGCTCAGAATTGGATTGCAGGGTTCCCTTTACTGGCACTGAGGCAGGGTTCTCTTCCTTTGCGCTGCTTGGATATGGGTCACAGTCCTGGGTGGCAGTCTTGGTGTGAGGAGGAGCACCAGCATGGTGGAGCTTATGGTAGTGATGTTGAAGAGGAAATTCTTCTCACAATTTCAAGGCATAAAACAGTGCTTTTGTTCACTCACAGACCAGAGCACAAGCCAGGAGAGGAGTAAACACCTCCCCTTTGATCATACCACCTTGGAGGAACTAAAAATTTACAACTCCCTAGAAACATCTCTGAAAGCAGCTGCACAAAACACCTGAAGCTTAGGAAATTACACCCTTCACACTGAAAGCAGAGTTCAATTAACAAAGAGCTAAAAAGTCAAGTAATTGGCTGGATAAATGAGCAAACAGAGAGATGCCTTAAAAAAACAGAATTGGCCAAATGGAAAAAAAGTTTCAAAAGCTCACTGAGGAAAATAATTCCTTAAAAATTAGAGTGTAGCAAATGAAAGCTAATGATTATATGAGAAATCAAGAAATTATGAAACAAAAACAAAAGAATGAAAAAAAATAGGACATGTAAAATATCTTATAAGAATAACAACTGACCTGGAAAATAGATCCAGGAGAGAGAATTTTAAAATTGTTGGACTACCTGAAAGCCATAATAAAAAAGGGGGGGGAGGGAGTCAAACATCATCTTTCAAGAAATTATAAGGAAAACTTTCTTGATATTCTAGAAACAAGGGAAAAATAGAGATGGAAAGAATCCACAGATCATCTCCTAAAAGAGATTCCCAAAAGAAAATTCCTAAGAATATTGTAGCCAAATTCCAGAGTTCCCAGGTCAAGGAGAAAATATTGCAAGCAACCAGAAAGAAACAATTCAAGTACTGTGGAAACACAATCAAGATAGCACAAGATTTAGCAGCTTCTACATTAAAGGATTGGAGGACTTAGACTATAATATTCCAGAGGTCAAAGGAGCTAGGATTAAAACCAAGAATCATCTACCCAATAAAACTGAATATAGTCCTTCAGGGAGGAAAATGGACATTCAATGAAATAGAGGATTTTCATGCATACTTGATGAAAAGACCAGAGTTGAATATAAAACTTGTCTTTTGAATACAAGACCCAAGAGAAGCATGAAAAGGTAAACAAGAAAGAGACATAATAAGGGGCTTATTAAAGTTGAACTACTCGCATTCCTACATGGAAAGATGATATTTGTAACTCATGAGACCTTTCTCAGTATTAGAGAATTTGGAGGGAATATAAACATATATATGTATATATACATACACACACAGACACAAAGAGGGCACAGAGTAGATTGAATATGAAGGGATGGTATCTAAAAAGTAAAATCAAGAGGTGAGAGAGGAATGTAATGGAAGAAGGAAAAAGGGAGAGGTAGAACGGGGTAAATTATCTCACATAAAAGAGACCAGAAAAAGTTTTTACAATAGAGGGGAAGAGGGAGTTGATGAGAGAGAATAAGCAAACTGGATTTGGCTTAAGGAGGGAATAAAATACACAATCAATTGGGTATGGAAATCTATCTTGCCCTACAGAAAAGTAGGGAGGAAGGGGATAAGAGAAGGGGGGATAATAGAAAGGAGGATAATTTGGGGGAGGACGTAATTGAAGACAAACACTTTTGAGGACAGACAAGGCCAAAGGAGACAATAGAATAAGTGGGGGGGGGGGAGGGAGGGGAACAGGATGGAGGGAAATATAGTTGGTCTTTCACTTCATGACTATATAGTAGGGTTTTGCATGACTGCACATGTATAACATATATCAAATTGTTTTCCTTCTCAATGAGGATGGAGGGGAAAGGAGGAAGGCATAGAATTTGAAACTCAAAGTTTTAAAATGAATGTTAAAAATTGATTTTAGATGCAACTGGGAAATAAGATACAAAAGAAATGGGGTATAGAAATCTATCTTGGGGGCAGCTAGATGGCACTGTGAATAGAGTACTGTCCCTGGAATCAGGCAGACTTGAGCTCAAATCTAGCCTCAGACACTTGACTCACTTACTAGCTGTGTGACTTTGGTCAAGCCACTTAACCCCAATTGCCCTCGAAAAAAAAAGAAAGAAATCTATCTTGTCCTATAGGAAAACAGAAGAGGAAGGGGATCAGAGAAGGGAGGAGTGATAGAAGTGAGGGCAGATTGAGGGGAAAGGGTAATCAGAATGCATGCCATTTTGGGGCGGAATGAGGGGAGAAATGGGGAAAAAATTTGGAATGCAAAATTTTGTGGGTGAATATTAAAAACTAAAAATTAATTAGTTTAAAAGAAAAAAAAGAAAAACCAAGAACAAATAAGTCATGTTTCCTTATTTGGAAAGGAAATCAGTAAATTAGGGGAGTAAGATCAATATAGTTTACTTAGATTTCAAAACAATATTTAACATAGTCTCTCATTGTTCTTGTTCATAAGATAAAGAGACAAAGGCCGGATAAATGTACATTTTGGTAGATTTGAGATAACTGAAGGTCAGGACATAAAAGGTAGTAATTAAGAGCTTAATGTCAACTTGGAAAGAGACCCTAAGCAGAATGTCCCAGACACGTGTGATTAGCTGTGTGCTCTTTAGCATGTTTCTCAATATACTGAATAAAAGCATAGATACTTAGTAAATTTGTAGGTGACAAAATTGAGAGGGATAACTACCACCATAAGATGACAAGGTCAGCGTTCAAAAAGACTTTAATAGAGAAGGATTTCAGACCATATCTAATAAAACAAACTTCAATGAGAATAAATATGAAGCCCAAAATATGTGCTTAAAAATAATTCACAAATACAAAAATGAGGAATTTCAGAAACAGTTCTCTGGCAAATATCTAGGGATATTTGTGTTCTATAAAATGAATATGAAACTGATAGAATCTGGAGTCAACAAAGCTAATGAAGTCTTAGGTAGAAGGGAGGTTACATGGAGGGCTGCTAAGGTTATATTCATACATATATAACTCATTCCTTTGCTTTTTGCAAACTACAGAGAAGTAGGTTATCACATAATTAATTAATTCACCAGCAAGGGAATGTAATACATAATATGTTTACTGCATAGTATTTTATATTAGCAACTAGCCAAGATATCTTCAGGAAAAAAATGCTTCTCCCATGTTAACATAAGAGATCCTCTTCCTTCACTTCTGGACCCAAACTGTCTACGCTAGAAATTCAGATTCAAAATTCAATTAAGGTGATTATTTTTTTTTAAATTTCTGACAAGTAGAAGTTTGGAAACTCAGTTGAGACAATGATTACAATTAAAAATTCAACTCTTCTGTATCCTAAAACTCATGTCAGAAAGTTTTTTCAATGGCAAAAAAAAAGAGGAAACTTGAAGATGTTGGGGAATGTACGCTCATATACATTTTTTATCTCCCTCGTGACCTCACTGATCTATTAATCCCAATTTGCTTCTAGGAAAGACCTACCATTCCCAATCTTTTAGAACAGTTGTTCTCAACCTTCCTAGTGCCGTGACCCTTTAAGACAGTTCCTCATGTAGTGGTGACCCCCAACCATAAAATTATTTTCTTTGCTACTTTATGACTGTAATTTTGCTACTGTTATGAATCGTAATGTAAATATCTGATATGCAAGATGTATTTTCATTGTTACAAAGTGAACATAACCCACAGGTTGAGAACCACTGTTTTAGAATATTAGGAATCTTTCCATGCAGTCTAGTCAAACAAGCATTTATTAAACTGTATCATAGGGACACAAAGACAAAAAAGTCTCTGCCCTTTATGAGTTTATATACTACTGGATGGCTACTCATAAGACTAATAATGATGCTGAGTGGCAGGAAAACTTTAACCTGCCCCTTTTGTCTTACCTGATCCAGTTCACTCCTTCTTAGTCAGCCTAGTATCTCTCTGCTCCCAGGGAATCACCACATTAGTGCCAGATTTAGCAGAGACAATGCAACAGCTTTAGTCATACTGCAGTTCAGAACTCCCAAGATCAAGCAATACACCAGACTCAGCCTCTCAGTAGCAGGGATTGTAGTAATGAACCAACATTCTACACTGATAAACACCACCACACACGCACACACACACACACACACACACACACACACACACACAAAACACACACACAGATATACATATACATATATACACACATATATATTTATACACACAGTTTTCACACACATATGTGTGTGTATTTGTGTACATGGATATCCTTTACATAAACATGACAAATGGTCTTCAAGAAAAGCTGGATGCTCTTTTTTATGGCGGTTAAGAATTGGGAATCAATTTGGGAATGTATGAACAAGCTGTCGTATATGATTGTGATAGAATATCATTGTGTTTTAAGAAATGACAAGTAGTATAATTTCAGAAAAGTCTGGAAAGACTTACATGAACTGATACAAAGTGAAGTAAGCAAAACCAAGAGAACTCATGGGTTGGACTAAGGGGCCCCTAAGTGTTTTTTCAATCAATCAATCATAAAGCACTTATTAAGTGCCAGGCCCTGGACCAGGTGCTATGAATATAAAGACAAAAAAGAAAAAAAGTCTCTAGCCTCAAGGATTTTACATTCCATTACCAATAACAACGTGTATACATATTGGGAAACTAAAAAATCATACAAAGGAATGTGTACTTTTTTGGATAGGGTCGGGGGGAGGAGTGATACCTGAGGAGATCAGGAAATGCTTTACATAGCTTGAGCCAAATTTGAAATAAGTGAGGAATTCTTAGAGGCTGAAATGAGATGGAGTACATTCCAGGCATAGGATTCAACTTGTCCAAAAGTACAGAGATGGAAGATAAAAAGGGAAATATAATGTATTGGGTACAAAAAAAATAGGCAAAATTGCCTGGAACACAAAATGTAAGGCAAACAATTATTCTGGAAGCATAGCCTGGAGCCAGATTTTGAAGGGCTTTCAACGTGAATAAAAGGAATTTGTATTTCATCCTGATGGCAATAGGTTCTCTTGGAGATTTTTTGAGCAGAATACTATGGTCAGAACTGTACTTTAGAAATGTCACTTTGACAGTTGTGTGGAGGAAGGATTATGGGGCTTGGAGACTTGAGGAAGAGAGATTAAAAAAAGAAATCATTGGTCCAGGCAAGAAGAAAGCAAGTCACAGACTATGAAGGTTGCCATCAGAATGGAAATAAAGGGATGAATGTGAGACAAGTTATAGAGGTAGAAATTTAAGACTTGATGACTAATTGGACTTGGAGAGAGTGAGGGAGGGCAGAGTTCAGGATGACTGTGAGATTCTGGTGCCTGGAAAAATGGTGGTTCCAATTCAGAGATCCTAAGATTTGTTGATTCTGCGTCCTGCACAATCTGTAGGATACTCATTTGTGCATACTTTGGAGCTCTCTTCAAAACTTTCCTATATTCCAAGTAAAAGCATAAACTGGATAAACAGGGTTATCTCATTACATCCTTCATCTTCTCCATTACATATAAATATATCATGTCTTCATTAAATAGGCCTCATACATATTTGCCTATGACTTGATGAGAGTTGCTCCTGTTGCCATGTTAGGAAATATTAATAAAATGCTTTTGAAATCCTTACATTTCCTCCCATTTTAATTAAATTTTGATATGTTTGTTATTGGCAAAGAGCATTTAAGTGAAATAAAAGGAAAATCAATAAAAATGTCTAGACCTCAAGAAGGCAAATATATCCAGTGTGGCTGGACTGGTTACAAATGCACTGAACAGGAACATTTTTACAAAATTCACTCTCATTTTTGTGAGAGCAATTTAAGTGTCTATTTGCTACATGAAACATGCCTTAATTATTACTGATTACTTTATGTTGCTTTGAGGGAAACTAGACTTTTATGTCCAATAAGCTATCTGTTCCAGAGTCACCTCTACCTCCCACCTAGCACCCCTCTCCTTTTGCCTGTCCTTTTTCTACAACACCTGATATGTGGCGACTTTCTATACTTAAGTATTCCGAAAGAGTAATTTCCAGGTTCCTAGTTAATTGGTGTCTCTCTGCCCATGAGCTCAGGGGCGCTAATTCAATCAGAAACCACCTGATGAGGATTCTTCCCATCCTATAAAAACACCTTAACTAGATGTTCTGATCTAGGACTGGTCATGACACCTGCCTGACTTAATTCAGGAGCTGCACTGAATCATGAACCCAGAAATCCTAAACCATCATTCAGAGTCACTTCTACTTGGAACGTAGACTATTATGCCCAATATTCCCTGATAAAATCCCTCTCCTGATCCTTAGAGGTTCATACTCCAAGTCCCATTAGGAAAAAGTTTATGGGCTTCCCTAAGTTAGAGGTGTCAGTCTTGAATCTAGGATAAAGAGGGATTCCTATGAGCTTCCCTTCCACCATTCACCTTGTTGTCCCTCTCTCCTGTTTCTTTAAATGCATCCACCTAAGGGATATAGACCCCTTTGGGAAATTTCGTTGACACACTAGCTATCCCTCATTCACAGAATTCTGTCCTTCTTTGTCTCTATCTTTTGGCTCCTGACTTTCTTCAAGTCCCACCCAAAATCTCACCCTCTACAGGAAGCCTTTCCCAACTCCCCTTATTCTACTACCTTCCCTCTGTTGACTACTTCCAATTAATTGCATATACATCTTGTTTGTACATAATTATTTGCATGTTGCCTCCCCCATTAGACTGTGAGCTCCTTGAGAGCAGGGACTGTCTTTTGTCTTTCTTTTTATCTGTAGAATTTAGCACTATGTCCCTATAATAGTACGCATATGATAAATATTTATTGACTAACTGAACCTCTCCTCAAAAAAGACCTAGTCCTTTCAACATTAAGTGGCTTATGTAATTCTTCAGCAAAGTCATTTTAGTCTCAACAATGGAGTCCGACAAGAGAAGTTCAGCTTGGTTGAAAAAGATTCATATTCATGTTATGGCATACTGAATGCCTTTCTTTGAATAAAAGCAGTAAGAAAATTCATTTGAAAATACATCAAAGCCATTCATGGGCTTCACATATAAAACATGAAATGCTGAAGATCATTTAAAGGACAATTTTGTTGAAAACTAGCTGAAGCCTGGGAATGACTCTGGGATTTATATTTTTCTGTGTTCTCCAGTTTTATTCATTAATTTAAGCTATTAAATATGAATAATTCTTTGAGAATGTCTATGCAAATTTCAAGAGCCACTAAGTAATAAAACTACTGTTTATATAAGCATCATATATTTATTTTTAAAGATGAATTGGTGGTAGATAGAACATAGCTGGCTAGATAGATACGTAGATAGGTTTATAAAAATGAATATGTGCATGACAATGGAAAAAAATTCTAATTTCTATAGAATCCCAAATTTTGAAGGATCTTTAGAGACTACCCAACCCATCTACTACATAAACTATAACAATCTTTCTAGCAGTCTTGATCTTTCATCATCCAGCTTAAGTTGGGGAAGTAAGGCTACCATCTTCTAAGGCAGTTCATTCAAGTTTAGGATAGTTCTGATTGGTTCAAAGTTTTTTTCCTTAATACATTTTCCTCTTTGTATTTTCAGTCATTGCTCCTTTTTCTGACCTCTAGAGCTAAGCAGAACAAGTCCAATTTATTTTCTATAAAACAGACCTTCAAATACTTTCATAGTTCTCTTTTCTGCCCTGAGTTCTCCCTTTGCTAAGCTCCATAGTCCCACTTGCTTCATCTGAGTCATTTTCTTGATTCCTTTCAACATCTCCTAGTTGCCATCCTCTGTTTAGAGACACTCCAGCTTATCATACACTTCCTAAAATACAGTGACCAAAACTGAACATATCCTAAAATTGGCTGACCAGAGCTAATACAATGAGGGGGAGATGGGGGAGTTTCTCATTGCCTCTAATCCTAAACATAATAATAATGAAAAGAGTAGTTTCATTTAAAAGAAAATCTGAAGCCATGATATCATCAGTTTAGGGAGCTCCCAACAATTGAACTCCCTCAACTAATATATGTCTTCATATTTGCTTATAAGAAGCTTTCTGGGGGCACTGAAAAGTCAAGGAACTTGCAGTCAACAAATATGAAAGGTGAGACTTGAACCCAGGTATTTCTCATTCTCTGTCACATTAGGTGACTTGAACTGTTGTTCAGTAGTCTCCAGCATGTCCAACTCTTTGGGATGTTATTTTGGGTTTTCTTGGCCAAGATGTGGGAGTCATTTGCCATTTCCTTTTCCAGTTCATTTTACAGATGAGACACTGAAGAAAAATAGTGTTAAGTGGCTTGCCTAGAGTCACATAGCTCAGCTAGTAAGTATCTGAGTCTATATTTGTACTTAGGAAGATGAGTCTTCCTGACTCCAAGCCTGGTACTCTATCCACTGCACCACCTAGTTGTTCAATTTGGTCTGGTGTTACACAATTAATAGTGTCTGAGCCAGGCTTTGAACATACAACAAGACTAACATTCTGTATATTTTGCTATGCCACTTTTCTATGCTTCTTTAAATGTATAAATGCTTAGGTCACATTAGTTTCTTCAAATGACCAATCAATCATTGACTTATATTGGATTTACAAATACACTAAAATCACCAGCTATTTTTTCAGCAAACTTTTGTCTAACTATGCCTTCATCACCAGGCCTTGTACAAATGATTGGTTTGAACCTGAATTTGTGAATTTACATTTATCGCTAATAAATTTCATCTTATTAGATTGATTCTAGTCTATTCTGCTGTAAAGAGGCACTTTTAATTAGATTGTCATTTTCAGGCTATATTATTCCATGAGGAACTATTTCAAATGAGACTTCAGGGGAATAGATTGAGGGCAAAATTAAATATCAAGGGTCCCTAAACTCCACTTCTTAGTAATAAATCTGTAGTGAGAGCGATTAAGTATCCCCGGCATTCAAGAAATAATAAATGTAACATACAGAAGATTTGATTGAAAACTTCAGAATCCTGTTGAAAATTCCTTCAATCTGTTGTTTGAAATTTCAGTTGATGAATTTCTCCAATACATTAATGTTCAAATGAGAAGAATAGGAATTCTTTGAGAATAGGAGAATAGACATCCAAGTAGACATGCAAGTTATCAGCAGCCATATTTTTAAAATGCTGAAAATTGTTGATAGGGAAATCCAAATTTACACAACTCTAAGTACCACTTCATACCAATCAGGTTGGGAAAGATGACAAAAAAATAATGAAAGTGACAATTATCAGAAGAGTTTTGGCAGTATAGACACACTAATGCATCTTGGGTAGAATTGAAAATTTGCCATCCCATTTTAGAAAGAAATTTTTAATTAAACCACAGAAGTCACTAAATTGTGTATACCCTTTGACCCAGGAATAAAATGTATTTATCCCCAAAAATCAAAAAAAGTGAAAGATATGTATGTACATTTTTTTTATCTCATCATTTTTGTTGTTGTAGCAAAGACCTGGGGGAAAAAAGAGATGCCAATTAATTGAGGAGCTACTGATTCAATTATATTAATATGAATTTAATGGACTGTTATTATGCCATAATAAATGACAAAAGGGATGAATTCATAGAAACCCAGGATGACATATGAACTGATATAAAGTGAGGCAATCAAAACTAGATGAACAAAGTGTACCATAAATGCAATGTGGAAAGGGAAAAGCCTTAAGAACTCTTATCAATTCATTTACCAACCAAGACTCTACAGTATTAATGATGAAGCATTCTACCTGCTTCCTGACAGAGTAGATGGACTTGAGCTGCAGGTTGAAACATATATGGTTAGATACACTTAATATATGGTTTAGATTTGCTTAATTGTTATGAAGATTTTTTTGATTGGTAGAAGGATTTGGAATGTAAGAGGAAATCCAGCAATACTACTTGCCGCTACCCCCCATAAAGGAATGCTTAGAGGATCATTTTAGCATTTTTTTAAATGCATAGAAGAGTAGAACAGAGGGAGTAAGAAACAAGTAGAAAAACTTTTAAAATGCTGTGTTTAATTTATTATACAGTTTTTCAAATAAATTCTAACTGTATATTACAGAGGTTTGTGATTTTATATCCAAACCTTTTTTTTTCTATTCTTTGGATACAGAAATATTCATGTTTATTGATATTTTCAAGTTTAGAATAACAAAAATCAAAATCATTCTAATAAACAAAATTTTTGAAATTTCAGTGGATGCTTAATAAACATGGATTTTCCGCTATGATAACCCTGATTTAAAGCTGAAAATAACATGAAGAGTGAATTAATGATTTGTTTTCTTATTCATTTATTAAACATTTACCATGTGGAAAACATTGTCCAAAGTGTTGGGAAAACAAATATGACAATCAAACAAGGTAAGACAATACCTGCTCTCAAGAGCTTACATCTAATGGAGGAAATAACACATATAGAAGGTCTCAGCTACAAGTCAAATGGGAAGGCTCTACAGTCCTTAAAGGAACAGCAGCAAAGCAATTGGTTATATCTCTTTTTAAATGTCAATTCCACATGTAAAATCATATTAGTTTCTGAGGCTAAACCATTTGCAAGAGTCAAAGGCTTTGGTAGCCAGTCATTTCTTTTCTGCATTTTCAGTAACTGAGACTGTAGCACCGACAGGACCTGTTACCTTGTTGCATGTCTATGTGGATTGTACCTTAGGATGATGGCAGCTTTGCTTTTCCCAAGGCTCTTGAGCTCAGGGTACTGGACTGCTTCCACTAGGATATGAGGGAAGATAGCGATCAAAGTAGTGAATATAGTTTGGCTTTCCCAGTACAAGTTGCCTCATATCTCTCCCTCAAGATGCCCCACTGCTTCAACTAGGCTGGGTTGCCTACCCTCCGGATGGCAATTAGTTGATAGTTGGAGGATACGACTGACCCCTTTTCCACAGAAGTTGCTTCCTCAGATGACTGGACTGGAAGCAGGGATGATGATCTGGAGGGTGCTACATGTCCCAGAGTTTTTGTGCTCCTCACAAAGTATGTGGCAAAGAACTTTGTCTCATAATTAACAGTCAAAATTGAGCTCATTAGCAATGAGACCTCTCTTCTCGCCTCTTCCTCATCTCCTACCATTCCAGTGTCTTCTACTACTATTTCCTTCTTTACCATTGTCTCACATTAGGAAATGGCTTTACTCTTTACCAGCGTTAATGCATCCATGTATTCAAATGTTCCTATTCTATTTCATCTCCTTCAATAGAATACCCCCTTTATCATTCCCATTCCTTAATTTATTTTCAAGTTCTCCACTACCTAAAAACATAACCATGTCTCTTCCATCCCTAATAACAAACAAAAAAACAAACAAAAAAATACCTCATGAGATCTTTCTATTCTGGCTAACTATGATCCTATGTCTCTTCTGTCCATTGTCCTCCAGCTCCTTGAAAAAACTATCTACAACAGGTACTTTCACTTATTCTACTGTCACTCTCTTCTTAATCTCTTACAATATAGCTTCCAACTTTAACATTCCATTGAAATTGCTCCCTCCAAATTACAAATGATTTCTTAGTTGCCAAATCCAATGGTCTTTTCTATGTCTTCACTATCCTTAACCTTTCTGCAGCCTTTATTTTCTGATCACTCTCTCCTCCTTGATACTCTCATCTCTTTAGGTTTTTAGATTTTATTTTCTCCCACAGTTTTCCTCCTATCTATATGACCATCCCTTCCCTATCTATAACCTTTGTGGCATTTTCCTCCAGATCATGCCCTCTAACCATAGGCATCCCTGAGGGTTCTGTCCTGGACCCTCTTCTCTTTGCCCTCTATGCTACTCCACTTGGTGGTCTCATTAACTCCCATGGATTTAATTACAATCTCTATGCTACTGATTCTCAACTCTACCTTTCCTGCCCCAATCTCTCTACTAACCTATAATCTCCCATCTCAAATTGCCTTTCAGATACCTCAAGATCAATGACCAGTAGACATCTTAAATTCAATATGTCAAAAATAGAACTCATTATCTCTCTCCCATCCCAACAAAAAATTCCTCCTATTACTGTAGAAGACAATACCAGCATCCTAATTCCTCAAGCTCAAACTATTTCTCACCTTCACCACATATCTAATGTGTTGCCAAGATCTATCAATTTCACACTCAGACACTGCCACCACTTTAGTTCAGGCCTTCATCACCTAATGCCTGAATTATTACAATACTTTATTGGTGGGTCTGCCTGTCTCAACAATCTCCTCATTCCAATCCATCCTCCATTCCTCCCCTAACATGCTTTTTCCCCCTAAAGCACAGGTCCTTTCATGTTACCCCCTACTCAATAAACTCAAGTGACTTCCTAATGCCTGTAGGAGCAAATGCAAAATGTTCTCTTCGACATTCAAATCCCTTCATAACCTAGTTCCCTCCTGTCTTTCCAGTCTTTTTACACCTTACTTCCCAACATGTATTCTTTGTTCAAGTGATGTTGGCTTCCTGGTTGTTCCGCAAAAGAGACACTACATCTCTTGCCTCTGGGCATTCTCTTTGACTGTCACCTATACCTGGAATGTTTGCCTTTCTCTCTTCTGACTACTAATCTACCTGACTTCCTTTAAATCCCAACTGAAATCCTACCTTTTACTGGCAGCTTTCCCCAATCCATCTTTATTTCAAATGCCTTTTTTTCCCTATTAATTATTTTCTATTTATGGCATATACATTTTTTTGTATATATTTATTTGCATCTTTCTTTCTCATTAGATTGTAAACTCCTGCAGGGAAGGGACAATCTTTGCCTGTCTTTGTATCTCCAGTGCTTCTCAGGTGCTCATACAGAAGATGATTGAAATCTTCCAGGTTATTTGTCAAGAGAAGGTTATCTCCCAGGAGATCAAGCATGGCTCCATTGTCCGTTTCTATAAAGGCAAAGTAAACAGGTTGTCTTGTGAAAATCACAAAGGGAGTCTCTCTCTTAGTCATGCCAAAACAGCCATCCATTAAAAAAACTGACCCTTCACACTGAAGATGGTCATCTTCCTGAGGGCTGGTGTGGCTTCAGAAATGGTAAAGGAGTGGTTGACATGGTATTTGCTGCCTGACAACTACAGGAGAAATGCCAGGAGCAGAACAGAGGTCTATACACCATGTTTATCAATCTGCCCAGGGCCTCTGCTACTATTTGTCCTGAGGGCCTGTCAAAGATCATGGCAAAAGTTGATTGACAGAGAAGTTTATCAATATTATATGCCAGCTTCATGATGTCATCCTTACACAAGTTCTGGGTTAAAGATGATGTTGTCACACTTCCCCAGTCACCAATAGAGGGAAGCAGGACTATCTGCTTGCTCCCATGCTTTTGAACATGATGTTTTTGGCAGTGCTTTCAGATGCTTGCAACAAGGACAAAAAAGACATCAAGGTCAGTTACTGCACTGATGGTAAACTTAGAAAGGCTACAAGTCAAGACTAAAGTGGAGAGAGAGTTGGTACATAATTTTTTTGTTTGCAAATGACTGTGCACTCAGTGCATCCTTTGGGGCTTAGTTGCAAAAAGTAAGGGTTAATTCTCTGCCCCTTGTGCTAATTTTGACCAGATAATCACACCAACAAAACAGAGGTTCTCCACCAACCAGGGCTGCATCATCCATATGTGGAACCATTATAGCAAATGGAGAAATTCTTAATGCTGTGGAGAAGTTCACTTACCTTTGCAGTATATTTTCTAGGGATGTACACATAGATGATGAAGTTGATGCACACATTGCCAAAACTAACTCAGCATTTGGGATGCCCTAAAAGAAAATGTGGGAGACAAGAGGCATTAGACTTTCTAACAAACTGAAGACCTACAGAGTAATTGTGCTGATCTCTTTGCTGTATGCCTGTAAAATCTGAACCAAATACCAGGGCCATGCCATGAAATTTAATCACTTCTATTTGAAATATCTTAAGAAGATTCTGAAGATTGCCTGGCAAAGTAAAGTTATGAGACAATCAGGTCCTCTTTCAAGATGAATTACCAAAAATTCAAACTCTACTGCAACTCCAACAGGCTGGCCACACAGCATGAATGCCAAATGCATGTTTACCTACAAGACTATTTTATGGAGAATTTGTACAAGGCAAGAACTCACAAGGCCAAAAGCAATGGTCCAAGTACACTCTTAAGGTTTTTCTGAATAACTTTAGTATTGATTATGAGACATGGAAGATGCTGGCACAGGTCTACCCAGCATGGCATGCCTGCATCAAAAATACTATGCTTTGTGAGCAAAGCAGAAACACAATATCACAAAGGACATGTGAGATGTGCAAATCTAAAGACCTCTCAATCTCAAATGTTCAAGTGAACTATTCATGCACAGTCTTTGGTAGAGCTTTTCAAGTCTGTGTTGGACTGATTAGTCACAGTTGAACACACAGTACCTTGACTCCAACATTATGATATCATTTGTCCACCCTGAGGAAAAAAAAAAAAGTAGCAATACCAAAGATGGAAAATGTGGATTTACAACCAGTCTTGGAAAAGACATAAAAGCAATTCTCAGCAGTTATTTTGCTCAACATTTTGAGAATAAAATTCACAACCAAAAAGAAATAGATGGATATTCACAAAAATGTAAATTGCTCAGATTAACAGATGAGAAAACAGAATACTTAAATAACCCTGTCTTAAAGAAAAAGAAATCGAACAAGCCATACCTGAACTCTCTATGGAAAAATAAAGACAGGACTACATGAATGTACAAGTGAATTCTATCAAATATTTACAGTACAGTTAATTCTAATAATTCATAAACTCTTTGAAAAAATAGTAAGAGGTAAGGTCCTTTGTTAAAGGACAGAGGGAAAAAAATGTGACATCCATGAGATCTGAGGAAAGAAGAAACATTTTGGAATAGCTTTGGTGTAATGTTTAGTAAAGAATAAGGAAAATCATAAAAGCTCATATCATTGCTGAATAATAAAAGATCTGATTGAAATAAGTTCACATAAAATTTTTAGTGGACCCTGTCAAAATGATCATGTGTACCTTCTAGTATCATTCAGCATCTCCTAACCCATTAATGGGTTAATGTTATGGGTTATTAGTGATGGCAAGATGACATCTCTGTGGTGGAGATGGAGTGAAGATGCACATTATGGAAGTTAAGAAGGTTGGAGAGCTGTGAAGCCAGGGTATTCAATCAGATACAAGTGTGCATATTGAAGTTCTTGAGTATGAAGGTGGCATTAGGTGATAATGGAAAACTGAGGCAAATAATTAAATCCTTGAGAAAGCTATGAGGATGATTGTTAGATGACTGTGACAAGGTTCTATAATAGGTAATAGAGATAAATTGAACTTCAAAGAAGGAAAAGAAGCAAAACTGGCTATTTATAATAATATTTGGAGAGAGTTAATAAAACCATTACCTGCAATGAATAGGATTGTTATATCTGAAGGATAAAAGGCAGCATTAATCCTATTTTGATTTTAATTTTTCTGTCAAGGAAATGATATTAGAGGTTAAAATGACAGAATAAATATGCTAAGATGAAATTTATGCCTAAGAAATTTTTAAAAAAGCATCTAGTTATCTTCCATGGATCTAAGCCAACAAATGCAGATGAAATACATATTAAGATGCTAAAAGACCCATCCGATATGATTGTTGAGTCACTGCTCTTTGAAAGAATGTGCAGAATTGGAAGGTTACCAAAGCACTGGGAAAGGATAAATGTCCCAATTTTCCAAAGAAAAGCAATCCTTTTAGAGGTATATGTTGTACTACCTGGTCTCGATTCTGACATTTTGATTCTGCGAAGACAAATTTTGTTCGACTGTAATTATTTGAAAGGGAATAGAGTATATATTGATGTTGGTAAAGAATAATCAGTGGACAAAACACCTTAGACTTTCAAAACTCTTTTGACAGTTTTACAGTGCACACACACACACACACACACACACACACACCAATGTATATATCTATGTATGTATGCATGTATGATAAAATCTGAGTTACCATGGAACTAAGAGAGATTATTTAGAAACAAATGATAATAGCACCATGGACCTAGAACTAGAAACAGTCTTAGAGATTGTTGCTCAACATTTTCATTCACCAAATGAAGGAACTGAAACCCAAAAAATGACATCCTCCAGATTTCATGAATAATAAATAACAGATAAATTCAGCTTGACTAATTCTGAATGCAGTGCTCCTTTCATTACAATGGGCATCCTAAATTTATGAATGCTAAGGATAAATTGCACATGAAGGCCATCAAATATGAAATGAGAATGGGGGAATGAGTTGTGGGAGGAAGATACCTGAGACTTTTAAGAGAACAGAAGTCATTTAGTGTAACTCTCTCCCCCATCATCCTATTAAGAGGTTCTCAAGTCCTTATTTGACACCTCCTGAGACATGTAACTCACTACCTCACAAGCAAACACACTCTACCTTGGACAGTTCTCATTAAGAAAAAGTTCTTTCTTATATAGAGGTAAGATTAGAGTCTCTGTAACTTCTACCTCTTGATCTGAAGTCTGCTCTCTGGGGCCAAGAAGGAAACATCTAATCCCTCTTCCACATTATCAGCCATCACATAGCAAAAAATATGAGAAAGATAAGCTTAAAACAAATAAAGTAGCATTTGATAAATTGTGCAAAGAATTTTTAGAGCTCATTGTAGTGAAGTATTGAAGAATGCTAAAAATATAAAAATAATTATACTAAAAGAAGGTTTCTATAAACAAATGGATAAAACAACATTAGGTGATTATGAGAAATGAAAATTTTTCTAGTTATAATTCTTGTATTTATGGTACACATGAAGAAGGAAGACTCCACCCTTCTATATGGCCCTTGGTAACTCTGTTAGAGAAAAAATGCTGGACTGAATAGCTCATGACATTGACTTAGAAATTTTTATTTTTTTTCTTTATTCATCTATGAGGGAAAATGGTTCTATTAAAAGGAAAATAATGTTGCTTCTGACTGCATTTTTGCTCATTTTTCATTTTATATTCTTGTGTTTAATTCTCCATGTTCTATCCTTCTGTGAACAGGCATGTAAGTATCTCTGGGTGTATGTCTCCACTCTTTTTTTGTCACCACATTTCCCTTTCCTATATTTTTTAATCTTCATTCTTGCCAATCCTTTCTGTGTTTCTGCTTTTGAATGTTGGGAAAATACATAGGAGAGGAAGTTGGGAAGAGAGGAATGGTTAAAAATGGAAAGAAGATATGTTCAAAGTGGAGCAAAGGGATGAAGTCTTAAAGAAACAAATGTCTATTGCATTGCCTTAAGAATGCATGGTATTGAGTTTTACAGCATTGATGTGGTTATAAAGAAATTCAAGGAGAGGAAGACTAGACATGAAGAGGAATGGGAAGAGATAAATATGCAAATAATGGTGACCAGGTAGGAGGAGGGTCATTAGGAAGGAATTGAAAAGTGACTCAATTTTCGGTAAGTACAACCCACACTAATGAATAATGTCAGTAACATCTCTCCCTATTTTTCCTCCCTAACCCAACTATAGTAATATGTTCTACTTATTCCATGAGGTATTTATGTGGGAGGGAATTCATTTGGATGGTAGTGTTTACAATCTACAATTCTCATGAAAATATTCAGAGTGGGATACCATTCAGTCAGTACATAAACATTTATTAAGTGTATAATATATGTTGGTTAGTGTGTTAAGGACTGGGAATATAAAAAAAAAATGGAAACACACTCCTTGACCTCAAAGAATTCTTCACAACAAGAAAATATGTACAAAAAAGTTATATACAAGATAAATAGGAAATAATTAATATAGGGAAGGCAGTAGAATTAAGAAAAGTTGAGAAAGATGGGATTTTATCTGGAATTTGAAGGGAAATGAGGAAACTAGGAGGTGTAGATGAAGAAAGAGAGCATTCCAGGCATGTGGGATAGGCAGAAAAAATGCCTGGAGGCAGAGATCCAGTACCAAGATGGTGGAGTGAGGCAGGAACTCCCCAGACTTTCCCAAATTTCTCTCCAAACAACCTTGTAAATCACCTAAACATCAATTTAGGAGTGAGTAAGCATTTTACTAGGCCAGGACAGCTTGGAGGATCAGCAGTAAAGGTCTGTAACATTAAAGTGTAAGGGGAAATCAGTTAACAAACAGCAGCAGCAGGCCACTCTTCAAGGCACTTGCAGTGAAGCCTTGAGGCAAGCCACAAGCAAGGCCTGCCTCCCCCGCCCTATAAAAGCCAGAAGACCCTGCAAATAAGCCACATAGCAAGGCCCCACTCCCATTGCTGGCCAGAAGTAAGGCCCAGAGAAGACCAGTAACAAAACTCTGTCTTCGAAGCAGACCAACATGGAGACTCTGCCCCCAGCAAAAGCCAGTAGAGAGAATCCTCCTTCCAGTGCAAACCAGCAACTAGGCCCTGAGACCCAACGAAAGCCAGGAGCAAAGCCCTGAGTCCAAGTATAAGAAGCTTGGGACAGTGTAAGAACAGAGTACAGCTCTTACATAAAAGTAGAAAGTCACAAAATAGGCAAAAAACAAATAATTTGACCATAGAAATTTACTGTGATAACAAAGATCAAGGCATAAATTTAGAAGAGGAGTCCTACCAAATTCATTTTATGACACAAGTACAGTTCTGATACCTCAACCAGAAAGAAAAAAAACATATAAAGAAAACTATAGACCACATTGTTAATGAATATTGATGTAAAAAATCTAAACGAAGTAGTAATAAGGACAATACAGTGTTATATCACAAGAATCATACACTGACTAAGTGGGATTTCTAAGTGGGTTCAATATTAGGAAAACCATCAGTATAACTGACCATATCAATAATAAAACCAACAGAAATTATACAATTATCTGAATAGATGAAGAAACAGTCTGACAAAATACAGCACACATTCCTATTAAAAATACTAAACAGTATAGAAATAAATGAAGCTTACCTTAAAATATTAAGTAACATCTATCTAAAACCATCAGCAAGCATTATCTGTGATAGGGATAAACTATTACAATAAAATAAAATCATAAGTAAACCAAGGATCCCCATTATCACCACTATTGTTCTACATTGTGCTAGAAATTCTAGCTATGGCACTTCACTCTACTTCTGCCAGCTGAGGTCCGTTTGGGTCTTAAAGCTACTTGTGTCATGGCCTCAGTTGGTCCTTTGCTTTGGCACTTAGGGAGTGATAGGGACCTGGAACCTTGTTAGTCTCAGGTTCCTGTCCATGTCGGAGCCTCAGCCTGTGGACTGTCTCTTTTCCCCCCTTTCCTCCATCCAACCCCATCCCCACCCTCTCCTCACAGAAACCCAGCTGTCTGTAGAGCCTCTGTATGAGAGCTGCTTGAGACTCTTTGCTAGTTCATCACTAGCTGCAGAATGTTCCTTTTTGACATCTTTGTCTTACCTGTATAACTTCCATAGACATTCACCATGGGAATCAGAGTTCTGGATATCTATCTAGAGAAACAGCTGGATCACAATCTTTCGTGGCATCATCCAGAGAGCCAGATGTGCCTGCTATTGAGCACAATACAGGTGGGCTTCTAGGCAAGATGTTTTTCCCAACTGGAATGCATCGACCGGCATTCAGTTATGATGATGTCCTGGATAATCCCATACCAATGACTCCACCTTATTCTAACATGGGCAGTAAAATTCTGAAGAAAAAGCTGGTCATCCCAGATCAGAAGTAACAACAGCATTCCAAGGTTGAGGAAGGAGAAAATAGTTTTTCCATAACCCCCTCGTCTTCCAGTGACCAAATGAACAAGACCCCAATGGTGAAGGCCAAGGCTACGCATGTCATCATGAATTCTCTAATTACAAAATAGACACAAGAGAACATCCAGTTCTTTGAGCAACAGGCAGGGTTGACAGGCACAGGATACACTCCCCAAAAAGACCTCACCACAGAAGAAACCAAATACCACTGTGTGGCATAAGCAGTCCATAAATTGAAGTTACAAAATGGAAAAATGACAAAAGAAGACAGACTGATTGTTTTAACCCAATCTTCTCCCAAACAAAAGCCCAGAGGCTGGTTTATGTTATGGGAATATGAAGATCTTCCCTGCCCCTAGGCCCTTTGCTAAAGTGGCTATGTGACTCTGAGAACCATCCCAGGTTTGAAAGTATACTCTGTTCCCTAATAGGCTGAATGTGGTCACGTGGAGCCTGTGGCACCAGGCTTGTTTTTCCAGGAATGCCTGTGCCTTGTAACTTTGTGATTGGGCAGTGGGTCTAGAGGGCTGTGACATTCTCCAAGCCAGGAGAAGGCTAGATATGCGCCCTGATGTGAGGTTTTGGTTTGGGGCTCACTTTGAGAAGAGTTGTGTGATTTGGCCAGAAGAGACTCTGGGCAGCTGTTGAGCCCCCCGGCTGTGAAAAACCCAGATGTTGGTGCTTCCCTCTCTGGTAACTGACTAGGTAACTGATGTAATAGTCAGACGCTGGAAGCCGTCTGCTGATCTGTTTTTCTGTTTGTTTGTAACTTCTGTTTGTATTCTCTGAAGTTCAGGGTGCTGACTTTTCCCCCTGAGCTAGGTAAATGATATGTTTGATTAAAGTAAGATTGTTAACCCATTTTGAGTTGCTTTCCTTTAGAAAAGCAGATCTAAGAACCTGTGCTAGTAGCTGCCCTGGGTGTGTTGGGGTGCTTGCTGTTACACATGCATGGTCTTCTTTGATAGTCACAATAACAGCAGGAGGCAGATACTACAGGTATTATCGTCTCCTTTTCACAGATGAAGAAACGAAAGCCCACTGAGAGACTTGCTTATGGTGATGACATAGCTAATAAGTGGGAAAGCTGGAATTGCAGTCCAAGTCTCTCATGGTTCAGATGAAGGTCATGGGTTTTATAGGGAAGGATAGGGATTCACTTAAGCAAGATATCATTGGTTTCCCATTGATCTATTTCAGGAAGAGAGATACCAGTCCTCAGCATACAAGCATAGGGACAGTAGCACAATATTGTCTTCAACAGGACAAGAAAGAGTGGGAGGGGCAAGTGTTGGACAAGAAATAAGGGGTGTGTCCAGAACAGAGTTAGTCTGTCACAAGAGAGGGTAGGCTCTCAGTCAGTCAACAAGCATTTATTAAGCTATGTCCTAGGGACTATGCTAAGTACTAGGAATATACAGAAAAGACCTTTCCCTCCACCAGAAAAAGAAAGTTGCTTTCCTCAAAGTTCTCAGAGTTTAATGGAAGAAACATCATACAACAACTATATACAAGCAATCTCTGCAGGATACATTATTGCCAGTATTCCTGGAGGGGAGGTGCTAAGATTCAGGGGGGCTTGGGAAAGTCTTCTTGCAGAGGTGGGACTTTAGCAGAGATTGGAAGAAAGCTAGGGAAGCCAGGAGTCTGAGATGACAAAGGAGAGAGCTAGCTAGTTCCAAGTGAGAGATAGCCAGTGAAAATGTCATCCTAGGGGGCAGAGCCAAGATGGAGGCATAGGAGCAGCAAGGTATGGCAGCTCCCACACAGCCACCTCAAAATACCCATAAAATATGACTCTAAACAAATTCTAGAGCTCTAAAACGCACACAAATATACTTTCCGCTGAAGGGAGCTCGGCTAGGAGGGACCATCTCAGCTCTGGGAGCCGAAACCAGCCCAGCCTGAAATGGTGGCTTGGCCCTGGGGGCGGCCTGATGAGCCAAGCTGAGCCACAGCTGGAGCATCAGGAGAGCAGATCTGTGGCAGCTGCAGTAGTTTCCAGAATTATCAATTCATAAGAAGAAAAAAGGACTAAGTGAAAAGTCAGTGGAACTCGGCTAAAATTGGGAGAGAAAAGTGGGTCCAGCCAAACTACCTCCAGGGCAAGGAAGCAGCAGAAGCGGAGGCTCTGCAGCCACTTCCACATTGCTGCTTCAGAGCTCCCGGCCTGCAGACTGCAGCAGGGCCAAGCGATCGTTCAGAGGCCAAGTGCTCTTGTGTTGAGCAGCCTGGATCTGGATTGTGGTCTTAGGTGGTGGTCCTGGGGTGCATTTTCAGTGAGCCAAAGCTGATGGGGGCTGAACAGCCTCCTAAAAGTGCCAGCAGTTGGGAAAACCCCAGTGATTTGGGACAGAGCTTTCCCCTCTGGAAGCAGAGTTCCACAGAGCTAAAAAATCATTGACTGGCCAACCATGAACAGGAAAAGGAAGCAAAGTAAGAATAGCAACCAAACTCTAGATTCCTTCTTTGGGGAAAAGAAGGATCAAAGCAGGGAACAGGAGGAAGACAACACAGTCAGAACTCCCGCACCAAAAGCTTCCAAGAAACATGAAGATTGCCTAAAAGTTAGAGATCAGCTTGAGAAGGATTTTGAAAACCAAATGAGAGAAGTGGAGGAAAAATTGGGAAGAGAAACAAGAATGATGCAAGAAAATCATGAAAAGAGAGCCAACAACCTGACTG
>CM053592.1:23046252-23070894 GCA_028646515.1 Pseudochirops corinnae
GGTGCAGCGTGTGTTTGTGGGGGACATTCTGTGATTGCAGCCTGAGCATTCACTGCCGGATATCCATCCAATGAAGTGGCTCTCAGAGTGGAGAGGCTTATAGACCAGGAGTTGAAGTAAGTATAAGATAAGGTAAGAAAATAACCCTAACAACATCCAAAGAGAATGAGGGGAAGATGCCTCTTTCCCCCACCATTGATCATGGTGGATGTAATGCCAAGCAAAAGCAACTTACAAATTCAGATTATGAGCATAGAAAACTCCATTTATTCAGTGACAGATTAAGGCAAAATGTTCACAGAAAATCAAAATATAGCATAACTCAATAATTTAGTAAGTCCTCAATTCAATTGCAAAGTACCAAGGTCCAAGTACCCCACCCCTGGGAAGAACATTCATTTAGTCAGTCAACAAAATCTTTCTTCTCAAATGGAGATTTGTTTCCAATCGTAAGGAAAGTACATTTATTTGGTCAGTCATGGAGCACAAAAAGTCAAAAGTTTCCCACCCCTGGATCACAATTGAATTACAATGCCATGCATTAACACCAAGCACTTTTCTCAAAAGGGACAGTGGAGAACACAAAAGACCATCCACTCTTAAGCTACAACAAGGTTAAGATATCATTGTCAGTGTCCTCATTAATTCACTCTCTGCCTGAAGAACAGTCCCAGAACCCCTGAAAACATCAACAAGACCCTCTTTCAGGATTTCTGTACACAATCAACAAGAAAATGGTTCTTCAGGGCTTCTGAACCAATAGCAAGGTTCTAGGACCTCTGCAACAAAAGCATTGGCCTTCACAAGCAGATGAATCTGGCAAAACAACATCAAAATAGACAAACTACTGGTATCACTGCCATGTTTCACCTCCAGGTAGCAGTTCTCAAAAGTCCTAGGCAGCTCCAACTGGCCCTCAGCAGTCTCTCAGCAACTCTGGCCCCCAGCAATTCTCCTCTCTCTCTCTGCCTCCATGATACTGCTCCCCAGAATTCCTTCTGGCAGTCTCTGCTTGGGCTTTCTCTCCGCTTGGACCTTCTCTCTGCTTGTGTCTCTCTCTGAATCCACGGCACCAGCTCCTCCCAGTTCAGCCCTCTCCCTTCACCTCAACAAATCCATCCCACAAGTGTGATTCCCAAACTCTGGGTTTCAATACTCAACCTGAAAACCAAGCCAATACAGGGTGATCTTTAAGTTCCATTACCATTACAGTGGGAGATACAGCAAAGAGGGAGATGTGCCATTCAGTAGTTTAAGATTCTGTCTGGTAAAAGCATAAGTGAAGGAATGATTTTGAATGCCAACTAATTTTGTCAAAAGTATCTGATGGAAAGATTTTTATTTTGTCCAGTTTTTTTATTCTTATCTTGAAATCTTTTTGTTATACAAAAGCCTTTTATTTTTATACAATCAAATTCACCACTCTCATCTTTTACAATTTCTTCGAATGTGCAATTTTGTAAAATGTACCCCTTCTAGACAACTGTGAAAGGCATAACCAATCCTGTGGTCTAGCTATTATGTGTTTTTTTTTTAATTTATGTATGTAATTAATTCAGTGAACAATTTGGAATTTATGGAGGTATTTTTTTGGTTTACTTCCATTACCTAGCAAACAAAATGTTCAGTTTCCCCTAACTTTTTAAATAATGGATATTTTCTCAAGTATTTTCTTAACTTTATTGAATTAGTCTTATGTTTCTCAAGTTTATTGACCATCACACTAATACACATGTGATCAAGATAGTCTAGCCCAGGAGTCACAAATCACAACTTGAGGCCAAATTCAACCCACAACCTGTTTTTGTAGGGATCGAGAGATCAGAATAATTTTTACATTTTAAAATATAATAAAACTTTATTTCAAAACGTAAAAATAATTATTACCTCCAGGTACAAAAGGTGTATCTGAGGAATGAGGAATATGGGTGCACCAGATTTAGCCCTTAGTCTTCATTTGCTGACCCTTCCTATTCTGTGGACTTCTTTTTTCTGTATAATGTCTAATATCATACTCCATAACATCTTGTATTCCCTCATCATAATGTGGAGATGATTTAGAGTTCTTAAAAGTATACCTGTATCTCAAGGTCTAGTAGGTTTTATCATGATAGAAGTGCTTCCAGAATGGCCTTGGAAAAGATTATGGATACTGGTCAAGGATCTGCATAGCTAAGCATGAAGAACCTCAACTCTAATAAATGGTCACTTGGTGATGAATTCTTTGATCAGGCAACAACTTACAAAAAAGAAAAATATGAAGTACTTCTCATTTTTTTGCCTCCTGCACATCCTTGTAGATGGCGGACTTTTTCAGAAGTTTAATTTTCTGGGGATAGCTAATATTAAAACGGGGGCAAGAGGATGTAGGAATTGATCTATGTTTAATGGTGTCAGTGGCAGAAAATGGAACAACAGGTGCCAAGAATCCAAGTTTCAAAAACATTAATTTAGCTTTTGGTTCTCTAATGTTGAGATCCTTGCAAGTGACCAATGAATGATCTGAAAGACTTCTTGAGAAAATGATTCCTATAAATCTCGATAGTCTACCATAAATTAAACTAAAAGGCAAAAGTAGGTTTTAGCCAAATGGAGGAAAATCTCATAGGTTTTCCTTGGTTAAGAATCCAAAGAAGTGAGAGAACTGAACTTATCATGAAGCAAAAGACAACAAGAAATCTTTGCATTAGATACTTCATCCTTTCACAATTCAATGCCCATGAAACACATCAGCAAAATTATGACCATGAGGAAAATCACAGTTCCCTTACCAAAATCTCTTGGAGAGGATGAGGAAAAAAATATATTAAGAACTGGATAAGAACCCACACCCATGCATACATATGTGCATGTTATATAAACATATATGAGCATATTTGATGTCTTCAGAATATGAATGAGCAAAGGAAAGAACAGCAAAAAAGATAGTTTTGAAAGCATTGATCAGTGATAAGAAGTAAAACAGATCATGGCTTTATGCACTCTACAGAAAAAATGTCTAAATATTAAAAATGCTTTCTTCAAGAAGAGAATTGAGAGGCACCAATCAGGAAAAATACCAAATAATATCTGAAAAAGTTAAAACAATTATATTTTAATGGTCAAGAAATAACTGGTTGCCACGGTGGGAGTCAATTCTAAATCAGCAGTTTGTTAGAGCTAAGTTGAAAATCTAAAACAAGTTAGAAGAAAGAATGAAAATGAGAAAATGTAATGTTCAAGTGAGAGACTTTCAAGTAGAACAATTTAAGTGAGTGAGTGAGAGAGAGAGAGAGAGTTAACAGACAAAAACATAAATTGTGTCAATATTTCCTGAAAACGTTTCACTTATGTCAATTGATTGCTATAATGAAGTGACCAAAAGAGCCAAGAAATCACATCAGCCAGCAAACATCTTTTCTCCTTCCCAAGTTAAGATATATGAAAGTCATGAGCAACTCTGGTTAGAAGTTATTTCAATTAAATTATTGGGTTTTTTTTTACATATAAAGAATATTTGTCTTCTCTCCCTCACAACTCTCCCCACACAATCGGAAAAAGTCATTTTTAAAAATTTAGTTAATTTTGATATAATTTTGGTCTCCATTATCCCTCTAGTCACAAGATAGTAACCATTATGTTACTACATATATCTCTCAATGTTTTTCTCTTTGAATATCAGTTTTACCCAAAATCATGACTTTAGCTTTCAATTTTCCAAATGAAGTTATTTTCCCAATACCTAATTTTAAATCTATAAGTATCTTTTTGTCTTAGTTATTTTTCTTGTAGACAATATATTATTGAGTCTTTGCTTTTTATCTATCCTCTAACCCATTTTAATGGTTTATTTCAATATATCACTTTGCAAAGTTGTAATTATTACATTTGGCTCTTCCTCTATCATGCCCACTTATAATTTCAATCTTATATGCACACAGAGACACTCTCATAGATATCCATAGTGCTAGACATAATTTGAATCCTAGTTTTTATAGACATACCACTACATTAACCCAATACCCTCCCCAAAATGCTAACTATATTTTCTACCACTGGAATATTTTATGTTTTCACCTATCCATCTTCTTTTTTCTTTTTCTATTAATAGAGAAACAGCATACAATCATCCAACAAAATGCAAATTTGTATATTGGTTCAATTGATTCATTACTTTTTTTTTATTTACCTTTTTCACTCTTTAACTTGCTTTTCCTAAGTACAGTAGAACTGTTACTGAGGTTACCCCACTCTCCTCTTTCACCTCTCTAGCACTTTTTTTTTCCAACATTCATGTTGTTCATAATCAGAGTTTTGAGCTTCTGTCTTCTCCCTTAAATTTTCTCTTTGCTAAATAATAAGTGTATGAATCTCATTCATTTGTTAATTTATTGATTTCTTCTACTTCTCCAAGACTCTGTGTAAACTTTAGTTTTTAGTCAGAATGTCCTGCTGCTGGCATTTATATATTTGATATCTTGGGCTGCATGGAAATTCCCACTGCTATTGTTTAGTCAATTAATCATACCCAACTCTCTGTTACCCTATTTGGGGTTTTCTTGGCAGAGATACTGGAAGGGTTTGCCATTTCCTTCTCCAGCTCATTTTATAGATGAGGAAAGTGAGGCAAAAAGGGTTAGGTGACTTCCTCAGGGTCACACAGCTAGTAAGTGCCTGAGGCCAGATAGAACCCATGAAGATGATTACCTTAAATAAAACAAATTTTCCATCCAATTATGTCACCCTGTCTCCTTGAGATAATTTCGCATTAAGGCTCTCCTTCCCCTCAACCCCTCTATCCTATTGTTTTTACTAAACTTGTACAATATTTATATAGAGTCCCCCTCTCATAGTTTAACAATTTGAAATTTGACCTAATATCCACCACTGATTTTTATATCAAATGTTACCAATTTAGCATGATCCCTTTAGGAACTGGTTAAAGACAACTAGGTAGTACAGTATTGGATCTGAAGTCAAGAAGAACTGGGTTCAAATCTTGCCTCAGAAACTAGCTCTGTGATTCTAAGCAAATAACTTAACCTTAGTCTGCCTCAGCCTCTTTCGTAAAATTATCATAATAATAATAGCACTCAGTTTCAAAGGTTACTGTGGGAATCAGTGAGATGTTTATAAAGCACTTTGCAAACCTTAAAGAGCTAAGTAAATTAATATTATTGTTATTATTACTAGTTATATTCCTGAGTTGTCAAAGGTTCCAAAATGATCTTTTTTTCTAGGAGAAATGTCATAGAGAATAAAAATATATTTACCTTTGAATATGATTCCTAGCTTCTTAGGTAGAAGGTTCTGTAGATGCAATCCAACCACGTGCTTTGATTTTCTGCAAATTGTGTTCCAGGTTTTTCTATGGTTTTTTCATAGGGAATGAATAATCCTATGCATTACAAATTCAGACCACATGCATAATTCTTTATTTATCAACAAAGTTCTAAAGTTTTGTGGCAATGTATTTGGATGAGTTGAATCTGACATTTCTCTTATTGGTACATTCTGTCTTTTGGCCATCTGTGCCTAGATCTTTCCACTTTTAGAAAACTCAATTTAGTGACTTCTTGGAAGTGGTATATAGACTATTTCTTTTAAAGAAATGGGGAATGGTATATAATGAGTCAAATGAGTTCTTCGAGACCTGTCTTCTAATTCTACCGCTTTTGCTTATAAGGGTTTCAAACTTTTTTTCTAGTTGAAGAATTGTCAATCTCATTTTATTGTATTTTCTGTCATTTCTTCAGATTTGCATTCCAATCTAAGATTTTTGTTTCCAATTGATTCCCTTCTTTTATTCAAATTTTGTACCAGTTCCTTCCTATTGTTTACATTTTGTTATTAATTTGTCTGTTCCATTTTTACCCATGGTAGATCACCTGTTATAGATGTCAAACCTTGCTTTACCAATAGCAGAGTTTTCATGTAACCCTTTAAAGCACAGCTCCTTAATTGTTTTTTGTTTGTTTGTTTCATAGACCCTTTTGGCAGTCTGATAAAACCTAAGGACAAATTTGTAGAATCATGGTTTGTTACCAACAGTCATAATTGAAGGAAATTCCATACTGCAATTAAAAATTCATGAAAATAAAGATGTATTCTTTTCACATAAGTTCAGAGTCCCCGTGAAAAGTCTCCAATGAACCCAGGTTAAAACCCCTTCTTTAACATTCTTATTATCTAATGTTATTTGTCTATGCTTTGGGCTAATTCTGACTTTACTTATACTTTGGAAAATAATTGCTATATTTTTTTCTTCCTGTTTACTCTGTTTTCAAATATTTTAATGCATAGTCTTTGTTTGTCAAGGTATATATATATATATATATATATAAATTTTCTTTAGTCATTTGACTGTCCTGAGCTGAGGCACTATTCTCATTTGGAGCTCTGTGGTTGTCCTAAATTTTTCTGTCTCTTGTCTTTTTTGTTTTTTCAAATACACACAAACATATTTTTGTATACATACATTTCTACACACATATACATACATGTGCACCTAAATATATATGGGTTTTTTTTTTATCTATTTATACTAGGAGAGACAAGGGACAAACAGATGATCTGAGCCTTTTCAAATCCTCTCACTCCATCACATTGACCTTAATGAAAGCGTACTCCCAAATATTCTCTATGGTTAAGAATCATGGAACATGATTTTAGAAGAATTCTAATTACAAGTGATACAATAGCAAATGGAAGGATTCCTAGTGGGTGTAAATCAGTTGGCATATGTCATCAATATTAATTGGTGATATTAATTGGAGATCAGAAAGGGTAAATGACTTCCCCAGTGTTAGAGGCAGGAGGGAATTTTAACTTGGATTCCCTTGGAATTCAAGTGGAATGGGATGACCAATGGGTAAATGATATAGAAGACCTCTATGATCACCAGTGGACCTATGAACAGAGGAAAATAGTGGAATTTACTTACCACACAGCTGTCTTCATCATTATTATGATGGTACCGTGGACTGTCTTGGTCATTTGTAAAACCAGAAGGAACTTAGTCTTCTAGTAGGCAATGAAGAACAAGATCTTACTATTTGATCTCTTTAAAGAAACTGCACTGGCTGCCTTACTTTCATACTATCCCAGATTGAATGTTACCCTAAGGATGCATCCTATCAAACCAACCTGGTAGTTCCTTGCCTTCCCTTACTCTTTCCTTATCTTTGTGTATGATGAAGTTGTAAAGCTTATCAGAAGGAGCTCTGGTGGTTGGATAGAGAAAGAAAACTTCTACTTAAGTCTCCTTGTACTATACATCATGAATCATTTTGCATATTCTGTCTCTATTACCACATCTTCTTTGTCTTGGAATTGATCATTTTACTATAGTTGGAAAGAACTGAAGCATGCGGAAAGAGGTATCCTAGAATGAACCATGTAGATATCAGAGTAGAAGGAGATGGGGAGTGGAAGGAAGATGAGTCTGCCTGTATATATTTATCTATGAGAAAGTTTTTATGTGCCTTTTTGCTTTTGTATAAAAGGAAAAACCAGAAAGAATGAAATAATATATTTTAGATCTGGATTTTTACAATAATGATGGATTATAGCTGAAAAATTTACTAAAAAAAACTACTGCCTCTTCTTACTTACCTACATATGAAAAATACCACCAAATATGTAATGAAAGACATGTACGAATGGGAAAGTGGGTTGCTCAAGTTATAAGAACAAGGGAGAGAGAAAAGACCAGTCTAGATGTGTTAAACTGAGATGCAAAAATATTAAAAGAACTAGAAAAAAGCCTCTAGGGCCAGAATTGTTAATTTTGTGTGTGTCATAGACTCTTTTAGAATTCTGGTGAAGACTAAATACTCCTCAGAATAAAGCTTTAAAAAAAAAATCATGATTGGGACAGAGCCAAAATGACAGAGTAAAGGAAGAGACTCATCAGACCTCTTCACAATTCTGTTCTGAAAACTATAACATTACACCTCAAAAGGTATCCTGGAGAAACAACCAACAAATGGATGTAGTGAAACAATTTTCCAGTCCAAGACAACTTAAAAGGTCAGCAGAAAGTCTGCCTCACTGGGGTGAGAGGGCACAAAATCTAGCACAGATCACTCTTTGGCAAACCAGCAGCAGGCCTTGGGGGCAACTTAGTTGGCAGAAGCTGCTTCTGGAGCTCTCAGTCCATAAATGATAACAGGTCCTACAATTGTTCAGAAGGAGATTCCAGGGGATCCTTTGCTGTTGTTGGGTGCAAGACTCTATAGTATTGTCCAAAGGCAGTTCTCTATCACAGTCCCAGGGCAATAAGGAGTACTAGCATACTAACATTCAGCAGTAGTGAAATGAAGACCCTGGTCACAGTTCTGGGGCAGAAAAGAGTGCATGTGTTAGCTCACAGGCAAGAGCAAAGACCAGTAGAGCAGTGACCATACCTCTTATTATATCTTAGATTTTACCACTTCGGAAGAACTGAAAACTTACAGACCCCCAGAATTAACAATGAAACAGCAACACAAAAAATCCTGAGGCTTGGGACAGTGTACTCTCTACACTGGGAGCAGAGCCCAATTTTAACAAAAAATTAATAATCAAGAATTAGGCAGGAAAATCAGCAGACAATAAAAAAAAGAACCTTGTAATAGAAAGTTACCATGATGACAGGGAATTTCAAAACATCAACTCAGAAAAAGATAATAATCAAAACAGCTATAGCCAAAGTCTTTGAGAAAAATGTGAATCAGTCTCAGGCCCCAAAAATAATTCCTGGAGCTCAAAAAAAGAACTTAAAAATCAAATAAGAAAGAAAGGAGTAAAGTTGGAAAAAAATAAATGCAAGAAAATCATGAAAATGGAGTCAATAGGTTGGTGAAAATGGCTCAAAAAAATCTAAAGAAAAAATACCTTAAAAAATAGAATAGGCAAAATGTTAAAAGAAGCGCAAAAATTAACTGAAGAGAACGTAAAAAGCAAAATTGACCAAATGGGGAAAAAGATGCAAATATTAACTGGAAAAAATAATTCAATTAGAATCAGGGAAGTAGAAGTTAATGAGCCAATGAAATGTCAAGAAACAATGAAACAAAATCAAAAGAATGAAATATTAGAAGAAAATTTGAACTTTCTCATCAGAAAAATAACCTGTGAACAGGTCAAGAGATAATTTTAGAATTGCTGGATTCTACTTCTGGGAGCCAAGATAGCAGAGCAAGCAGTAAGTTGCTATAATTCTCCCATATTCACCTCCAAACAACCAAGAAATAGCATCCCAGAACAAATCCCAGAATAGTAGAGCCATCAGAAAGACTGGGGAGAATGGTCTTTTATGATAAGTGAGAAAGGTCCATTATACTCAGGCAAAAGAACAATGCATTCCAGGACAAAAGCATCCCAGCAAGCCCCATTTCAGCAAAGCAATGCATAATCCTGAGCCCTAGTCTGATGAAACAGGCAAATGCCACCCCACCATTAGCCTTAACATGGCAAGAAGAACTGGCAGACATCAACTGCAAGAACCAACATATGCTTCAGTGTAGCACCAAGAAACCAAAGAAACATCCCACAAGTAGTTGCCAGAAAAAACAACCAGGACCCCAGCTGAGCACCAGATAAGCTATCAGACCCCTACATTCTCTAGCACTGCCAGACACCCTTCAACTCGTTCTCTTAACACAGCACCTTAACAAGGGTCCCCTTCAGGGGGGAGTTCAGGGCAACATGAGCATAGTACCAGGTAAACATCCAGGGCCTGAAACCATTGACATAAGAGACTTATGATAGAGTCCAAGATTCCATCCAAGAAACAGAGATCAAATTGAAAAGAAAGGAAAAAGCCAAAAAAAAAAAAAAAAAAAAAAGATGAGCAAAAACCACCACTACCAACAACAACAACAAAAGTACATGACAGGGAAAGCCAAGACACAAACTCAGAAGAGAACAACAATGTCAAAAATACCTCTGGGCTAAACCCCAAAGAAAAATTGGAAGTGATCTTGAGCCCAGAGAGAACTCATTGAAGGACTCTTAAAATAGAAAAAAAAAAGCTTATAAATCATATAAGAGAAGTAGAAGAAAAATTGGGAAAATAAATTAAAATTATGCAACAGAAATAAGAAAAAAGAGTCAACAGCTTGGAAAACTGTTTTAAAAATAGAACTGGCCAAATGGAAAAGAAAACATAAAAATCCACTGAAGAGAACAACTCCTTAAAGAGCAGAATAGGTCAAATGGAAAAGAAACTATGGAAGCTAATTGAGGAAAACAATACGTTAAAAGTTAGAATTGGGCAAGTAGAAGCTAATGACTCTATGAGACATCAAGAATCAATCAAACAAAATCAAAAGAATGGAAAAAATGGAAGAAAATGTAAAATACTTCATGAAAAAAATGACCTGATGAATAGATCCAGGAGAGTCAATATCAGGATTATTGAACTACCTGAAAACCATAATCAAAAGGCAGACCAGAAGAACATCTTTCAAGAAATTATCAAGGAAAATTGCTCTGATATCCTAGAAGCAGAGGGAAAAGATGAATATTTATGAAAATATGATTTATTCAGGTTTACAGATCAGGAAATAGAATGCCTAAATAACCCAATCTTGGGAAAAGAAATTGAATAAGCTATGAATGAACTCTCTGAGAAAAAAAAATCCTCAAGGTCAGATGAGTTCATGAGCGAATTCTACTAAACATTTAAAGAACAATTAATCCCAATACTATAAATTTATTTGGAAAAAAAAAAATAGACAAAGAAGGATTCCTACCAAACTCCTTTTATGACACAAATATAGTGCTGATACCTAAACCAGGAAGATCTAAAACAAAGAAAGAAAATGATAAACCTTTTTCCCTAATAAATATTGATGAAAAATTAGATAAAAATATTGGCAAGGTGATGACAGCAATATATGGCTAGGAATATATACTATGACCAGGTGGGATTTACACCAGGAATGCAGGGTTGGTTCAACATTAGGAATATTATCAACATAATTGGCTATATCAATAACAAAACCAACAGAAAACATGTTATTATCTCAATAGATGCTGAAAAAGCTTTTTACAAAATACAGCACGCATTCCTATTAAAAACACTAGGGAGCACTGGAATAAAGGGAGTGTTCCTTAAAATGATAAGTAATATCTATCTAAAAGCATCAGCAAGCATTATTGGTAATGATAATAAGCTAGAAACCTTCCCAACAACATCAGGGATGAAGCAAAGTTGCCATTATCAACACTATTACTCAATATAGTGCTAGATTTGTTAGCTACAGTCATAGGAGAAGAAAAAGAAATCAAAGAAATTAGGACAGGCCATGAGGAAACAAAATTATCACTCTTTGTAGATGATATGATGGTATACTTAGAGAATCTTAGAGAATAAACTTAAAAAACTACTTGAAATAATTAACAACTTTAGCAAATTTCCAAGACATAAGATAAGCCCACATAAATCATCAGCATTTCTTTATGTGACCAATAAAGCCCAGTAGCAAAAAAAAAAAAAAAAAAAATAGAAAGATAAATGGAATTTAAAATAACTGTAAACAATATAAAATATTAGGAGTTAACCTGGCAAGAAAGACAAACTGAGGAACTACTTGACCACAATTATAAAACACTTCACACAAGTCAGATTTAACCAAATTGGAAAATATCAATTGCTCATGAGTAGGCTGAGCCAGTATAATAAAAATGACAATTCTGCCTAAACTGATTTACTTTTACCAACCAAGCTACCAAAAAAAAAATTATTTTATAGAGCTAGAAAATAAATGACAACAAAATTCTTCTGGAATACCAAAAGGTCAAGAATATGTAGTGAATTATAAAAAAAAAAAATACAAAGGAAGGTGGCCTAGCAATACCAATTCTCAAACTACAGTACAAAGCAATAATCATCAAAACTATCTGGCACTGGCTAAGAAATCAGTAGTGATCAATGACCTTGGTAACATAATGTTTGATAAACCCAAAGACCCCAGCTTTTGGCAAAGGAACTCACTATTTCAAAAAAACTGCTACGAAAACTGGAAAATAATAGGTATCCAATAAGTAAACTAGTTATACAATAGGTAAACTAGGTATAGAACTGGTATATACCATTTACAAAAAAAGGTCAAAATGGGTATATGATTAAGACCTAACGGGTGATACCATAAGCAAATTAGAAAAGGAAGGAAGATCCTACCTGCCAGACTTAGGGGAAGGGGAAGAATTCATGACCTAACAAGAAATAAAGAGCATTAAAAAGTGTAAAATACATAATTTTTATTACATTAAATTTAAAAGCTTTTGTACAAACAAAACCAATGCAACCAAGATAAGAAGGAAAGCAGAAAGCTGGGAAATAATTTTTACAGCAAGTATCTCTGATAAAGGTCTTCCTTCTCAAATATATAAAGAACAGATTCAAATTTATAAGAATGCAAGCTGTTCCTTAATTGATAAATGGTCAAAGGATATGAACAGAAGCTTTCAGAAGAAATTAAGCTAAATAGTCTTATGAAAAAATGCTCCAAATGACTATTGATCAGAGAAATGCTTATTAAAAGAAGTCTGAGATACGACCTCAAATCTATGAGGTTGGCTAATACAACAGAAAAGGAAACTGATAAATATTGCAGGGAATGTAGAAGAATTAGGGCACCAATACATTGTTGTTGAAGTTGTGAACTTATCCAACCACTCTGGAAAGCAATTTGGAACTATGGCCAAAGAGCAACCAAACCATGCATACCATTTGACCCAGACATACCACTATTAGGTCTATATCCCAAAGAGATTTTTTTTTAAATAGAAAGAAAAAAGATGTATATGTATAAAAGTTTTTACAGCATTTCTTTTTGTGGTGGGAAAGAATTGAAAATGGTAGGGATGCCCATGGATTGGAAAATGGCTGAACAAGATATAGTATATGATTGTGATAGAATACTATTTTGCTATAAGAAATGATGGACAGTGAGCTGCTTCTGCTACCTCAGCATTTGTTCAATTCCTAGATCCTGAAGTGTTACTTCATCTTGGTCTATATCCAATTAAGCCCAAGGCCTGGAAGGAATTGCAACCATTAATTGCTACTCAAAGCCCTGACTCACTGTCCAAGAGTGGGTCTCAGAACAGGTGAAAGCTTTCCAGACTTTGAAAACTAAATTGACTACCAATCCAATTTTACCCAATCTATAAAAAACCTTTCACTATCTATGATGATGAAAGGAGAGAACAGGCTTTGGCAGTTGTTGCCTGTTTTTCAAAACTACTAGATTCTGTCCCTTCTATTGCTTTCCAGAGCAATTTGGGAAGGAAGAGGATATCTGACAGCATTTTGGTCTTGCCATTGTCATCTTTAATTCCAATCGGGAAAATTGTCCTTTCTTTATACTTTTTTGTGCCTGTTTGGTCTTCGTTTGCTTAACCTCCTTTCCAGTTTTGTCTCTTCCAGGGTTCAAGCCATCAACCTCCAGATGACCATGCAGGCTATAAATCAATCTCTGACTGAATCCAAGCTCTCTAGCCCACTGGACCTGGCATCAGCCACGTTCTGGAGTCTGATACCTTGAATGTGGAGCCTGACCCCGTTGAACAGGACCCAGAGAGGCAGGGACCGCTCTACGCTCCTTGCCAGCAGAAAGCGCTTTCAGAAGCTGAGACCTTCACCTTTTATCCCAAAGGAATTTGGGTCCAATATGTTTGAGGGGGGGATTTATGAGGTACAGGCTCTGGGAACCCCCTTGAACTCTGATTGAATCTTCCCGTTTGATGAGACATTTGCCTGAGGCCATTAGCCTTTCATTGTGTATCAGCCCAAACTAGCCTCCATTGTCCAGCTAGACCCTACCCTTGATCTTCCCAAAATATCTATACACCCTTAAACTAGTCTAGCCCTCTATTGTCTCATCTCCAAGTAGCCTCCAGCTACTTCCCACCCTTAATCTCTCATCACTGGAGTCTCAGCTCATATGACTCCTCCCGAAGACCCTCCCCAAACTCTTCCTCTAGACCACTCCTAGATTCCTCCCACAACCTTTCTGTATATAAGATTCATCTTGCCTCCATGAAGGTGCCAGAGAATTTTCTAGTGCAGACTCACTCTTTGTCAGATGGTTCTGGCCCGCCTGTTTAATGCAAGCATCACAGATACCAAGTCTTAAGAGTCTAACCATTATAGCAAACCTTTAATAAACTTTGGTTTTTTTTGACTGAGGAAAAAAAGAAAAAGAAATTACTGGCAGAATGCTTGCAGAACCAACTGTAAAGCTTTATGTGAACTGATTCATAGTGAAGAGAGCAGAACTAGGAGAACATGAACAGTAATAGCAAAATTCTACAACAATTAACTGTGAATGACTTAACTATTCTCAGCAATATAATAATCCAAGACACTTCCAAAGGACTTATGAGGAAAAATGCTATCTACTTCCAGAGAAAGAACTGATGGAGTCTGAATAGGCATCAAATCATGCTTTTAAAAAAACTTTTTTTCCTTTTTGTTGGTCTTCCGTTTTCTTTCAGAACATAATTAATATGGAAATATGTTTTGCATAACTGCATATGTATAACTTATACCATTTACTTGCCTTCTCAATGAGAGAGAGGGGATGAAAAGAAGGAAAGTATTGGGAACTCAAATTTTTAAAATAAATATAAAAAGTGTTTTACATGTAATTGGAAAAATAAAATATTAAAAATTAATAATTGAAAGAAATCTAAGTTTAAGAAGAATTTAGTGGAAATAATGATCTAGTTTTCCCCATTTTCCCCCAAGTACATGGACCCTCTGAAATCTATCCACACAGAAGACCTCAAGTTAAAAACTCTTATTCTATAATGTTGAATAGAATATCTATGGAACATTTATTGAAAGACACAGGAATCAAACAGGCTAAGAAGGCTCGCTATGTATATAAAAAGGCTCGCTATGTATATATATATATATATATATATATATTAGTGAGATTGCAGACTTACTGAAGTAGATTTATGTAGCTGTCATATCCTATTTAAAAATATAAAGAAATGTAGAGAAGATAACAACATATAAGAAACATAAAAGCTATTTATAGATACATAAAATTCTGAGACTTATTAATTCAAGTAACTTTGCAGAAATTGTATTCCAGTTCATAGTTTACAGTTGTCTATCCTTGAAAATTAAACTTTTCTTGTATCTCTCTTTTCTACATTGTATTTCTACGAAGTATTTTGAACTCATTGCTTTAGGGTGATTTAGCAAGTAGTCCCTCTGATCCATGTCCACAGATTTCTCTTTGAAATAAAGGGTATTGTAGTATCTTAAAAATAAAGGTAAAATTCCATTTAATGGCACCTATCAATGAGCACAGAAAATTTTCCTTAAGGAATAATGAATGTCCTTGGTGTCCTCATTAAGTGGTCATCTGGAAAAATAAAGAAGGAGCAAGGCATTGGAGAAATCTAAACTGCCTCTTGTCCTTCCAAGTCCTATGGTGCAATAATTATATACATCATTTAAGATACAAAATTTAAGACATGGCGTTCAGGCAGGTCTATGGGGATAAATGTTTAATAGCTAGTGCTCTGGTGTGGGGGAGGGAAAATGTAACCATATCGTACTTTTAAATTTAATCTGTCTCATTAACATTTTTTTCCACCACTTTCTTAAGTCTAGACAATCACCAGAACTATATGTCAAGCTCCGATTTGTAGTGTTTTCATATTTCTGAGGTCTAAACGTTCACACTGAAAATTTAATAATGGACTCTTATTGTGCAGAGGGGCTACTGCATATGTTTCTGTGATTGATTAATCTACACTTAATCTCACTAGTACATATTTCAATGAGGTTTAGTTCTCTGAGCTAAGGTGTTGCTATGGAATTAATATAAAGCTCTTGCTTTCTGTATGGTAAGTGATTAAATGGAACTAAGATCCCTTCCTTAGAACCACCATCCCCAATTTTTAAAACCCAGAACTTTCCAGGAGTGGTGATAGGGGGTGGGTGGTATCTGTCACTTGTGAAATTAATGGAGGTAAAAAAAAAAAAAACCATGGCATTGTTTTATTGCTTCAGACAGGCTGGGGAATGACAGCCTGTATTAACAATGTGCTGTATGTTAATATTGCAGAATATGAGTGAGGGGAGAGAATTCCTCTGCTTTTTAATTAGGGTATCCCCTCTGACCCTTTCTCATTCTTCTCCCCTTTTCCTCCACTCCTAGGTATCTGTGACTCATAGTTGACAACTATTATTAATGATCACAGCCACTCAGACAAAATCCTATGAAGAAAGACCCAGATGATTCTTTTCATTTTTGCATCCATATAGTAGCTGGTCCATAGTAGGCAGACAGCAAATACTTATTGAATTGCAGTAAAGATGCAGAAATGCTTCAAATTAACTTGAAATACAACATTGATGGTAGACTCACATCTTGAATTTGTAGGATGACAGATTGTATTGTAGAATTTATGCTCTGGACCCTACTGCCTCAAGGTCAGATTGGCTCTATGTAGGAGATAACCCTAAGGGACCACAATGACTATTCTCTCATGTCATAGCTTTAGTCTCCATTAAGTTTGACTGTACCCCTCCCCCCATTTTTAGGAATCAGTTACTTGGACTTCGGTTCCATTTAATCACTTACCATTGATTAGTTTTTACAAGGTATTATGGGAATCTGAAGATCTTCCCTGCCCGTAGGGCCTCTGATAGGCTTAAGTGGCTCTGAGAACCTTCCCTGATTTGAAAGTATACTCTGCCCCCTAACAGGCTGAATGTGGTCACATGGAGCCTGTGGCGGGAGGCTTGTTCTTCAGAAATGGCTACACCTTATTACTTTGTGATTGGGCAGTGGGTCAAGAGGGCTGTGACGTTCTCTGATACAAGAGATATATATGCCCTGTTGTGAGGTTTTGCTTTGGGGCTCACTTTGAGAAGAGTTGTGTGATTTGGCCAGGTGAGACTCTGGGAAGCCGCTGAGCCCCCCGGCTGTGAAAAACCCAGATGTTGGTGCTTCCCTCTCTGGTAACTGACTAGGTATGGATTAATGGTCAGACAACTGGAAGCCCATCTACTGATATATTTCTTTGTCTGCTTATAACTTCTGTCTGTATTCTCTGAAGTTCAGGATGCTGACTTTTTTCCCTGAACTAGGTAAATGATATACATTTCATTGATTAAAGTAAGACTGTTAACCCATTTTGAGCTGCGTTCCTTTAGAAAAGCAGATCTAAGAACCTGTGCTAGCAGCTATCCTGGGTATGCTAGGGTGCTTGCTGATACACAAAGGAGATATTTATTTTACATATATAACAAGAGCAAAGTAAAAACATTTCATTTGTTGTTGTCCCCTACACCACTTTGATTTCTGGGACTTTGGAAGAGGCTCATAACTTACCTCAGTTCCTACATAGCATTGATTCCACTAAATTCCTATCCAGGTATTTTATGACAAGGGAAAAGTCCTTGCCTTAGTTTGAACTGGACTTAGATTCCAAAGGTCACTCCTTGTACCCTGAGAATCAATGCCACACAGCCTCTGGAACCGGGAATGCCAAAATGGCAAGGCATCCAGTGGAGGTTCCACTGTCTACATTTAGAACAGAAAAGAATAAACATGGAATCCATCTCTCAAGGGTCATGTGACATCAGAGGGGAAAAGGCTTCTCTTTTTAACTCGTTGTCTCTCATTGGTCTTTCAGTGAGAGCCACAGAGAGTAACTAAAGGTCATTTTGAATGCCTGTGCAAGTCAATTAATAAACTTCCTACTCAATATGTGGTTAGCCCAGAAGAATCAGTAGCAGAATCTCAATATACACTCAAAACATTCCCCTTAAAGGTCATTATGACTTTCCCAAAAGCAGACATCTCAAGTTCTCCATGTGAAGAAGTCATATCAGCTGAGCAAGCTTATGTGGAGTCTACAAGCTCCAGACTGATTAAAAGCAGGGCATACACTGAGATGGCCTTTCCTCTTTTGTCTAGGAGAAATTTGGGGATGATTAGTTCCCTGGCTGTTTCTTGTAAGTGATGTTTCACTCAATACTTAGACTCCTTTTAATTTTTTTTTTTTTTTTTTTTTTTTAGTACTTAGACTCTTAAAAGACAATCCCTAGTATTGGACACTGAGGAGGAAGAGGCAATAACTTAGTGGACTTTTTAAAGACTGACTTTGCCATGAATTACTGCTTTTTGGGTTCTCCCTTTAGCAAGTAAAATCTACCATGATGTATAGATGGGGCTGCACTTCTCCCCACCTCAACATAAATAGCAAACTGTGCAGAGCACAGTAGAATATGTCTTGCCTATGTGGGCCTAAAATTAAGTTTGAGAATGCTTCTTTTGTGTTTGTTTTTGTCTGAACCTCAGTAAAAGAACATTGATCTTGACACTGACATGTCCAGGATTTGAGGCAACCTTGTGAATATAGATCTGGTGTTTCTGGGCTCATAATGTTTAACTTACTGATAGCAGGAAGTAGTTTTGTTTTTTTTTTCCATCAAAAAGGATGACCACCAACAAGAAGAGAAGTCCAAGGCTCAGAGTGGCTAACCAATAGATATAGACTTTGATAGGGCAGTACAAAGCCAGGTGAAATGTAATGATTTTTAACAAGCTGTACTGAAAATTCTCATATGTTCTGATGAACCTTCCCAAAGAATATAATTAATGAATATTTTTACTTGTTCAGTTAACTATGTTAAATTTTTTTCAATCATTTTTGTACCAGGTGTGTTCTGTGAGTGAAAGTATATTTGTAGGAAATAAATAGCTGTCCAATACTTGATTCATATTGTACAACAAATACCTTTATCTTCCTCTCATTCAGTGTCATGCCAGATATGAGGCTAAAACTGAGTTTTAATTAAATTGTCCCCCAGAACAGGAGATAGAAGGAGTCAAAAAGTGTAGCAAAGGGAGCCTACATCTTCCCAATAGAGGCCTGGTTCTCTCAGGGCTGTGAGTTATTCAAAAAATTAATATTTATTAAAGAACAATTATCTGCCAAGAACTGTGCTAAGAGCTTGGATTAAAACTGATCTGCACTGTGGACATAACTAATGGGACCCATAGTTGAGAGGGTAAGGGTAAAACTTACCTTGCCTGAAGATTCAGTACTGTTTTTTTTTGAATTTGTTTTACTAGATTCAGAGCCTATTTAGCTAAGAGCTAGAAGACACTTGAGCAGTCATGAAATCCAACCCTCCAATTTTATAGATAACTAATCTGAGTCCCAGAGAGGATAACAGACTTTTTCAGGGTTATAGAAGTAATAAAGTATCCAAGACAGGATTTGAATGTAGATCTTCCTTACTAGAAGTACATCAGTCTATCCACTGCACGTTGCTTCTAATTCAGTACTCAAGCTGCTTGGACATAGACAGCTCATAGAGATATTAGAGACATCAGAAAGACTCTCTGACAACTTTTAGACTCCAGAGTTCCTTTACTAACCAACCAAGAAGCAGTCACTGCCTCTTTAGGAGATTGCAATGGGATCAACACTTGCCATGCTGGTGAAACTTTTTATTTCCTCGTTTTCTGACAGTGATATTGAGCTGGGGCATGTCTGATTCCTGTGTATTGTCAATAGATAGTAAATGACCTCTCAATTCTTCCATTCACTTAGAAAAAATATAGTTGAGAGCTTGCAGGGGTGGAGAACATGTGGCCTCAAAGTCATACATGGCCCTATATGTCCCTTTGACTAGATCCAAACTTCACAGAACAAATACCCTTAATAAAAGGATTTGTTCTGTGAAATTTGGACTCAGTCAAAAGACCACACCCTAGAAGGCCACATGCGGCCTTGAGGTCACAGACTTCCCACTCCTGGCTTAGATCTTAACTGGAATGCACTACTCCACTTTGGGAATGGAGATTACAGAGCATCTGAGAGACTCTTGGGAATTTTACATTGTATTTTTTTTCTTTCTTATCCCATTCTGTCTGAATTCCTTTGAGTCTCTCAGAGTTGAGGAAGAGACAAGAAATTTAATGGAAAAGCCATTTTCATAAAGTTGTCAACTATTTGTATGATAATGATTTTTAATGTATATTTTAAACACTTGAATGAAAAATAGAGATCCAGGAATGCAATAAAAGGCTGAGAGCTGAGAGAAACAGGTTGGTCTTTTCTTGAAAGTACAACAAAATAACAGGAATTTGTCCTTATAGATGCAGAAACCCCACAGGGTTCTTGTCTACTCATGGCCAAGACTGGCAGGACTCCAGCTCCAACTCTTTGGGAGCCAATCCCAAAACGCTATTTGCTTACATGGTGCCTGGAGGCTTCTGCAGAGATTCCACACTGAGTGACTAGAAATGCATGCACAGATATACAGGCAAGCTATTTTTATCTGCATATGTGTGATGAAGACAAGTTACATGGTCTATCAACTCAACTGTTTTTCCATCTCTTATTGCGTACATACAGGGGTTTACTCAAGGAGGAAACTACTAGTATCTGTGCCTTTAAACACACTAATTTTAGGGATAAGTGAAATTATTCCTAAATGTGTTTCATGTGTATCCCTTATAATGTTCTCTATGAAATATCTTTTGCAACTTACTATGATTACCAAAATCTGTAGGCAAATCTCAATAGTCCTTTGTACTGGAGAAAAAGGTAAGAACAAAGGTATACTTTAAAATAAAATTTAAAAAAGGATAAACTTTATAACTCACAAGAAAAGCTCTACATTGAGAGGGAAATCTATGATATATGATTAATTTTATCAACAACTTCAGTGAAAAGGAATATTCAACTGCAATTGACAGAGGTACATGGTGCATAAAAGGAATTAACTTCTAGGCAAGAAAAAATCCAATTTCAGTATAAATTTATTATTCTACCAGGAATGATCCATACACTTTCAAGTTCTGTAATATAATGACCCACCATCTGAAGTGAGAATATTCTAAAAATATTTATGTTTATCATCAGATATTCTGAGCAAAATACATGCCACAGATGAGCAATAATCAGAAGATAGTAAGCAGTAAAATACATAAAGGATAGCATATTTAACTAAAGACTAATGGAAAGTTCAAAGTTTCACATGCAATACTCTCAAAATACCATGTAAAATTTCATATTATTTCTTCTCCATATGGAATGGCTCAATTTCTGAAGATCCTTTACAACAAACAGAAATACAATCTGCTTTCAATTATTTGCAGGAAAGGAAGTGCTGTAGGTTATCAAAAAGAAAAGATATCCACAAAGATAAACAAGGAAATCAAATTTGGCTGAAAGAATCCTTAGACAATAAACCAACATCAATATGAAATGTACATGTTCAAAATGTCATTGTATCTAAATTCACAAATAAATACAAAGTTAACTGACTTAGAAAATGAAATAGGAACATAACAATAGAAACTATAATAACCTTCTTTGAGAATTAGACAAATCTAACAGAAGGATAAATAAATAGGAAATATAGCATTTTCTAGATGAAGTTGCTAAAGGATATACATATTTTAAAGTACCACATGGATTTTTTTTTTTACAAAAACAGACAATATATTAAGACACAGATGTCTTGCAAATAAATTCCCTCCCCCCCCCCAAAAAAGGAGAACTATTGAACGCATTCTTTACCAACAATAACACAATAAAAAGAGGAATCAATCCAGGAGATAAAAAAAGGACACAAATCCAAAAGGAGTCTATTTTTTAAAATGAAATTTTAAATTACAAATGGATCAAAGAACAAATCACAGAAACAATAATTATTTGAAAGAAAATAATGATGGCATATCATACCAGATTTCCTGGGATGCATCAAAAGCAGTCCTTGAGGAAAAATTATAGCCCTAAAAATTATCAAAATAGAAAAGGAGAGCATTAATGAATTAAATATACATTTTTTAAAGGATTAGAAAGTAAACCCAAAATAATGACAAAAGAGAAGATGTTAAAAATTGGAGGAGAGATACATAAATTAGAAACCAAGAACAATATAGGATTTATGAGCAAAATAAAAAGTTAGTTCTTTGAAAAGTCTGGTGAAATTGATAAACCTTTAGCAAACTTGAATAAAAAGAGTACAGAAAATCAAATCGACAAAGAATTAAATGAACAAGTTAAAGGCACAACAAAAGAAGAGAAATAGTAATATTCCTCCTCCTTCTTTCTTCTGTAGTATATTGCTTTTTACCTTCTTTTTATTTCTTCTTATTGCCAAACAAGGGAATAAATCATTCTGCATTTGTTTTGTTTTTTTATTTAATCCTTCTAGGATATTTGAAGACCTACAGATACTTAAAGTACACTTTTAACTTCATTACTATTAAAATTCAATTGATCCCCTTTCAAGTGCTTAGATATATTTATATATCTGGGCAGCAGGGTGGCACAGTGGATAGAGCCTGTCCCGTCCTGACCTGTGTTCAAATCCTCTAGATCTGTGACCCTGGGCAAGTCACTTAACCCTGTTTGCCTCAGTTTCCTCATCTATAAAATTAGCTGGAGAAGGAAATGGCAAACCACTTCAATACATTTGCCGATAAAACCCCAAAGGGGTCCAAAACCCCAAAGGACTCAACAACAACAACATTTAATATCTATGTTTCTATTTTCTCCTATTTCTTTCCAAAGGTGCTATCGAGATTTGTTCTTTTCATCAGAAATCCTTTCTAATTCTCTATTAAAGTTCCATTTTCCCCATAGGTAAATATGCACTTTTGCAAGATAAATTATAGTATTCTTTAGTAAGGATAGTATACTGATATAAGCCTTTACATTTTGTCTTTTGGAAAATGATATTCCATAATTTTCTTCCCTTTCTAGTGGTTGCAGAAAAATCTTACTAATCCTCACAATGTATTTGCTCTTTCATACTGACTGCTTATATTATTTTTATTTGATTTGAAAGTTCTGAGTTTTGCCTATAGCATTCTCAAGTATTTTCCTTTTGAAAAAAAAAATTTTATTAATGTCTTTCATTTTATACATTCTCATGGTTTTCCCCAGCATCTCCTTTCCCCCTCCCAGAGATTTATCCTGTATAGGAAAGAATTTATTTTTTTAAGGAATCCCCCTCCAAATAATTAGAAGAGGAAAAAGTCAGCACACCTCATCATTATATTTAAAAAGTAAAATCCATGTGCAATGTGCAATACATGTGGCCTTCCCACCTGCATGAAAGGGTTGATTGAGGATGTCCTCTCATATCTCTTATTTTGAGAAATCCTTAATCTTTATAACTTTGTGGCTTTCAGTGTATGTGAGATTATTGTTTCTATTTACATTGTTTTAAGTCATTGTGTACATTGTCTTCTTAGCTCTGCTGTAGTTGATTAAGATCTTTCCATGCTTCTCTGTAGTCATCACATTCATCATTTCATAAAACACAATAATAATCTCTCATATTCAAGTATCACAGTTTGTTTAGCCATTCCCTGATCAATAGACATCTTTTACCACAATAAGTGCTACTATAAATATTTGGGAATTTTCATCTTATCATTGGTTTTCTTTGAGTATAAGCCTGGTAATAGACTCTCTGAGTCAAGCAGAATATTTTATTCATTTCATTTACATAATTTCAGATTTATATCCAAAATGTTTGTACCAATTCACAACTCCACCAACAATGCATCAGTGTGTCTATCATGTCACAACCCCTCCAACATATACTATTGCTAATTTTTTTGGTCATTTTTGCCAGTGTCTAATGTGAGATGAAATCCTTGGATATTTTGATATCTAGAGATAGGTGTTTTGTTTTTTGTTTTTCATTGAGTGATTCAGTTCCACAATCCCTTGAGTTTCAAATTTTCTGCCCTCTCTTATCCCCCCACCCCATAGCAGCATGAAATCATGTATAGGAACCGCAAATACTTTCACATTGCACAATAGTCTGGTTGTATAGGATTGTAACTAATGGAGTGAACGATGGGAAAAAAGAAAAAAAACCAAACATGAAAAAGAATGATAGCATGTAGATTGCTTCAGTCTCCATTTAAACTCTGGTCTTTCTGGATCTTTCTCTGAATGTAGATATCTCCTTCCATCCTGAGACTTGTAGAGTTGTCTTATAGATGTGCACTGCTGAGAAGAGTCCAGTTAATCAAGGTTGGTCATCACACATGTGATGTGTCTGTGATAGTGTATAAATTTTTCCTGGTTCTGCTCTTCTCATTTAGCATCAATTTGTATAAGCCTCTCCAGGTAAATTTGAAGTCCATCTCCTTCTCATTTCTTATAGCACAATAGTATTCCATTACATTCATATACCACATCTTGTTTAGACATTCCCCAATTGATGGGCATCCCCTAATGCAAATAAAAACAACTTTGAGGTACCACATCTCACCAGTCACATTGGCTAAGATGACAAAACAGGAAAATGACAAGTGCTGGAGGGAATGTGGAAAAATTGGAGCACTAATGCATTGTTGGTGGAGTTGTGAACTGATACAACCATTCTGCAGAGCAATCTGCAACTATGCTCAAAGGGCTATGAATAATTGCATACCCTTTGACCCAGTAATACCACTTTTGGGGTTGTATTCCAAAGAGATCACAGAAGTGGGAGGAAGACCCATATGAAAAAAATATTTATTGCAGCTCTCTTTGTAGTGCAAAAAAACCTGGAAATTTAGTGGATTTTTTTTTATAAGGTAATGATTCAATAATTCTTTCTCTCTCTCTCTCTCTCTCTCTCTCTCTCTCTCTCTCTCTCTCTGTCTGTCT
>CM053592.1:23078872-23093799 GCA_028646515.1 Pseudochirops corinnae
TCTATCTATCTATCTATCTATCTATCTATCTATCTATCTATCCATCCATCCATCCAACCATCTATCCATCCATCCATCCATCCGTCTATCTATCTATCCATCTATCTATCTATCTATCTATCTATCTATCTATCTATCTATCTATCTATAATGTCTATTATCTATAGCTATCTGACTTTTTGTCTTTCTGTCTTGGTTTTATACATTTATATTTACAGAATAATAATGGTGATGATAATAAATATCTAGGATTTATTCAGCACTTTAAGATTTGCAAAAATGTTTATAAGTGTTATAGTTTTGATTCCTCAAAACAATTCCATGAAATAGATCCGATTATTATCCCCACTTTACAGATGAGAAAACAAGCCAAGCAAGGTTAAGCAATTTGATCATGGTTGCCAGTTTGAACTCATATCTCCCTGACTAAAGGCTTTATTCACTGTACCACCTGGCTCACACCTCTCAACCAGAATTAATTGTTAGTTTATTTTCTTAATCAAATATAAACTGAAAAGAGGACAAAAAAAAACAATGAAAGATGTAAGAGAGTTAAAGAATGTTTTTCTTGTTTTTTTTTTTCTTTTTGGAGAGTAATTGGGGTTAAGTGATTTGCCCAAGGTCACATGACTAGTTTGTGTGTGTGTGTGTGTGTGTGTGTGTGTGTGTGTGTGTGTGTGTGTGTGTGTTAAGTGTCTGAGGTCAAATTTGAATTCAGGTCCTCCTGACTCCAGGGCCAGTGCTCTATTCACTGTGCCACCTAGGTGCCTCTAAAGAAAGTTTTTCTAACCAATTCATTTCACCATCTAAGAAAATGGAGCTATCACTTTGATGGCAACAACATTGTAGTCCCAGATGCGTTTCCAGAAAAGGTAGCTATATCACTAAAGAGGAAAAAAAGAAAACAAAACAAGAACAAGAACTAGGAAGAGCAGGCATACTAGATCAAGGGAACACAGACAGTAAAATGACTCTGCAAGACAAAACAGAATCATGAAATGTTGAGGGATTGAATTTCAAGGTATCTGAAGAGTAGCGGAAGATATTGAAAGTATGGGGAAAATCTTGGTCCTCATTACTGCTGAAAAAAATTGAGAGAATGACAGTTATGGATTTAAATGTATTCCTTTGCCATCTATATAAAACTTGTACAAGAATAATTGATATATGCATTGAGGGAATCCTTGAAGGAATTCAAAAGCCAATATTCTTTTGGGAATATAAACTACATTTAGCTTTGCTACTGATAGTATGTGATCTTCCACAATCCATCTTTACCATAATAAAATTGATTGAAAGATGTTGAGTTAAAAAAAGAAAGAAAGATGTAGATTTCCAGATCTGACTATATTAATAGTTTGTTAAGCACAATAGAGCATTTGTTTCAGGAGAACAAGATGCCTCTGAAAAGACTCTCCTCCAACCAGATTTCTACCTGTCTACAAGTCAAAACTTTAGGAATTTTCTCAAAAGATATGGACAGCTAGCTTTATTCAAGAATCCTGAGTCTCTAATCCTGAGTCTCAAGTGAAGTATCAAATAGGAAGATATATGTTTGTTAAAGGTTCTGGCCATTCTTGTGAAGGGGATCCAATGCAAAGGCCAAGCTAAAGAGATTTTCTCTGTAATGGTCAGGAGTTCTACATCTTTGTAGTTGATATTATGATGTTTACATCTAGACTCAGAACATTTTGGAGCTTCTTGAGTGAGCTCCATAATCACACACACACACACACACACACACACACACAGAGTTTGGCTTAAATAAATGAAAGAGAGATACCTATGGTCTAGAGCAGTGGTTCTCAACCTTCCTAATGTTGCAAGCCTTTAATACTCATACATGGGCATATCTCCATGAGGGTGGACTCGCCTGGAGATGGATAGAAGAGCGGTGTCTCGGTTCCTAAGACCATCGGAAATATGTGTTTTCTGATGGTCTCTGGCAACCCCTGTGACCCCTGTAAAAGGGTTGTTTGACTCCCAAAGGGGTCACAGCCCACAGGTTGAGAACCACTGGTCTACTGATTAGTGATTAAAAGACTAGTGATCTCCAAAGTAAGGTCTAGGGGTTGCTGTGGGGCCATGGCCTGACCTCAAGGGAGCCATGTAGCAAGCTAATAATAGCTAACCTTTATATGGCATTTACTATGTGCCTGGCACTGTCCTGAGTGCTTTACAACTATTATCCCATTTGATCCTCATAACAACCATAGGAGGTAGGTGCTGTTATTATACCCATATTAAGGGTGAGTAAACTGAGGCAAACAGAGTCTAAGTGACTTGCCCAGAGTCACACAACTAATAAATATGTGAGGCTTACTTTGAACTCAAGTTTTTCTGATCCCAGGCCCAGTGCTCTACCCATTGTGTTTTGTTCCACAATCCACAGTATCACTTATCATGAGGATTGTCTCAAACACAATCATATCTATTCATATCTCCCAACATATCTTTTCTCATTCTCCCTCCTTCTGCTGTGTGAACTATGGGACTACCCCTTGTTTCTGCTAAGCTTTGACCTCTCAAAGCCAGTGAAATCTACTGCTGTGTCCCCACAGATGTAGCTACAGATCTGTCATTGGAAAAATCCTGCACACTCACCCAACATATCCAACCCTGTCTCCCAGCACCTCACAGCTTTGGCAGGCAGCCCCTTCGGAGACTGTGTTCCTGGATAGTGCCAGTGACTACAAGCTCCACCTTCACCCTATTCATTATTCATGACTTGGAGAAGATTGCAAGTCTCATTACATTTTCTTTCCCACAATCCCTCCACTTATCTTGCTTATTAGGGAAAGGTAATACAATCATGCAGCTATCCAAGTTTACAACCTTGGTGGCATCTTCTGTGCCTCACTGTTCTTCACCCTGCATAGCCAATCAATTGACAAATTGTGTTGCTTTGACTTCTGGGTCTCTCCTTTCCATTCCCTTCTCAGTACTCACATGACCATTAGCTTAGTGCAGGCTCTTAGCATCATTAGTGTTTACAATGACTGGCTAACCAATCAGGACACCATTGCCCAGGGAGATTGTTGTTGTTTTCAATGTTGTTAAATCGTTCAGTCATGTCTCACTCTTTGTGACCCAGTCCATGGAGTTTCTTGGCAAAGATACTGGAGTGGTTTGCCATTTCCTTCTCTAGGTGTATTACAATCTGCATTGCTAAAAGGAATGCTCTTACCATTCAGATTGGAGATCCATTTGCGTATATGAGCATTCCTAAAATGTCTTTCTTCAAGCAATAGCATTCCAGTACTTAGAGTGAAAAGTTGAAGCAGCTTTAAGTGGAGTCTACATCCTTTCTTTATGGGGGGGAGAGAGATAGAGACAGAGACAAACAGACAAAAAGAGAAAGAGAAATTGATAAATTTGGGATGAATTTAAAGGTAGTGTTAATATTTAGGAATTTCTTCCTTCGACGTTTCATTTTGGGATTAAGCATATTGCTTTAAACACCAGCTCACGGCTGGTATCCCCCCGGAAGACTTGAAGGTATATCAGGAGACTATGCATGCTACCCCCATTTCCCTGGGAATTTAAGGGAAAATGGAGGTGAGAAATATGGGGCAAGGTTGAGGGATTAGAGGACTCAGTATTAGTCAGTTTACTTCATGAGGACAACTAAGTTTTACTCAGGAAGTCTTTAAAAGCAGTGACAGATTCTATTATAAGGGAGATGGAAGGCAGAAAAGAAAATAAGAAAAGAACCATATCTCTATCTTTTGGAAAACCTTACTCCCATGATTTTATTTTTGGAAATGGAGTTGAAGAAATATATGTGAGGGGGCAATATAGAATATGTAGATAGGATATGTGAATATGCTTTGTCTCCTTCTGTTTCTGTGTGCATATGCTTATATCCAGGCATCTGGACAAATCTTGAACAGAACAGTAAGCAAGATAACCTTCTCAATCTGCTGAATAGTTAGAATCCCAGACAGGCAGGGATGATGGCCATTACTAACCAGATGCCTGCTCCCATTCCCATTCCTTTACATAAGTTTTTAATCCCTATTGCTTGGCTGGTGAAATAGCTGAAATCCTAGCCTGTTAGCATCTCTAAATATACACCAATTTCTAGCCTTAAACCTATCCAAATTTTAGGATTGATCATTTAGGCTATAATCATTAAATATATATTCATGTTGTGTTGGCTATCATGTTAAGCACTGCTATAGATTTCAAAGGCTAGATAAGAATTTGTCCTTATATAGCCTTCCATGTCTGTAGTATATAATAATCTTTGATAGATCCATGAAGGCCATATAAGCCAACATGCCCCATGGAGGCCAACGGGTCATGTGAGAAGGAAGATCTGAGAAGACATCATGGAGAAGCTATTTAAAATGGGCTTTTTAAAGAGTGCGTCAAAATTTGACATGCAAAGAAGCAAACAAAAGATATTCAGTGATGGGAATCAGAGGGAGCAAAGAGAAGGCCACAAGAAAGCATTGGTCATTTTCCTAGGAACAAAAATCAGCTAGAGCATAGAGTATGTTAAGGGGAATGACATTATTTAAGATTGGAAAGGTAGGGAGTCACATATTGGGGGAGGGGCGCCAAGGTTGCTTAACTACCAGACAAAAGAATAGGAAGCTGAAGGAAGTATTTGGGAGAGAAGTGATATGACTGTTTAAACAAGTATGAAAATGTCATTATTAAGTATTATGTACTAATTATCAACAGTAGTAGCAATTTAAAGAAGTAATTTCCAATATGATCATAGGTTTAGAGTCATAAAAGACCTTCAAGGCCAGCAAGTCTAACCTCCTCAACTTTATAGACTGGGAAACTGACCCTGGGAGAGGTTAAGTGACTTGCCCAGGGTCACACAACTTGTGAGACAGAAATTGACTCCATTCCCAGTCCTTTATCCACTAAACCTCCCTCTAGTACTAATTTATAAAATTTCTTGTAGTACAGATGTTAAAAAAAAATCACACACACATATTCTTAGTTCAGGGATACATTTTTCAAACATCCATTTTAAATCTTTGCTTAGAGGTTGTTTATTTTTATAAGTACCTTTTAAGGAATTTTTTTGTTAAGGGCAAGAGAGTGTTAGTTTTCAACAGTACACCTTGAAGTTCATTTATTTTCTGTCCATTCTTTCCCCATCCTAGCCTCCTTTCCTTGTAGATAATGCTCCCCCTTTCTGATTGTGGAAGCATCCACAGTTGTTTGTTTGGTTGGTTTTTTTTCTCTGATCAATGTTATTCAGAGAGTCAGCTTCAGCCGCTCTGGTCTCAGTGCTGAGTGGACATACTACCATCAGCTGGGCAAACTGCTAATCTCCACAATTTGTCTGTTTCCTGAAGCCGGGGATTTGTCCCTGATGGAGCACAGGATTCCCTCCTATGCCAATGCCTGCCATTTAGCATGCCTCGCCGTTGCCAGGAGAGCCCTCTGGCTTTGTTCCTGGTTCCAAGAGTGGACTTGTGGCCAAGTTTAAGGTCATGGCAGTCCTTCCCTTAAGGCAGCTGACGTCAATTAGGAGAATTCCCCAGGCCTGTTCTCTTGGGAGAGCTAAGTGGGGCTAAGAATGCTGAAAATTCTGGGACCGAAAAGAATACTGTTTGCTTTTCTCATCTTCTCTTCTGTCTCAGAGAGAGAAAGAGAGAGAGTCTGGTAATATGTGGAGGCAAAATAGATCCCGTAAGCCATTTCGCCCATCTGTGACCTCATTGGGTAAACCTGTAATGCCTGGCCCCTAGCCAGGTATCTATTTTGGTGTCTGCTCTCCTGCTAGCACCACTATATTATGGGAGAGTGGAGGAGGGCAGAGCTGCTTTCTGCCATCCTGGGTGATATCATCAAATCCTTCCACTGTGAGCCCTGCCTCTCCCAATTCTGGCCTTTGACTTGAAAAAAAAATCTATCACTGCCCAGGGAACTAGGGTCCATGCTTCCATTCTCAGGTTCACCCCTGACCTACTCCGTTTGATCATTTTCACCTTCTCTAGGCCTAGGGACAAAACCATACACTTATATTCTCTCCTGGGGATTCTTTACAATTAATCATTAAAGCAGATCTCTGCCACACATTTTGGTTGTAGATAAAGGAAATCCCTGGGGTCTTGGTTTTACTAAAGTGGTTTTCATTATCTGTGATACATCTCTAACTTTATGCTTTTGGAATGGCTAGGAAGATTATTAATATTAATAAACAATTTTGGTAAATAATTGTCAACCTGGGTAAATAGTATATTAAATAGTAAAATTGATAGACATGTAATAGCTATAATAACTTTCAACTTGTTGCGTAGTTAAAGGTAGCCATAATTTAGTTTATTAAATTTATTATGAAGTTGATGTTGTTCAGTCACATCTGGTTCTTTGTTACTGCATGGACAGTATCGTTCATGGAGTTTCTTAGCAAGGATGATGGAGTTGTTCTCCCTTTTCTTCTCCAGGGGATTAAGGCAAACATAAGTTAAGTGACTTGTCCAGGGTCACACAACTAGTAAGTGTCTGAGGTTGGATTTGAGCTCAGGTCTATACATCAACAAAGTTTAATAAAGTGAGCATGCTAAATAGAGACAGCCTGATCTAGTGGACAGAGAACAGGCCTCAGAATAAGGAACATCTGGGTCTCAAGCCCTGACTATGACAAAACTGTCAGTGGAACTGGAGGGAAGTCACTGGGTCACTCTAAGGCTGGAAACTGCTGCCAAGTATTTGCTGAGTTGCCTTGATAGAAAGGAATTCCTAACCCAGATTTTTTTTTCTCCACATTTGGAGGGGGGGGAGGGTGTGAATCATAGATTGTTTTCAGGTAATCTGTGAACTTGGCTGATGAAACTCCATCCAAAAAATACCTACATTTTGATTTTTACTATGCTCAGAGTTTATGAATTCCTTCAACTATGAATTTTTAAAAGCATGTTGTGTGAAGCTGTCCATAGGCTGCATTATACTGAATATATATCAAATATGTGTCTGTCTCTCTGTATTTTAAGGTGTGTGTATAAAGATATGTGTGTGTGTGTGTGTTGAAAGATAGATAGATAGATAGATGGATAGATGGATAGATAGATGAATAGATGGATAGATGGATAGATGGATAGATGGATAGATGGATGGATAGATGGATAGATGGATAGATAGATGGATAGATGGATAGATGGATAGATGGATAGATGGATAGATGGATAGATAGATGGATAGATGGATAGATGGATAGATAGATGGATAGATGGATAGATGGATAGATGGATGGATGGATGGGTGGATGGATGGACTGAGTTTCCAAATTCTTAGTATAATGAAAATGGCAGGGCAGGGGGGGAAGATTGTTGTTTAAAGAGTGAATATCCAGAAGAAATAGGAAATGGGATGAAAGGAAGGATCCAAGAATAGCAGGTGGTGTTACCAAGGAGAAGAATTCCTTCATCCTCTGAGACTAGCTCAAAGGAGACAATAAAAGATGATACTGAATGATTTACATATTATCTTGTATTGTTCAATAATTGTTTTATGATCACTAATCATGTCCTTAATTCAATTTTAAATAGCATGGGGTTGGGGATCTTGTCTTACTTTTTCAGTGTGCCTCTGAGCACCTAAAATAGCACATGATATATGCTTAATAAATATTTATTAACCAATATAGGCTTAAGGGAGGAGGCCTACAAGACTGTGGGTAGAAGATGACTAAAACCTAATGTTTGTAGTGTCATCATAATAGCAGGTTTTTTCATCGGAGTAAAGTGGCAAATCTGTCCTTTGACTTAAGAGACTGTATCCTGCACTCAACAAGGAAAATATTATGTATAATAATAATAGAAGCATTTATGAATACCATGTATACAGGCCAGTATGATATCACGATGAGGTCAACCCATGGTCGACCTGTGGTACAACATGACTAGTCACTTAGAATTTACTTCCTTATTCCATAGAACTATAGATGGGTGGACTTGGTAAGAACCTTAGAGATAATCTGGTCTTGGATGAAGATCAGGATAATGATAGAGATTGGATGTGATTTTATTGGTGTAGGTGCATCCTGAGTGAAGAAGTTCCCTGGACCAATGCAGATAAACACCTTCTCTGCAACTTATCGTCTGGAAGGTCATCTTGGGAAGTGAAGGGCTAAGGGACTTACCCAGGGTCACACAATCAGTAGGTTTCAGATGCACTATTTGAACTCAGTTCTTCTAGGAGCCTAGTCCAACTTTATGCATAATACCATGCTACCTGTAAACATGATGTTTTATAGATTAGGAAACTTATTTGGCAATAAATGTCTTTGTCATGCAAATATCATATATAAAAAGGGGAGAATCTTTTTCAAAGACATGCCCCAGTATCTTTCTGTACCCTTAGGAAACAAAACTTCATTGTCTTCAGCAGACTTAATGTGCTGCTGTCATATAGAATGTTTGGGTGAATAAAGGGATGGGAAATTTCAAAATATAGAGATGGAAGGACCTTGGAAGTCATCTGGGCCATTCTCCTCATTTTAAACATGGGGAGAATAAGATTCCCAGATGTTAAGTGACTTGTCCAAGGTCCTAAAGGTGATGAATGAGTGGCAGAGGGAGGATTTGAAACCAATTCCTCCATTCTAATTCCAGTATCTTTCTACTGTAGGTTGGTTTTTCCTTAATATTGTGTACTTTTAACATCTGGAATGAGAAATCAAGTGGCAGCATCAGACTATTATAACTTTTTAAAGAACTTGGATATATGCAAATACGTACAAAACCTCATGAGCTAATAGATCTCCAATGCAGTCCATTCCTGGGTTGTCATTCACGTCGACAATAAAGGGAACCTGGGGGGAGGGGGAAGAGAGAGCATTGGTGAATGAAGGCTATCCATGCCATGAAGGGTAAAATTCAGTTATTAAGCTAGTAGCCAACATTTTCATATTCCTTTATTTGTAATAAAGTACTTTACTTCAATACACACAAACTTTATTCTGCTTTATTTATATTTGACTAAAGAGCTGTCCATTTTAATTAAAGCCTATGTGTTATGCTATTGAGTTGTTCCAGCTTTGGAGACTAGTGTCTGGCATTTTTAAGTTATGAAATCTATGATGATTTCATAAGAAGGATTTTGTTTCAGGTTATCTAACTGTTATTAAAGAATTCAGTGTCTCTAAATGTGTGAACTGATTTGAGATGCCACCTGGTGGTGTCTTCTTGATATGTCTCCTTTTGCTTCGAGCTGACATCATAGTGATACTTCCCTTTTGCTTTTGAAGGAGAGTGACTTAAAAAGATATGCACCAACATTTGGTACCATGTCTAACTCAGGGAGTTACTTTTGTGCATCTGTTTTTATAACTACAACATATCTTAAATCCACACTTGATAGCATCTCAACATTTGATTTCATTTCATTAATTCATCACATTTTTATTGAGTGCTTATATTAGATCTTCTCACCTCTATTTATATAACTGTCCTTTAAATGATAAAATTTAATAAGCCATGGGTCTTTTAATGTTCTTCCTCAGTCTCCTAACTGATTCCCTAAAATATTTAGAAAACTAGAGTTTTTGTTGATTGTGCTAAACTAATGCTTTATGGGCTGTTTGGACACCACTTGATAAACTGGAGATTAATAGAACCATCACAGGTATTAAAAATAATGATGGATTTGAAATTTTTTATCTTTTAAAAATAAAGTCAATACTCCTTTAAAAGTAGATATCAATGTAATTGTAATTGATGACTACTTTAAAATAGATTTTAGAGACATGCTAGTTGTGTTTGTGTATATTATGTGTCTATGTCAAACAAGTGAAAAAATATAAATTGTAAACATATATGTTTATTAAATCAAGATCTGGCCTTGGATTCAGCAACATGAGTATTTGTCCTTAAAAAAAAATATGGGGTGTGTGACCTTGAGGAAGTCACTTGATCTCTCATTGCCTCAGGCAACTCTCTGTGACTATTACTTACAAAGGAAGTGAAGACTTGCATTGGGGAAGTGTATTACTTTCCTCCTTAGAGGAGTTCTGAATTGATGAGATGCCTAAGATACTGCAATTTTTGTTTTTGTCATTAGAGTCAGTTTGGTGGTGCAATGAAGACAGAGCAGTGGATTCAGGAAGACCTGAGTTCAAATTCAGCCTCAAACATTTACTAGCTGTGTCACCTTAGGGCAAGTCACTTGATCTTTTTCAGCTTCAATTTCATCATCTGTAAAACTGAGATAATAATAGTATCTGTCTCCCATGATTGCTGTGAAGGTAAAAAGGAGATAATATCTGTAAAGAACTTTGTAAATTTTAAATTTCTAAATTAATGCTAGTTATTTATCATTATTACTGGTTGTAGTTCTTAAACTACTTATTATGTTAATTAACATTGCCAATTAGCTTTTTAGAGTAGGGCAAGATCCTAAGTTGGGGTGATCGGAGTCTAGTTTCAGTGTGCAAAATTTAGAGGAAATGTAACACAATTCTTGAGATATTTCCTCTCCTGCCTGACTTGTCCACAATCAGAGCTGGGGGTGACCACAACAATCTCCTCCCACAGACACTCCCTCCCACTACTGGAGATTAGATATGGTAGTTTCTCCTGAGATTGTAGAGATAGAAAGATCCATAGAAAGATAGAAAGCTGTTGGAAGTTTCAAAAAGTTATGTTTGGTTCTAGTGATAACAAGGAAAACTTTCTGAACTATCAGTGTTGTGTAAAAGGGGAAAGGCCGACTTAAGAGCTGGTGCATTCCAGGCTCTTAGGGAATCTTCAAGCAGTTAATGTCAGGTATGTTGTTATCGGGCTTCCAGGATGAGTTTGGATGGTACTAGATAGCTTAGAAACTCCCAGCTCAGAAATTCTCTGATTCTGAGTCACTGACTTATAAGCTAAATAACCTTGAGCTATTTAACCAAGTTCAACAAACAGTCAGCAGTTACTAGGCACAAGGTATTGTCCTAGGTACTGGGAAAAGTCATTTATCTGCTGTAATCTTTTCTTACTTCATCTATATTAGTAATCAGAGTTATGCCACATACCTCATAAGGCTCTTTGAAGGAAAGTACTTGGTTACTGCAAAGTGCTATGAGAATTCAAATTCCAAATGATTTTCTGAAGTGCTCACATACCTGAAATTGGGCTAGGTGCTAGAAATTCAAGGATGAAAACCTTAGACTGGCCCTGCCCTCAAATAGCTTACATTCTACTGAGCGATACAATATTTAGACAGTAAATAAAGGTGAGTTATTAGTATTATTAGATGGAAAAAGAGTAAAATATCCATTTCCACTCCCATCCCCCAGCAATGGGTTTTGTACTTGCCTTTCTAAGACTAGGGAGTGGAATGTCTGGGTGGGTTGGTGGAATTTCAGGTTGTCCTTTTTATGCATGAATGCTTGAGTCAATTAATATAGCTCTGTTCATTCTACATGAAAATTACTTCTCAAGTCCTCTTAATTCTTTAAAATGAATAAGTAATGAAGTCTCCTTTTCTCTTTAACATGAGAGCAAGAATGATTTCTTCTTCTCCTTTGTCCTTGTCTTGTCATCTCCTCCTCCTCCTTCTTCTTTCTAAAGGTTGGGTTGGAGATTTCACTTATTTAAATGCTGCTATTTTCCCACTTTATTCTATTTTCATTTTTTCCTTGGAGAATTGAATTGATTTGTATCTTAAGAATGGGAATCTTTCTAAGAAAACAAACATACTTAGAGAATAGAGGAGTTCTTAGATCTTTCAGAAGATGAATCTATGTACCACTTTTTTTTTCTGTGTAAAGACTATGTGACCTCTTTGCTGGTAGGTTGGAGAGAGAACCTTTCCTCAGGTACAAAGAAAGCCACTGAGCTCCCTTCTGACTCTGAAATTCCTTGAGTTGTATTCCTTGGCTTTGAGGAACTGTCGAAATCTCTTAGAGTTCGTTATTAGAACATTAATGCCCTTATCCTTTTTACTGAAGTATGGAATAAGTGTTTCTCCTGCCACTTGACAAAGAGAAGAGAAAAACATTTTCCAGAGAGCAAGTGCACAGAAGTTGCTTAGAAATATATTGGCCTCTATTCCAAAGCACTATTAATGTGACTGATGGATGCTCCAGTGAGCTGTGTAGGTGTTAGATCAAGTATGAAGATCTCTTACATTTATATGGCCATCAAAAGCTTATAAAGGAACTTATAATGATAGCAAATTCAGCAACATAACAGTCTTCTCATTTTCCTTCCTTTATGGATATAATTAGAGGCTGATAGAGCTTTGGAAGCAAATAGGAGCAGGTCCATATGCCCACAGCTGTCCACCACCCATCTCTTTTACTTCCCAAATGAAATTTTAGTCTAATTAAAGAAAAGTAAATTCTGTTTCAGTAGAAATTATTCATGTCATCAAGATGTCAATTAGGAAGAAAATAAAAAAGAAAATCTGTGAAATCTGAACTATAAAGATATATTTTAGAATTGCAAGTAATTACAGAAAGGCAAAGAAGAAACTTGTTCAGGCATCTTATGTCAAATTATTATTGTTTATATTTGCATGGGTACAGAGTATCCCTGAGGTTCATCCATTTTTATTTTATTTTCTTTGTGATTGATTATTTTTTGCTAAAAATAACACAAGAAGCTAATTTCCATAATAGGAGTTTGAGTTTTACAGTTGTCAGGAAATATAAAGTAAGACTTTCGGTTCATTAAGTTAGAAAGTTATATTTTCTCAAAGTAAGATACTACCCCTCTTTTCATCCAAGAGGACCCACTATGGTATAACCAAGAAAGCTTCATGTTATAGTGACTAAAATCCTAGTTCTATTACTTATGATCTGTGAGACTTTGGTCAAGTTCCTTTTCTTCCTTATTACCACCTAATTCAAATTCCTGATGCAGTTATCCACTAGACTGTAGTCTCTTCCTTCCTTCCTTCCTTCCTTCCTTCCTTCCTTCCTTCCTTCCTTCCTTTTTTACAAGCTATTTAATGCATAGCTGATAATCTTCCCTACCTTGAACTCTTACCTCAATATTCATGTAGATATCCCAGCTCATCTTTGTCCTCATTTTTAGTTCACTTCATCAACACACGGGGATGGCCAGACTCTTGACCTCTAAACATTAGCCTTAACTGTTCTCTCCCCATGATCCTTTATTCATAAATTCCTTTATCCATTCACAACCTTCTCTTCTTCAGTCTTCCTGCTATCTCACTCTTCTTAAACCTAATGCTGGTTCTCATTCTATTCTCTCACCTCTCCCTTTTCTTCCACTCTATTACCCCTAGTCTACTTTCACTTTCATTCCTTCATCATATTAACTATATGCTGATCATTTTTACTCTATACTATCAGCTATCCTTAAATTCCTTATCCTTCCTCTCTCTTTTCTACTCATGACTCACTAAATGCCTACTTGCCATGTGTTTTTTGATCTCTAGTCATGTGCTTCTTAGAACCCTAAGCTGGAGAAAGTTGTGCTATCTTGCTCATGGGGTTCATCACAAATTCATGTTGCCAGATCTCAGCTGGGGCCTCACTGCTACCCATCAGATCCTTTTATGCTTCTCCAATTCACTATCTCGCGCTCCACAGTACTTATTCCAAACCTTTTTGCTTCAGAAGCCACCTATGCCATTTTTTTTCTCCTCCTGTTCAGGGGCGGACCTGACCTTTTACTCAAATAAACGCAAAGAGTAGTTGCAAATTGTTTGATTTCATCTTGGAAGGAAGTCTCTAGTTATGAGTCCTAGGTCTGTGCTAGGCCCTGTGCTATCACCCAAGCAGTCAAGATGGTGTCATAGAAACATGAGAATTCCATGAGCTCCCCCTATAACCACCTCAAATACCTATAAAATATGACTCTAAAGAAATTTTGGAGCTCCAGAATCCACAAAAATGAGAGAAAAACACATCTCCCACTGAAGGCAGCCCAGCAGGAGGTCATCACAGTGTGCTGGGAGCAGAGCCCAGCCTCATGCGGTTTCAGCCCCAGGGTGTCCAGGAGGAGCCATGCTTGGAGCATTCAGGAGAAGCGGATCACAGCAGCTGTAGTGGTTTCCACAATTATCAACCCATAAGAGCCAATGACAAAGGGAAAAGGTCAGTGGAACTCGGCTGAATTTGGGGGAGAGAGTGTGGCCAAACTGCCTCCAGAGCTAGAAGCAGTCTTAAGCGGCAGCCCTACAGCCACCTCCACTTGTCTATTTCAGTGAGCCAAAGCTGATGGGAGCTGCATAGATGGTGGCCTCCTAATAGCTCCAGCAGCTGCAAAAACTGCAGAAATTTGGGACAGAGTTCTCCCCTCTGAAAGCAGAGTTCTACGGAACCCAAAAGCCAAGTAATTGACTGGCAACATGAGCAGGCTAAGGAAGCAAAGAAAACCCAGAAATCCAACTTTAGATTCCTTTTTTGGGCACAAAAAATACCAAAGCATGGAACGGGAGGAAGACAACGCAGTCAGAACTCCTTCATCAAACGCTTCCAAGAAAAATGAGAACTGGACACAGGCCATAGATGAGCTTAAAAAGGATTTTGAAAACCAAATAAGAGAAGTAGAGGAAAAATTGGGGAGAGAAACGAGAATGATGCAAGAAAATCATGATAAGAGAGTTAACAACCTGACTGAAAAAATTATCCCTTAAAAAATAGACTAACTCAAAAGGCAAAAGAGGCCCAAAAAGCCAATGAGGAGAAGAATGCCTTAAAAAGCCAGATTTGTCAGATAGAAAAAAGAATCTCAAAAGCTTTCTGAAGAGAATAATTCCTTCGGAATTAGAGTGGGGCAAATGGAAGCAAAAGAAATCAAGATACTATTAAACAGATCCAAACAAATGAAAAAATAGAAGGCAATGTGAAATATCTCCTTGAAAAAAAACCACTGACTTGGAAAACAGATCCAGGAGAGAAAATTTAAAAAATACTGGACTACCTGAAAGCCATGACCAAAAAAAAGAACCTAGAAATCATCCTTCAAGAAATTCTCAAGGAAAATTGCCCAGATATT
>CM053592.1:23093899-23108967 GCA_028646515.1 Pseudochirops corinnae
ATAGAACTTGAAAGAATTCACCAATCACCTCTTGAAAAAAGATCCCAAAAAGTAAATTCATAGGAATGTTGTAGCCAGGTTCCAGAGTTCCCAAATCAAGGAGCAAATATTACAAGCTGCCAAGAAGAAACAATTTGAATATTGTGGAAGCACAATTAGGATAACACAGGATCTAGCAGCTTCTACATTAAGGGACTGAAGGGCCTGGAATATGATATTCTGGAGTTCAAGGGAGCTAGGATCAAAACCAAGAATCACCTACCTAGCAAAACTGAGTATAACATTTCAGGGGAAAATATGGTCATTTGATGAGGTGGAGGATTTCAAGCATTCTTGAGGAAAAAACCAGAACTGAACAGAAAACTTGACATTCAAACATAAGAAGCATGAGAATGTAAACATGGAAAAGAAATCACAAGGAAATTATCAAAGTTGAACTATTTACATGCCAACATGGAAAAATGAGAATTGTAACTTGTGAAACTTTTCTCAGTATGAGGATAGCTGAAGGGAATATAAATTTATATATATGTATACTTATACATATGTCTATATAAGAGGATATATATGCATATGAATATATGTGAGTGTGTATATTTATGTGTATGTAGACAGAGGGCACAGGATCAAATGAACAGGAAGGGATGATATTTTAAAAGGGAAATTAAGAGGTGGGAGAGGAATAGAATGAGAGGAGACAGGGAGAGACAGAATGGGATTAATTATCTTATATAGAAGAGGCAAGGGATAACTGTTACAATGAAGGGGAAGAACAGGAAGGCAAAAAAGGGAATGGGTCAACCTTACTCTCATTGAATTTGGCTAAGGGAAGGAATACATACACTCTAAATTGGGTATCTTGCCCTACAGGAGATTAGGGGGGATGGGGATGTGAGGGGGGATGATGGAGGAGAGGGCAGGGTGGGGGAGGGTTGTTAGAAGCTCACACTTCTATAAAGGGACAGGGACAAAGTAGAGAATAGAACAAGTGGAGGGTGAGATAGAAAGGAGGGAAATATCGTCAGTGTTACACAATGTATCCATTATGGAGATGTTCTGCGTGACTACGCATATACGGCCTGTATTGAATTGCCTGTCTTTCCAGTGGGGGTGGGTGACAAGGGAGGAAGGGAAAGAATCTAGAATTTAAAGTTATAAAACCATACGTTCAAAATATGTGTGTGTGTGTATGTGTGTGTGTGTGTGTGTGTGTGTGTGTGTGTAGTAGTAGTAGTAGTAGTAGTAGTAGTAGTAGTAGTAGTAGTAGTAGCAGTAGTTTTTAAGTGCAACTGGGAAATAAGATATATAGGTACTGGGATAAGGAGATCCATCTTGCCCTACCAGAAAGTTGGAGGGGTGAGGGAGGAGGATATAGGAGAGAGCAGATTGGGGGAGGAGGTGTATAGTGGGATTGCTATTTGGGGGTAGTGGGTAGGGGAAAAACAGGGAGACAATTTGTAACTCAAAATCTTGTGGAAATCAATGATGTAAACTAAAAAATAAACAAAAGTTAATTTAAAAAATAATTTTAAAAAAAGGTACTGACCTAAGTACTGTGTAGCAGCAGATGTAGTATGACCAGGACAGAGCAGAGTGGGAATCTCATTTACATCCTAGAAGCTGTGCCTCTCTGAATGTAACCCCACATCACAGTTTGTCTCTCAAATTGAACCTGTAGTCCACCAAAAAAGAAAACAACCCCCCCCCCCAAAAAAAAAACAAAAGCAAGTTTGTTTCTGAGATAAACTGCTGACCAACCAAGGCTTATTTCTATCTTGCATTTATGAGGTCACCTTATCGAGCCTAAGTATAAGGCATTATCTCTTTGATATTAGGAAATACTTTCTGATAATTAGTTATCCCAAAATGAAATCTACCTCATTCCTGTGACCTAATGGTATTCCTGGCAGTCGAGGTCTTTAAAATGAGGTTGGATAATTATCTATCCAGTGTGTTATACTTGGGATTCCATTACTTAGATGTTTATTGATGTTTCTTCCAGCTCTAAAATTCAGTGATTCTATGAGTGGAAAGTAAAAAAAAATATATCTCTCTGTGTGTGAGATATAGTAGGTATTTTAGAAAAGTAGGAAAAGAGGATGAAGTGTGGAAGGAACTACCATTTATTTAAAGGATCTCTCAAAGCATATTTCATAAATCACATAACAATGGCTAGCTCCAGACATGTTTCTTGCTTCTCCTCAACTATAAAGAGAATAAGGCAGGTAAGATGAGTCCAAAATGTTGGATGGAAACTCCCTCTCCCTCCAATAAAATGGAAACTAATTATCTAAAACAGACATTTTATGACATACCATTTTCATATTAAGAAATGTGTTCTTGCCCCATGTTTAGACACCAATTCTTACCCAGATTGTTTTATTGCTTTGAAGTAGTTAACATCACCGAGTTACTGATATGAAGTCAATTACAACTAAACTATGAGTGCTGTTCGCTGTCAATTCAAAAGTTTTCTCAACAGACTTTTATTAATTCTTGTACAGTTAGTTTTCTTTTCTTTTTTTTTTTTTTTGAAATGATTTAATGTTAGAATTTCTTCATAGCTTTTGGAAATTTGGAACTTTAAAGTACTGTTAATATGTTCCCAAATATCCTTTAATGAAGGAGAGACTATGGTATCATAGAAAGAATACCAGATTCAGAGCTAGGGGACAGAGATAAAATCCCAGTTCCTCTAAGATCTAAGTAACCTTGGATGGATCACTTGTCCTCTTTTTATTGGTGTCTTATACCTACTAGGCACTTAATAAACATTTGTTGAACTGAATTGACTTATGGTGGAAAAATGGACTGAGATGCTTTCTCTCCCTGCTTTTTTTTTCTTGGTCTGGATCTATAAATAATTGTCTTGAATTGCCCAATTTCATTTTACTGTTTATCTGTTTCCTCCTGTTTGTCCTTCTGTTGAGGTTTAGGCGTTAAGGGGTGCTCAAGACCCCAAAATACCAACAAGTTGTGTCTGGCCAAATGAATTCAACTTATGCCTTCCCTTGGTCAAAGTAAAACAAAGTTTATTGGTGATTGGCCATAATGGGTAGACCCTTAAGGACTCTAAGTATTTGTGATACTTGTATTGAAGAAGTGGGCCAGAATAATCTGACACAGAGTAATTCTGTGCTAGATTAATCTCAGCACCTTCATGAAGGCATGAAGGATCTCATATACAGAAAGACAATGGGAGAGATCTAGGGGTAGTCTATAGGAGGGATTTGGGGAAGTTCTTGAGGAGGAGTCTAAGAAGGATCTTGAGGAACTGAGATCAGGCTCCAGGAATAGGATTAAAGATAGAAAATAGTTGAAGGTTACCTGGAGATGACAGACAATGGAGGGCTAGGCTAGTTTAAGGGTAACAGATTTGGGTATAGGTATTTTGATAGTATCAAGGGTGGGAAGTAGTTGGACTATGGAGGGCTAGGCTAGTTTAAGAGTAAAGGAGATTTGGGCCTAGGATAATGAAGGCTTATGGCCTCACGCAAGTGTCTCATCTAGTAGAAAGATTCAACAGAATTCCTAGAGCCTAAACCCCACCACAGTTTCCATCCTGAATTAGGATGTCACTAATGCCATTTGAATTCATAGAACTCCTATGACCTTTCTTCCTCTACTAATTAGCAATTCTTTCACTCCTCTCCCAGTAAATATCACTTTTTATATTGCACTAATCCACAAGTGGATCAATACACATTTATTATGTGTACTGTACTAATCAGTGGACATAAGAACACAAAAACGAGATTGTCCCTGCTCTCAAGGGGCTTATATTCTACAAGGAGGATATAACATATTCACAGATAAATATATGTAGGATATATTAATTTTGAATGAATAGCTAGTGATATAGGGAAGGGCACGAACACCTAGGAGAATAAGGAAAAACTTTTTTAAGAAAGTGACATCTTCTGGACATGTTGAGTTGAGGTGCCTCTGGGATATCCACTTAGTAATGTCAAGCAGGCAGTTGGAGATGGGAGAGCATAGGAGAGAGACAAGGCTCTGCATAAGTAGACATCAAATTTCTGACAATTAAAAACGTTCAAGAGATATCGTTTCTGGGTAATTTAATGATCTTGTTAATAAGGTCAGCACATTATTAATAAAAGGATGGTCATTTGTCCATCTCTCTTGGACCACAGACGATCATGGTGGTGGCTCATGGCTACATATTCTCTTGGAAGAGGAGTGACAATCTACTCTGATTGGCTCTTAATGTAATGGGAGGTGGGCTATATTAAAATAAGAGTCCGAAAGTGAAATCACATCACCCTTGGACAGATAAACCACCTCCTGTCTTGGGCCATCTATTCAAAGAATATATGTCCCACCCAAACCAGGACGGGGTATTGAACAAGACAGTTAGTCCAGTCTCATTATCAGCAATGTCCTTCAGGGACTGAACTTTTAAAAATCAAGATTTAAGAAGGAGAAGAGAAGTTTGGATCTCCCCAAATGATTGGTTATTAATAACCATTTCTCTCAAGATCCTCTTCATAGATGTGATAGTTGAATCTATGGGCTCTGAAAAGAAAAGAAAGTGCAAGACAGAACCCTGGGGAACACACACACACATGCACGCATGCACCCCTGTGGTTAGGATGGGGGGGGGGGAGGAACAGAAACAAAAAGAAAGTCATGAAAGAGTAGTGTTACAAAACCCAGGGGAAAAAGATTTCCAAGGGGAGGAAATCACAAACAGTCAAATGCTGCTGAGAAGTCAAAGAGAATGATAAGGCTACTAGATTTAACAATAATAAAATCCTTGGTGAATTTGGAGAGAGTTGCTTCAGTTGCCATGGTCCGTGGTATAGCCCATTGGGGACAATAAAGGAAATAAATTGGTGGCATTCCAATACTGCACTAAAGAAGAAAAAAATGCCCCCCAAACTTTCTAGAATCCAAGTTATGTGGTATTCATTGATGTCACACACTGGCAAAAAGTCACTGACACAGCCAGTCAATCTCAAGGGTATAAAAACCTGTGTTAATTTCTCTCGTCAAAGTCTAGCATTGCAGCAATCCTCAAAAGCACTAACTGGAAACCAAAAAGGAATTTTTTTAGCAAAATTTTTAAAGCAAAAACTGCAAACCTTTATCTGTTTTGTTTCCTTCTTTATCCCGAAATATTAAGTCAATGAATAGTCGGTATGATGCCCCTTTTAGCATAATCATGACCTGGAAACTTAATTTGCCATTAATTTAGGCTTATTGATGACACTCAGATTCTCAGCACCAGAACTCAGTGATTAAATGTAGTATGGTGCCCTGTGCTGCTAGACTAATTATTTCTTTGAAAGAAAAATGCTTCTATGAATTTTCAGGGAAATATGACTTTCCACAGCAGATGAGCCATGAACTTAAAAAATAAAGTGAGATGTAATTCGGCTGGCAGAGATATGCTTAACATAGGGTATCTTTACTAATGATTTTTATTACATCAATATAGAGCAAAAATAGAAGTGTAAATTTAAATATTTTGGGCATATTCATTTTATATCACATTGCATCTTTTATTGGAAATGAAAAATGAAGTCAGCTTTTAGTAGTCGATGGCAGGTGGTAGTTCAAAATGAACTACATATAATTAAATATATTTTTCTGGTTTTGGGGTATGCTTGAGATATGTTCATATTTGTATATTGGTCTATCTTCTCTGGCAGATATTAATAATATTAATAACATTACTTTGGCTTGATGAGGTTGAGGCCAGCCTGATTTAAGAAAAACAAATAGAATGCTATTTTATTACTTTTACCTAGACTTGGAAATTGTGTAACAGTAAATTGCCTAAGAGAAGTTCTTGGCTGCCCACTCTAATCTATAGATGGAACTGCTTTGTGATTGGGTTAGCAACGTTTTTGTGTATAAATAGTTGTTTCTACCCTGTTTAGTATTTGAAAAAATTATGTGTTCCCTTGGAGCATTTAGATATTCTCCCAGTACTTTTGTTAATGCAAATAATTTACTCAGCAAACACTTTGTTGAGAGAGAATTCAAAGGTAAACTTAGCTAAGGCCCTGTCCAAATGATCAAAAATTCCAAATTAGTGGAATAGAAATTGATTAGCTTTTGTTATTCTTCAAACAAAGTTACAGATATGTGAATATCTAGGCACTGTTGTCTCTCTCCAACTCTTTCATGGTTTGTTTGGCTATACCCTGAATGTTGAGTAGGAGCCAATATGGATAGTCTATTACAGCTGGATTTTTTTTTTGATTGAGAGGAAGGAAGAATTTTGAAGGAAAATGCTAAAATGTTATTAGAAGCTGAGGTAATTTTTGGCTTACTTTTCATCAAACTAAATAAGTCATACAATTAAAAAAATTATTTTCTTCTTAACTGGTAGAATAAAACAAACATTTCCATAACATAGTATAATAAAAAAGATGATTACACATGAACTTGCAAATCTGCTATGTACAACTTGCTATTCCTTTTAAATATACAATAAAATTATCACATAAATTTCTTATTTTTTCCTCCCCCACACCCCACCCCACCCCCAATCCAATCCCTCAACCGTATATATATATATATATATATATATATATATATGTATGTATGTATGTATGTATGTATGTATGTAAAATTATTCTCCACATACTTCTATTTATCATTTCTTTCTCTGGATGCAGATAGCATCTTTATTCATATGTCCTTTACAGTTGGTATTTATAATAGTAAAAATAACTTATTCACTCAAAGTCATTCTTAAATCAATATTGCTGTTACTGCATGCAATGTCTTCTTGGTCCTGCTCATTTTTCTCTTCATTATTTTGTGCAAGTCTTTCCATGTTTTTCTAAGATCATCATCTCATCATTTCTTTGTATTCTATCACAGTTATATACCATGACTTATTCAGCCAAAGTTTTAATGATACTTGGTCGTTCCCAGTCTACACCCTTGTATGCTCACTATCTATCAATTGACTAGAATTTACTCCAAAAGAAATAGCTAATTTTAGCTTTTCATCCATTTGGAGAAGTAGTTAACTATGGTAACCTACAGAGTATGTCATTGTGTTGTTTTATAGAACTAATTAAGATGAAACAGGAAATTGTTTTATTAGTAAACTTATATACTTCATGGGCTATTGTACATACATGATGTTGAATAAAGAGTCAATGTGATTTATGTTAGTTTTTGTTGTAATTGTTTTCAGACTGTATCTCCCTACTTCACACAATGAAGAAAGAAAGAAGTCATTCAGGCCGATCACCATTACTGATTGATATAGAAGCTTTGATCTGCTCCTTTTCCCACCTATGCCAGTTCAGCCATCCTTAGGCAGTCTAGTAGCCTCTCTATTCTGGGGGCTTGCCATATTAATGCTGGATTTAGTGCAGGTACTAGATTAGCTTTAATCTTATTGCAGCTCAAAACTGCTAAACTCAATCAATCCACCAGCAACTGCTCCAATATAAAGGATTATGACATGTACCTCACCTAGGAATTATATTAAAAGTCTCAAATTGTTTATGAAGCAAACCAGGGCAAGTTGGGGTTATATCAACACATCTGAAGCTGTCCTTTCCTTAAACAAATTCAAGTAAACATTTCAGCAAACAGTTTTTAAACACCTATGCTGTGTAGGGCACTATGCTTGGAGCCAAAGACATGAAAATGGAAAAAATTACCATCCCCATCTAAAGAGACCATTCATTTTGAAACAGAGAAATGATAGGTACATGGAGAATGTTCTGTTCTTTCTTTTTCAGCCTTTTGCCTGTACCTTGGAAAACCATTAAGTCCAGAGCCTTTGTCAAATCTTGGACAGAAACCCATTAAAGAAATTTTTTTTTTCTGAAAATATTCTGTCTCTAGACTTATTAAAGATCAAATTCAGTCATTGGTTAGAAAGTAAAAGTATAATGGTCAATTTCATGTATACAGATACATAGATGAATATACTAAGGATCTGGGAGAGCTTGTGTCCTGGTCACTCAAGGGCTCATAAAAACCCTGTTCATGGGTTCCCCTTGCAAAATCATAATGCAAGGTGGAATATGATGGAGGGATGGGAATAACCCAGGCAAAATCTTCTAGGGAAATTTGAGGAAAGAGAAAATACATTCAGTGAGAGGGATCAGAAACTGCTTCACAGAGGGGTAGCATCTACACTGACCCTTTGTTTCCATATTTAGAATTAAATACATTTTCTACCTCCTCACCTCTGCTTCCTGGACTTCCTTTGAGGCTCAGTTCAACTCCCACCTTCTGGAAGATGCCTTTCCTGGTTTTTCTTCCCACCCCTTCCCCCAACTGCTAGTACCTTCTCTCTGAGATGGCCACACTTTCACTGTATACATGGTTGTTTATAGTTTTCTTTTGCCCACTGACTTCTCCATTAGAATATGTTTGAGGATCAGGTTTTTCCCTTTCTTTTTATCTCCGGCACTTAGCACTTATCTCAGAAATGTTTGATGATGATGATGATGATGGTGATGATGATGATGATGATGATGATGATGATGATGGTGATGGTGATGATGATGATGGTGATGGTGATGATGGTGATGGTGATGATGAAGGTGTTGATGATGATGATGACGATGATGAAGATGATGGTGATGGCGATGATGATGATGATGGTGGTAGTGGTGATGATGGTGGTGGTGGTGATGATGATGATGATGATGGTGGTGGTGGTGATGATGGTGGTGGTGGTGATGACGATGATGATGGTGGTGGTGGTGATGGTGATGGTGATGATGATGATGATGGTGGTGGTGATGGTGATGGTGATGATTGATTATGATGGTGGTGGTGATGGTGATGATGATGATGATGATGATGATGATGATGGTGGTGATGGTGATTTGGTGTTAAACTTTTGGTTAAAACATTAGCTATGTTTTCTTTTCTGATCAGATGCATTTTTCATTAAATTCATTGCTTGCCCTAACACTCTTATGATTATATTCTATTTTCCAGCAGTCTAATTTCTTTATCTTTCACCAAGCAAAGGTGATGATTCTTATCATGTCATAACTTCTTTAGTTTATTTCCAGGATTCCAAAACCCCTAATCCTCTCCAACAATTAATAAAACATGATACCTACTAGATCTAAGGCAGATTAGTAGATTCATAGACCCAAACAATCTTTTACTTAAGGAGATTATGTAATACTATGAACATTCCTGGTTAACCTATTTCCTCTACTTGAAAAAGTCCTGAATTTAAGTCAGTGGAAAATTAATTAGAATTAACTAGGTAATGCAGTGGATAAAGCACTTGACCTAGAGTTGGGAAGACCCAAGTTCAAATCTAGCCTCACCCACTTACTATCTGTGTAACCTGGGGCAAGGAACTTAACCTCTGTCTGCCTCAGTTTCTTTAACTGTAAGATAGGGACTATAATAATACTTACCTTGAAGTGTTGCTGAGGGGCCAAATGAGATAATATTTGCAAAGTGCACAACACAGTGCCTAGAACATAGTAGGCACTTAATAAATGTTTATTCCCTTCTCCTTCACTTAGCTGAAAATCTGATCACCTTATAAGTGATGAAACAAAACCTTCTCATTACTTCCTTCCCTATTTTTTCAGCGTGACAGTCCTGTTCCCTATTGTTATCTTTTGGTAGAAGTTTTTTCATCCAGAATATAATGACAATTATGATGGCAAAGGTCATGTGGAGTATAACCACTAGAAGGTCATGGGAGTACAGAAGATGAACAGAGGAACAAAATGTTGAGTGTTACTGTTCCATGTAGCTTTGCTGCTTTTGACATAAGAATACTTACAGTATGTTAGAGGCATATTTGTTCAAATGATCCCCAAAGTTCTTCAAGTTGCTTTTGTATACTTCTATGCAGAAGGATATGACGGAAAGAATCCTGGACTCACTCAGGTTGTTGTCTCAGCTCAGCTGATGACTAGGATGTGTGACCTTTGGAAAGTCACTCAAACCTTCTGGGTCCCAGCTTCCTTCTCTGTAAAATAAATGAGTTGGACTTCACTTCAGAGGAATCTCAAGGGCTACTTGGTCCTGTGTGGCCTTCAGAAGTCTCATTAATTCAGCAGACATTTTAAGATTAGAATCAGAAAGTTCTTTTACTGCCCAATTGTCCTGCTGAGTTCACTGTGATTACAATGTGACTGTATTAGTCACACACAATACCAGTTTGAATTGTCTGTGCCTAAAGTGATCTCTAGCAAATGCCATGAAAATGTGTGATGAGATTTTGGTTATTTCTTCTTAATGAGTTTTGCTGTTTCAAAGCCAGTTTTATTTTCTGGACTCTCTTCACATGCTAAAGACTCATTGTAAGAATCTGTCAAGAGTCACTATATTTCTAGAGAACATTAAAATATGAAGGTTTTAAATGAATAGAAAAGAGAAACTAAAGTACCATTAATATTTTTCATCTTAATCAAGTGATTTGAACTGAGGTCCAGATTCCCTGATTCAAAACTGAAGTAATTAATACATGCTTCCAACCTACTACATATATATCATGTAAGGATCGCCTGGGCTTTATGTCCTTTTCTTATATTTACGTGGGATGAATTTTTGGGTTTGATAGTGAAAGAACAGAATTGCAGAATTTTAGACTTGTAAAGGAACCCAGTGACTGTCCAGTTTCAATTATACCACAAAAGTTGTATGGAGTATTCAGAGAGGACTAGTGCCTCTGGTATGAGTGCTTACTGAGACCTTTCACATCCACCTTTGGTGTCCACTTGCCACTCAACTCTCACCTGTGGTTCCAAGAAGCTGTAGCATGTGCAGTAACCACACCCTAGTAAACCATCTAGGCAGACTGGCTAAACCATATGAAGGGTAACATAACCAACATGCCTCAAACCTGTCAGTGAATGAGTAAGGGGACTATCTACACCAGACATGGGAAGAATTCCCCCCAGTAGAAAGGGTGGATAAAAACAGTTTGTTCCAATGACTATGAAGGTGGTTAAAGCAGGTTATGTGGAGTATTTAGAGCTTGGTCAGACTTCAAAGACACCAAAATCATCCACTGGATCCTGGGCCATTGCTAGTGGTCTTGCCTTTTATCTTGCCAACAGACTGATGACTGTGGAAGAGAGAGTAAGGCTGATGACTTTGTGCAACTCTGCCTCACTTAAATCCAATTCATGTTCATTCAAGTCAAGACATCACTTCATTATGTCTTTGGTCTTTTTGAAAATAAAGGATGAAGAACAACAACTGTAAAAGGAAACTCCATTGGAAAGTGGTCATTCAGCATGTGCTTGAATTCTCCCAATGAAGGAGTGAGTGTCCACCACCTTCCGAGATAGCCTTCCAAATCTGCCCTTTCAAAATCTAGATTGCCTATCAAACGGACTGTCTTTCTTCTCTTCTGTTGGTGAAGTAGTCCCGTACACCTAAAATTCCCATCACTGACACCCTAGTAACTTGTTCTTTCCTGTTAGTGAGAATTAAAACAATGCTTGAAGGATGGAATTACCAATTATGTAAGTCACGGAGGTGTTGACTCTTCTGCCTGTTGGCAAAAAGAGAACTCCAGCAGATGTCCCACAGATTTAATCAACATCTCTAAACTTGTGATTTTGAAATCTACCTATATCCTATCCCATCCTTCCTGATGACCTCCAGTCTCACATCTTCAGCTTCATTTCAGATATTGTGAACTGGATGTCCAGTAGACATTTTAAACTCAAATTTATTAAAAAAAAAAACTCATTACCTTTTGCTCTAAAACCAACCCCTCTTCTACCTTTCCTGTAGAGGGCAGCACCATCCTCCCAGTCTCTTGGGCTCTCATTAGAGAAATCAGTTTTGACTCTTCACTGTCTCTCACTACTCCCACCCTCCCTTCTCCAAGATGTGGTCAAGGCTTGTCTATGTCACCTTGGCAACGTATCTCTGACACTCCTCCTTCTGTCCTCTGACACTGCCACCATTTAGGTATAAGCCCTCATTGCCTTACTCTGGAATGTCTGCAATAGCCTATTGGTGGGTCTGTTTGCCTCAAGTCTTTTCCTACTCCAATCTTTCCTTCATTTAGCCATGGTAGCGGTTTGCCTAAAGTGCAGGTTTTACTATGTCAAAGAGTAGTTAGTAGTTAGTCAATAAACTCTAGAGGATTCCTATTGCCTTTTGGATCATGTACAAAAATACTCTTTTTATCATGAAAAACCCTTCCTAATTGAACTTCTCCATCACTTCTATATCAGATCCCTTTGTGACAGTCTTGTGATTAGTTACCTTAATGTCTATCTACTATTATTCTATTCTTCCCTTCTCTCCTGGTTGTCTGGAGTGTATGCCAATGAAAAAATTGATTCTGTTTCTACTTCTGTTGACCTTCTCACAGAAAAATCAGATATTTTCCTAATTTATGATCCTAAGGTGGCTAGGTAGTGCAGTGAATAGAGCACCAACCTTGGAGTCAGAAGGACCTGAGTTCAAACTCGGCCTCAGACACTTGACTTTGGGCAAGTCACTTAACCCCAATTGCCCTCCAAAAAGCTAATTTATGATCCTATACTTTGGAGCATTGTGATCATTTGCTGAGAGATTTTTTTTTTAAATAGCTGCTATATTCTACTTTCATTTTTAGCATTAAACTGTATAGCCCTGAATGTTGGCTTCATGTTTGCCATATACTACAATCCAGATACTCCCTGTCAGTACTTCAACATAAAAAATCTAGACTTCTATACAGTAAAATTTTAAACTCTCTTTTTTAATTTAAAAAATTGATTTTTTTTTGTTCTTGTTTTTTCTGAACAAAGTATGTTCTCATTTGCTCCAAAGAAGCAAAGTTGTCTCCCTTTTATTTCTAAAATAAAATAATATTTTGTTTTGGATTTGCTATGGCAATGTCCAAATGGGAAAAAAATGAAAATACTAAGAGCAAAATTAATCTGAAATTATGAAAATTTTCCTAATCTAGAAATTAGGTCTAGACTCTGTTCTTCAACTAATTAGCTATGAGACAGGGTCTAATTATTTAACTTTCTGTGTTTCAGTTTCTTCACCTGCAAAATGTGGGTGCTGGATGGATTAGATTGCTTTTTTATGAGTGCCTACTTTATTTCAAGTCTCAAAAGACTCATGATAGATAATGTTATCCACATCCAGAGAAAGAACTATGGAGTCTGAATGCAGATTGGAGAATATTATTTTCACTTATTTTTTTCATGGTTTTCCCCTTTTGTTTTCTTTTTCCACAACATGAATAATGTGGAAACATGTTTAATATTATTGTACATGTATAACCTATATCAAATTGCTTGCTTTTTGGAAGAGTAGAGAGAGAAAAATTTGGAACTCAAAATCTTATGAAAAATGAATGTTGAAAACTATCTTTATACATAATTGTAAAATTTAAAATACTGTTTATTAAAAATTATTAAATAAAAATGCACTCAAATGTCCCTGAGCAAAACCTTCTTTCCATCCTGTAGCCTCTTTTAGCTTCTATCTCATGCTAGATGTCTTCAAAGGTCCCTTCAAGTTAAAAAAATTTTACTGTGTTCTTTCACACATATTTATTGTGTAAAATGTATGTTTAGATGCCTTTGAAAATAAAAAAAATTACTTAGATATTTGATAAACTTTATCAAATATTAATTTTAACATGTTTAAAAGGATGTTTTTCAAGTTCAGAGTAGTGCTGATAATCCCGCCTCTTCTGTATAATATGATCACAATTCAGTTCACCCTTACATATACTAATTGTTCATTAACATCTGCTTATTATGACCTTGGAAAAAGTCATGCTGTGTATTTCTGAACACATTCAAATGATTAACATTATCATGGTGAACCCTCCATGACACAAAAATCCAGCATCATTTTTCTGTCATTACCAGAGATCTTCATTATAATTACTGTTAATGTACTCTTCCAACTTATAAAGAATGGGTTACAACTTCAATTTTCAAGTGTAATATTTTTTCTTCAAGTACCAATCTACCCCAGGGTGTGTTTGATCCCAGCCCTCATTTCTGTGAGCATGAAAAGTGACTTATTGCCTTTTGACTTCAAAGATTCAATTATGCCAGCAGAAATTCACCCTATAAGAAAGCAGAGAATAAAGAACCAGAAGTAAAATATTCTAGTATGTCACATGACCAGTATCATATTGTTTGATGTTGACCAAATTCTATTGAATTCATTAGGTAAATGTAGATTGCAGGCATTTTTTTTTATAGTGGCAATATGATGAACACTGCAGTCCTGCCTTCATGCCATAAGTGGCAATGTTTTCCTGGAGCAAAGGACAATGGAACACAAACAGTAACAGTTAAAATTCATAAAATATCCTAGGGTTTGGAAAGTGCTTAAAATTTAAAAACTTAAAAGCTTGAGATTCTATACATGATTGCATGCACCATGGTGGTGGGGAAGGGAAGGGAGAAAATCTGAAACTCAAGGGATCATGGAACTGAATCTTGTAAACTAAAAGTAAATAAAAAAATTAAAATTCAGGATTAAGGGGGCGGAGCCAAGATGGTGGCATAGCAGCAGCAACATATCACAGCTCTCACATAGCCACCCCAAAATACCCATGGAATAGGACTCTAAACCAATCCTAGAACTCCAAAATGCACACAAAGATACTTCCCACTAAAGTCAGCTTAGCTACGAGGAACCATATCAGCACTGCAAAAAAAGCCTGGCCTGAAGCCACTGCTGAGCCCCGGGGGCGGCCGGACGAGAGGAGCGGTGAGTGGATTAGCGGCAGCTGCGAGCAGCATTCAGAACTAAGTCAGTAGGACTTGTGAAGTTGGGAGAGAAAAGCAGTCCGGCCAAAAGGCCTCCAGAGTGGAAAAGCGAAAGGCAGAGGTTTTGCACCCGCCTCCACGTTGCAGCTTCCCGCCCGCAGCCTGCAGACAGCAGGGGGACTAAGCAATTGTTCAGAGGCCAGTGCTCTCGCGTTGAGCGGCCTAGATCCGGATCACTGTTTTGGGCCTCAGTCTTGGAGTCTTCATTATCCAGTGAGCTGGAAGTAAGTAGGAAGGGTCCAAGCACCTTCCTGAGAGCTACGGCAGCCGGGATGACCCCAGAGATTTGGGACAGAGCTTTGCCTTCTGCAAGCAGAGCCTCATAGA
>CM053592.1:23109467-23161950 GCA_028646515.1 Pseudochirops corinnae
TAAATCTCTGTGGGGCTCTGCTTGCAGAAGGGAAAGCTCTGTCCCAAATCGCTGGGGTCCTCCCGGCTGCCGTAGCTCTCAGGAAGATGCTGGGACTCTTCCCGCTCACTTCCGGCTCACTGGATAATGAAGACTCCAAGACCAAGGCCCAAGACGACAATCCAGATCCAGGCCGCTCAATGTGAGAGCACTGGCCTGAGAACAATCGCTCAGTCCCCCTGCTGTCTGTAGGCGGGAAGCTGCAATGTGGAGGCGGGTGCAAAACCTCTGCCTTTTGCTTTTCTGCTCTGGAGGCCTTTCGGCCGGACTGCTTTTCTCCCCCTTTCGCAATTCCCACTTAGCTAATTCTGAAAGCTGCTCGCAGCTGCCGCTAATCCGCTCACCAGAGAGGCTCCTCCGCTCCTCCGGTCCAGCTGCCCCCGGGGCACAGCTGGGCTTCAGGCCAGGCTGGTTTCGGTTCGCAGTGCTGATATGGTTCCTCATAGCCGAGCTGACTTCAGTGGGAAGTATCTTTGTGTGCGTTTTGGAGTTCTAGGATTGGTTTAGAGTCCTATTTTATGGGTATTTTGGAGTGGCTATGTGAGAGCTGCGATATGTTGTTGCTGCTACGCTGCCATCTTGGCTCTGCCCCTGCCTATGCTCAAATAAACAAAGAATAGAAGAGCATAATCTCAAGTATCAGTCAGTCTTCTAAATCCTTGATAATTAGAGCATTGCATTTGCATATCTGCTTAGGAGCATCACAAGTAAGAGTGGGGCTAAAATTCCAGAAATTCATGTTTCTTTGATTCATTCTTGTCTAATTTTTTTTCAATAATTCTGCAATCTCATTGATGTCAACATTCACTTTAATAAGTGGTCACCATAACCCATCTACACAATCTCATCCTATGCAACTCTTGTTCATATATTCTCATTAATCCTTAAATATTTATCCTTTTAAATATAATTTTAATATTCTTACATGATTTTTTTACAGAAACATTTATAAATAAAAACAAACATTTATAAATGGTGCAAGGTCTAGAAAATAAATTGTGTATTCTCAATTTCTCTGAATTACACATTTTTAAAAATAGTTCAAATGATGAGGTACTACTTCAGACCATGTAAATATATAGTCAAACACCAGGTCTTTTATAAACTTCTATCTGGTCAAAAGTGTCATCTTTAAGGCAACTCATGTTCTGTAGTCACCACCATTGCTCCATTTTGTTCTTTTTGAAGAAAATTTGCTTTCTCTCCATCTGTTCCTTTCCACAAGTTCTCCAGAAACTTACAGCTGTACTTAAATTTACCAAAAAAAAAGAAAAAATCCAGGTCTCTTGGTTCCTAGAAGTATAGAACCTAGAAAAAGCTCTTAACTCTATATGTTAACTGAGATTTTTTACTTAATGACAGAATTGTCAGCAGAGTACATTTTCTTAATGTTTTTTTTTTTTTTTTGGAATGACTTCTTGGAATTTCTTTCCTAATGAATCCTTTCCTATTTTACTGGAGATAGCTTACAAGTAGCACTGCTCCATCTGAAAGCATTTGTTGTTTGGCAATGCTGGGATATTCCATTTGGTTTTTCATTAATTATTCAAATTAATGCCTGAAAAGTACATAATTGATCAATGACACTGTAGGACCTAAGACTGTGGGCAGGCATTTATAAAATGTGGGTTCTCTAGTGTTTGTTTTTGAACTTGACAGAAACTATAATTCAAATAATCAGAATGAAAACATTTTGCTACATGCCAAGTATGTGAGACTTCTCTAGCACCTCCCCCCCAAGAATCAAAAAGATATTTGTTTTGTTCCAGCAAGATAATTAGATTATAAATTATAATTTTAATTTATAATTTAATATAAATATTATAATTAAATTATCCTTTTTATTTTTCAATGATATCTTATTGGCTTCATCCACTTACTTTTGAATGTTTTAAGTTTTTAACATTGCAATTTAAATGCTTAAAGATGTCTTAGGAGTAAATATTTTAAACCTATAATAGTGAATTTAAATTTATTCAGACAGGTGGTCTGCTTTAGTGTATTCACCTTAAGATAACTCAAAAATTGGGGCTTATTGATGTTTGTTAACTTTGTAATAAAAAAAAGAAAATTTCAGAAAAGATTTAATTCAACAAACGTTTATTAAGCACTGTGCCATTTGATGAGAATACAGAATAAAAGGTAGATCATACCCATCAAGGAGACAGTAACATATCCACAAATTTCGATTAAATATATGGAAATCCCCAGACAATTATCTGTAATGAAAACAAAATCCATATGAAGAATCATGCAGTTGTGTAGTGATCCAAAAGTACACAAAGGTCTATCTTTTGTGGTATGCACTCCACTTAAAATGATCTTGTTGTTCATTTCTCTAGCCCTTCTTCTCACACCAGCCTTCCCTTTCTGATATGTTCAAAATTATTATTTCAGTATACAACATTCTATGTTCACCACTGATCTTCCCTAGAGCCACTGATGCTTCCCACCAGGAATACATAAGAGACTAGTAGTCTAGCACTATGTAGTCATTGGGCTTTTTCAGTTATTTTTCCCTTTTTAATTTTCTTTGTACTTGTCAAGTTTGAGTTGTTTCTGAGATCTTTGTTATAATGAAGCTTAAAAAAAAACACATTTCACTTCTTCCATATGTATGTATAAACATATAATACATATGTGCATGTACATACATACAGACCCATGATGCATATATACACGTAAATGTATGTCTATGTATATATGTGTGTATACATCTCTCTATGTATATATGTATATGTGTACGTATATGTGTGTATTTATATGTGTATGATAGTCTATCTGGCTGGGATATGAATGAAATGAAAATACCAAAGGCATTATTGGAAGTATGCAGGGATTTTTAGGTATAAATGCCTTTAAATACCTGTTTTTCAGATGTTTGAATAAGAAGAATGTCTGCAAAGGAGTAGTGATCAGGCAAAAAAAAAAAAAAAAAGTAGTTTGATTTCTATTAAATGACCATAAAAATTTTAGTAGTTAAGGTAACCATTAAAAATCCAATTATTGTAAATGAAAAAAAAATTAATGTTAATAGATAGTTGTCATTTTTGAGGGAGACCTGAATGTTGTCTAATTATATGTCTGCTTCCAGAAAGAATTTAACAACACATCCTATAATACATTTTATTGAACATGTGTGGGGTGAGGAGGGAACTATGTTGGAAAATATTTAGTTGGAGAGCTATATATACAAACATAAATAATAGTGACATCCAAACATATCTTAGACCATGGACAGAAAGAATAGATAAACAGCTGATAAGTTGTGGAATACCATAAAAGTCAGGAATATATAATAGTAATAGGGGATTTACCTTATCTGTACATCTCCTGGATTTCCTCTTTTCCCAAAGCAAAATGAATGGCTAATAATTTCTAGGCTTGCCTCAGTCAAAATTTGATCTTACTAAAAGTGGAAGAACCATCAAGGTGAATTTCTATTCTGGACCTGATTCTGATGAAGAAAAGAGCTGATTGTTGGGGTAGAAATATTGGGAATTCTAGAAGTTGACCGCTCCAATTTGGAACTTGATTACAAAAGAATGAGAGGAAAAGGCCAGTCTGATATTAAGCATATATTTATAAGCAATAGACTTGAAAGGATTCAAATGTCACAAAGGCAGACCTTCTGAACTAAAATTATATAGGGAAAACCAGCTGAGGATGAATGGGAAGCATTCAAGATTGAAAATCTCAAGAAATGAACAAAAGGTAATTCTAATGAGGAAGAAAAAGGGGATTTGTCTAACAAGGTCAAGGTGAATTCATGCTCCCCTGCCCCAAGTGAAAAACAAATAAAACTTGCCAAGTAATATATATTTTTAAAAACATGGGAAGGGAAGCAAGGCTAGGTAATAAAAGTAACTCCAAAAACATGCTGCCATCTTGTGTGAATGTCAATTACATAAACATTTTTGGAATTGGGAATGCTAACATTCAGAATGAGTTGATGGTAGCAAGGAAAGTTAAGGGAAATAGTTGGGGGTTTTTTTATTGTTATTTTTGTTCTAGTTTTGTGTTTCCTTGTTGTTGTTGAAGTTATATTGAAGAAAAGAGGAAAACAAATTGGTGCTAAGGCCATTTCTTGGGATAGATAGGAAGATGATATTGAGGAAGCAGAGTAATCAAATTCTAACATTGTTTCTGGACCTCTGACAAGGAGAATGATCAAGAGACTGGGAAGGACAAAAGACAAATGAACAGTAGTGAAGTATGTGATTTCTAAGATCAGAAAATGAACCCCTACTATGCTCATGACCAGAATTGTGTCTCCCTCTCTCTCTCTCCATTCTTCATGTCCTTCCTTCCCCTCATTTTAAAGTTTTTATCTTCCTTCATTAAAAAAAAATGACCTCCTTGAGGGCAATGACTGTTTTTTTACCTTTTTCCATTTCTTTGTATCCTCAGTGCTTTCTACCGAGTCTAACATGCTTACTGTTGACTTTAAGACTAGTCTCAAGACTGATCTCTTCAGTGAAACTTGCCCAGACTTTCTTAGACCACATTTATCTCTCTGAACACCTATAATGCTTGACCTCTGTGAAAATCATTTCATACTTACACAGTATTATGAAATAGCATAGCTATGTTATGACTCACTATCTCAACTATGCAACTGGACTATAACTTTCCTGAATATATAGACTGCATATTATACCTATTTGGATTCACAACATTAAGCACATCACCTAGCTTCAGATGCCCATTTTCTGATACTCAGGAAAAAGCTCTATAATATGTAAAACCTTCCAGGGTAAGATTTTAAAATTTGATATAATGTATTCTCAAATATTCAAATGTTGCAGAAGTGCATGTGAAATATGTCCCTTATGCTGTGGAATTCTTATGTCTTTATCTTATCACTGTGTATTATCTTTCAGTTGGTTGAGGAAAAAGCAGTATCCTCATTAAGTACACCTATGCCTTTTTCTTCTTTATTCTGAAGTTAAAACTAAGAGTTTGTTTGCAGCATGTGTCATAGAGTGACATTCTAGATAAAATCCATATAGTAAACAGTAACAAGGGTTAATGATGATGTTGGTAGTGATTATATATGCCAGGATAAAGAAATGTTTTATTGAAGGAATGACATAATTAGAGTATTAGGCATAAATATTTTCAGCAAAAATAATTTGAATTGGAACCAAAAATTGACTCAAATTCAATGATCATTTTGAGCCCATTCATTATTTGTTTTAAAAAAAATGCTCATAATTGGCAATCAGCCTTGTTCTTGTGATGCAATATGCAGACTTCCACAGAAGATGTCATGAGTAAATTTAATTAATATATTGCCATTGCCTGAGGAATGTGGTCTGTCTTTTTCACACAGCTTTTCCCTCACCCCATTTAATTTTAAATTAGAAGTCATTTCCTACCCTGGGCATGAAGTCTATTTCAAAGTAAAATAAAAATTAATCTAATGTAGATATATAAGTAGTAATGAGCCATGGACAGTGCTGTTTCGCTATGTGCTTTCTCCAAGTGCTAATTTACAACAAAGAAATCCACAATTCTTTACGGTAGTCCTACAATTAGTCCCTCTCATACGGATCTATGGCCAAACGTGTCTCTACCCAGAAAAAAAGATACCAGATGGAAAAGTAAATTGGAAGTTCAATGGAGTAGAGTTGTCTCCTAGACGTTAGCCTCTAGGTCGAGATGGCTAATAACGCCTCGGGATGGTGGAAGACTATGACTGTATTGAGTGGGGATCTGCCAAAAGAAATTGACACGGTACAGAAGGATGAATCTAGAAATGCCATATGTGTAGCATTTATTCTTTTGCTGGGTTCAGGTAGAAAGTATTAATATTGTCTTGCTTTGATTTATGGCAATTCCAAAGGAATGGTAATATGAGAGAGTTATAGAAGTCACAGAAATAAGATCTATCAGATTTTGGTGGATGGGAGCAGGTTCTTTATGATTCAGGTCAAATGAAATCTTACTAGGCATAAATACACTCTGAAACCATTTTATAAAATGCAAAATATTTCTACAGTTGAATACTTTTAATATCCTTGATCAATTATTTATTTTTTAAATGTGATTTTATTTCATTTGAACTCAAAATGAACAAAGTAATCAACCAACCAGCAAACTACTAATAAGTCCTTACCCTCTTTCTTAATCAGAAATCCCAGTAACTAGCCAATCCCAAGTAAATCCTGGACCATGAGCAGTAATTACTGAAAACTTATTTATTTTGTAGTTGTGTATATTGGCACTCTCTAAGACTGTACGATGCAGAATAGGTGACAATAAGTATTATTAGAGAAAATTTCCTTGAGAGTTCCTGTAACAAAGAAATCATAAATTTAGGTAAAAAACAATGAAAAAAAGGTTCAATTTTTCACACACACACATATACATGTGCCTTTTTCCTATATATGAAATTTATATATAGATATGCATATGTATATATACATGTGTACGTATATAGGTATATAACATGAATGTGTATAGAACACTACATCTCTTACATTATTGTGATTATCTGTTATGGTTTGCAATGTTCAATCAGGAATAAGATTACATGAATTCTCACATTTAGACTACTCATGTCTTTACTAAAACCTGTAACACAGTTAGAAAATTAGCATGTATTCCTCCCAACCTAGCCACCCTGCTTTGAAAAGCACAATTGCCAACTGTTTATATTGACAAACATATAAAACATTGTTGTGATAGATTGCAAGTTCCTCATTTCCCTTCTGAAAAAGAAAAAATTTAATGTTTATCCAAATGATTTCTCACTTTATGCATAGGTCATATATCCATTTTGAGTTTACTTTGGTACATGGTGTAAGATATTGGTCTATGCTCAGTTTCTGCCAAACTGATTTCAAATTTTTTCAACAGTGTTTACCAAATATTGAATTCTTATCCCCAAATCTTAAGTCTTTACACTTATATTTATTTGTTGCTGTCAATTGTGTATGTCTTTTAAATGATGAGAATATGTGGTAAAATAGGCCTACATATGACTGGTTTTTTTTTGGCTTTCCATTGGTGAGTTTCTGAAGAGTTATTTAGAGTAGTTAACAACTGTGACAACTTCCTGTAGGCCTCTTCCTTATGTTTTTAGCATATGTGTGTGTGTGTATACATACACACACGTACATATAGAAAATTAAATACAAAATATGCACAAAATAATGAAATAATTTCTGGGGAGAGGTCAGAAGACTAATATAAAGATGAGTTTGTTAACAGAAACAATGGAAGAGTAGGGAAGAGTGGGATAGTGCTACGGGAGGGATAAGGTTGACATTAATGATTGGGAATGAGTGGAAAGTGGAGTTCCATAATGTAGTAGATTGTCATCTTTTATAATAGCAATAGGATGTTAATTTTATCCCTAATCCCTGAACAAAGATGAAAAGGAACCAGAAACAAATGAGTGTCTGGTCCTGTATGATGGTCTAGCAAAGATTAGTGGAATCCTAGGACCAGCCTGGTTGAAGCAGAAGTGGTACTCATCCCTTATGCCACAGTCAGGCCAGATGTGTCCCTGGATTCACTCCATTTTTGAGGACTTATTGTGTGCAAAACACTGTTAAAAGAGTGGGATTAGATAGATAGATAGATAGATAGATAGATAGATAGATAGATAGATAGATAGAGGTATAGACATGTAGAGATCTTTGGATTGTACGTGAGAAAAATGTGCACAAATAATTTCTGGAATGGGTTATGATTAAAAAGGGGTACAAAATTATTTGAGACTTCTAAGAAGAAAGGTCATGAAGGAAGGCTTTAGATAAGAGGTTATAAGGTCTATGTCTTGAAAGATACTATGTTTTCAAAGGTGGAAGTGGGAGAGAGAGCATTTTAATCATAAGGGACTGCATGATCACAGCTATGGAGCAAAACATACAGACTTGAAACCATGATAATCTACTTTGTATAAAATGTAATAGTATATATTATGAAATATAACTGAAAAGGTGGATTGGGGACAAATTGTAAATAACTTTGAGTGGCAAGCTAAGAATTTGGACTTTATGTGATAGACGGTAGCTAGTGAAGATTTCTGTGCAATAAAATGAAGTTAGTATCTTTGCATCAGGGAGACTACTGTAATATTTCTGTGAAGTGGGCAGGTTGAGATTGGAGCTCAGTTAGCAGGCTATTGCAACAGCCCAGAGGAGAAGTAATGGAATTTTAGACTAGGTTGAGATTTAATGAGAATGGAAAAAAAAGTGGATAAATGTAAGAGCTATTGTGGAGAAGGTAGGTGGAAGGAATACTTGGCAACAGATTTAATGTAGAGGAAGAGGGAGACGTAGGAGTCAAAGATGAAATAATTTTGAACATGGATGCCTGGGAGAACAGTGGGAGCGCTGGTAAAATAGAGAAGTTAGAAGGATGAACAGGTTTTGGTGGAAAGATAATGAGTTTGTTTTTGGACATACTGAATTTTAATTTCCAACATTTAGAAAGATATGTAAGACATGGAAATCTGGTTCTGGAGCTAAGGAGGGAGGTCGAAGATGGAGAGGCATACCTGGGAGTATGAGGATCACAGAATTTCAATTTGGGAGGGAGGGACCTTTGCCATTATTAAGTCTAACCTCCTAATTTTTCAGAAAAAGCATTTGCAATAGAAGATACTGTATTAAGAAAGAGAAAGTTTGTTATGATGATGAAATAAAGTCAAGGAGAGTAAGAACTGGAAGTTTTTACTGCTAGATGTCCTACTTATATATGTATGCATATGTGTATACATGTATATGTATGCATGTATGTAGTATTCAAAAGTTTAGCACAATTTTAAGCTTTATTGCATTATTAAGGCAGATAGGTGGCACAGTGGATAGAAAGTCAGTCTTGGAATCAGGAAGACTCATCTTTTTGAGTTCAAATCCAGTCTCAGACACTTATTAGCTATTGACCCTGGACAAGTCATTTAACCCTGATTACCTTAAAAAAAAAAGAGGGAAGCCATAGAGACTTGGGAATATGCATGCTTGACAACAGGGAGATACTGCTGGACCAGGACAAAGAGGGGAGACAGACAAAAAGACTTGTGTCAAGTGCAACACTGGGAATCACAGCTCTTTGGTAATACATCTGAGGACTTTCAGAAAAATTTCTCATTCTGGAACTTCTGGCAGACACTAGATCTATGCTTTTATGGAAAAGCAGGACTATTCATACAGAGGCCTTGCAAAGCAGATGACCTATGAAGTAGAAAGAATGAGAACTCTTTGTGATGGCTCAAATTGAGTGGGTGGGAGAGTGATTCTCAGCTGACTGTTCTGAATGAACTGTCCAGGGCATTGTGGGTTCTCTACCACTGGAGATCTTCAAAGTCTTACCTGGAAGGATTTGTAGGACAGCTCCTTATTCAGGCACCAGTTATAATAGATGGCTTCTGAGAGGCCCTCCAATAGATCCTGTGATTGATCATGCTAAAAGTGCTTTCTCCCTCCTTGAAATGTCCTCTGTCAGGATCTCTCTGTAGTCCCTCTTAAGCCTTACCTTGTAATGTACTTAGCTATATAAGAGCTCTCCTAATAGCCTAAGAGCTCCATGAGGGCAGGCTGCTACCTATTTGTTTCTTACCTCCTCTGTGCCTGGCACAAAATTTTAGATGATGCAGTTGTTCATTGAATGTTTGTTTTTAAAAAAATCTCCATTTGACAAAACATCTGTAAGAAGGCATTTGCAACAACAACAAAACCGTTCCTTTTCAATTGTTTTTCAACCATCTATTTATATTTTAGAGCAAATCTCTTTATGCCCCCCCCCCTTGACAGTAATGAAACAATCTTTGTAGCTTATGGTAAAGCAAGAACATTGGTTAGCTGAGGGCTTCACCTTTTTTATCTGAAGAAATGAATCAAGGTCTAACCTGTTGGGAGTGTACTTTGCAGAGTGACCTTTGAAAATGCCCTTTTCTCAAAAGTTTTATATTAAATCAAATTTTAATGTCTTCTTTTTAAACCACACTGCAATTAATAGAATAAGAATTCAGACAGATTGTTAACATAGCAAAGGTTACTAAAAGATCATAGTGTAACAAGGATTTCATTATATTTCACCTTTTATCTGTCATTTCAATACTTTAAATTGCTCTTCTATAGGTAACTACTTATTATGAATGTTTTATGGCTGATTTTAGAGTTGTCAGAACTAGCATTCACATTTAATAATCAGGAAAATCTTGGTACTAAAATTGTGTTACACAAAAGTACCAATTAATTGGTCAGATTGATAGGTTAGCATATTAAGGAATATGCTTTACATATAAATCTCTATCACAAGAGACAGTGTCACACATAATCTTAACAGTTAAGAGGGTTTAGAATAACTTTTATGTTTGTTATTTTTATAATTTTATTTCAAATGTTTTTATCAGAATGTTACGATTTATTTTACATATACTAATGATTATAAGTCCCAACCTAAATGGCAGCATTTCAAAGTTATATTTTGAAAGGATTTTTTTAAATTACAACTGAAATATGACTCTTGAAATCTCAGCAATAATAAAATTTTTTTTAAAAAGTGGCTTCCTTAATAATACAGTTTTTTGCTGAAGGAAGTAAGTCATTGCTTTTTTTTTGATTCTGATTCTGTATTTTTCATTTTAAAAAATAGTGCTTAAACCTGCCATGGATACATCCTGGCTATATGACCCTGGGTAAGCCATGTAACTTCTCAGTGCTCTAAATAAGTCTCTAAAATATACATTTTAGAGAAGATATCAACCTGCATTGGCAGAGAGAGTTTTGTCATCTGATCCTACATATATGTGTTTATATGTTTATCTCTCACCTGTGACTCAAAGAAGCTGTAGCATGCACAGGAGCTACACCCCAGTAAACTATCTCAGCAGGTGGGCTAAACCAGGTTGAGGGTAACAATTAGGCCACAAACTCATCAGTGAGTTACATGCACCAAGCATGTGAAGACTTTCCATGGCAGAATGGATGGATAAGAACAATTTGTCCCCATAATCATAAAGATGGCTAATGCAGGTACTGTGGAGCACTTCAGAGCTTGGTCAGATATCAAAGACTCTGGGGTCATCCACTGCATTCCAGACTATTACCAGTTGTCTTGACCTTTGTTCTACCATTGGACTTCAACGACTCAGGAAGAGAGACTGAGACTGACGACTTTGCAATTCTGCCTCACTTAAATAAGATTCATGGGCAAGTCAAGATGTTACCTCATGATGTCATTGGTCCTCTTCAAAAATGAAAGACAAACAACAGCAACATGTGCTTATTCAAATATGCACATGTTATCCATTCTTATTTACAATAGGGCATTTAAGACATCTTTTATGTATTGAGTGTATAGAGAGTATGCCCCACAAATATTAGATAAATTAATAAATGAATGTCCCTCACATTTCTAGAATCATTACTGCTTCCTGGACTGTTTTACTTGAAAATTGAATTGATAGTGCCTAGAACCCTTTCTCTGGAGGACATTTCACTTTTGTGCCAAGATAGATTAATTTCTGGGTCATAAAGCATTATAAGTTTTAGAAGAGAGTGATGAAACCATGTTAATACTCTAGTGAAAACCAAGCCGATGGCGACCTATATGGTATATGTATGGACGGATGTGTTTATTTGTACTGTGAAATGTCTTGGTTAGCATTTTCAGGAATGTATTCAACAAAATTGAATTAGAAGCGTGTATTGCTTAAGGATAAACTAATACTACACAGAAATCTGCAATAATAAAAAGAGATTATTGTAATGTTCCTTTTAGTGACACCTGAAACCCCAGTATTGAGAAAGATGGGTTAGCTCTCATGTTACAAAGCATAGAATCATAGTTAGAATTATAATATGATGATCATAATAATAACAGCAAGCATTTAAATAGTACTTTGAAGTTTAAAAGTGTTCTCTATGTATGTATATATACACATGTGTGTGTATATATATTTCATGTGATCCTCATAGCAATCTTGTGAGGTAGATTCAATTAGTTTCCTCATTTGACAGATGAGGAAACTGAAGCTGAAATATTTTAAGGATCTAAGGTCATACAACTAGTAGATGTTTTGGGCAGGATTTAAATTCAGATCTTTCTGGCTCTAAGTCCTGCACACTATTAACTATGCCCTAAGGAACCATTGAAAACCATTGAAAAGTCCTGCTCATCACTTTACAGACTCATTTTCCAGAGTTATATCTGAGATAGGATTTGGACCTAGGTCTCCTTAACTTCAAATTCAGTGCTCTGTAACTACAACTTGGGAATTTTTTTTTTAAAGTCAGATGACCAAAACTGGGGATGTTCATAGACAGATAACGTTGAAAATAGAAGGATTTTTTTTTTTTAACAGAACATTTATCTGGAAGTAGAGATAAAACCAAAGATTGAATTTAAAAGGCCAAGTAGCATATACGATCCATTCATTTTCCTAGTTTGGTTCAACTCTACTCCAGGAAATATTTTTTTTGAGAATATTCATTTCAAGAATATTGAAGAATCTCTTAGACAAATATATGGTTTCTTTAAGGTCATGAAATCTCATCTGTGATGCTGCTCCCCTCCCCCCTTACTCTCTCATTATTATTTTTCTTCCTTCTGTGCCCCACAAATAATATAGATTCATCCTCCAATATTTATTTTGAATTAGAACAGATTGAACTTTTTCATAATTTTAAAAATAATCATATCATGACTAAACTAGCAAATTATTTGACTGGTCCTAATTCCATCATGTATACAAGTCATTATTATTCCAGACAGATTTTATTAAAATTTTTGTGTACTCTTCAGCAAAAATTATATTTAATTAAAAAGAAAAAAATGTATCTCAAATATTAGTTATGTTTGGTAAAATAATATAGAATATTAAGGTTTTTCAAAATAGGTAGTTTCTTTGATTTTGTTTTGTTGTAGCTTTCATTCATCCACGATTCAGAAGCAAAATCAGTTTTCATATTTTAATAGATTACTAGATAATTGATCATTGAGATGTCGCAAATAAGTTCAGGTTTCTGAGACCATTACCTCCTTTTTCTTTCTATATAACTACATGTTTTAAAAGATAAAGAAAGATCAGGTTCTACTATATCCTGAGAAGTAAATCTGTGCAATTAAAACTATTGTTCTACAATTAAGAATCTTCATTGAAACGTCTAAACACCGGCACAGATGAGAAAAAGTTTTGTCAATGACAGGCCATTTGGTGATGTATATGTGTATATATATATATAATTTAAAGTCAGCAAAAAAGAAAAAAAAACTTGAGATATTGAATAATAAATTGAAAAATCCACATCATATGTAGTATCCTGTAGTGCTAACAAAAGTCATAAAGAAATGATGATAAAAGAAATTCTGTTCAGTTTCCAAATACCTGAAATATCTAGTAGTTAAGTCATTTACTACTGTATTTGCTGTATCTAACAAATACTAGCACACATGCTAATTTCACATAAAAGCAACAAAATATTATTTATTGAAATAAAGGGAGAAAAATAATTGAGGAGATATTGGAGTGGTGGATATAATTATAAAGAGACAATTTACAGACATGCGAATCTGGCATGCCCTGTATTACTTAGAGGATACTTTATAGAAGAAAAAATGATAAAATTCATTTGGAAGAAAAAGTCTTAAAGGGAATCATGAGGAAAAAGTATGAATGAAAGGGTCATAGCATGATCCAGACTCAACTATAGCTTAACTCATTAAATTATTTTATTTGGTGCTATTTAAAAAACAAAATAAAACAGAAAAAAGTAGATTGCAGAAGAGACCAGATATGTAAGAAACAGAGTAATCTAAAATATTAGCCAACCAAACCTGTGTGCAATAAACCCAGGAACATAAATTACAATTATCCCTTCCACATTGTGCCTTTCCCCCATCATGGTTTTGATATATCACTGATCAGCATAAGAAATTAAATGGGAATTTTGTGGGGAGAGTTTTTGCGGAAGCTGTAGACAACACATGAAGGGCAGCAGATGACATGTAAAAGGTTTGGAAACTCAGAAAGGCATAATACATACATATATATGTGTTTGTGTGTGTGTATGTGTGTGTATAGATAGATACATAGATAGACAGACAGATAGATAGATGGATAGATAGACAGACAGAAAGATAGATAAATAGATAGATAGATAGATAAGATAGCTCGATCGATAGATAGTATGGTATAATGTCAACATATTTACATATTTTATAATTTAATACTGTAAACACCCCATAAAAATCAGGCTTCTCTTGTACAAAGAAAGGGAGGACCAAAAAAGGGGGCTATAATGAATTTAGGCAGACACAGAAGCCCTTTTTGTGGATCTTTGAAATGGGTGCATCAGATAAATGTGCATTCCTAGATTGCTGTATCTAGCCTACTATCTCTTTTCATCTTCATTCATGGAGAATTAATTCATCACTTAAAGTATCAATCAACAATCATTTATTAAGTATCTACTACATATCAAGCACTTTTCTAGGCTCTAGGCATACAAAGACAGAAACGATAAGACTCCAAGAATTTTAGTTTTTCAGAGAAAATATGGCTCCAAATTAATGCCTGGTCCCCCCAACAATTTATATTTTCTTCCTATAATTTGTATATTCATATATGTGTGCATACATACACATAAATACAAACACATATAATGCATGTGTATATATGTATGCACACGTGTGTAGAAATTATGCACATATATGTACAATGTAACATACACTTAAATGTACTCATGTATGTGCATGCATATATGCACACACATGTGTGTGGGCATGTGTGTCCATGTTGTATAGGCATTGTCTTCCACAAAAGAATTTAAGTTGCTTTTGGGTAGAGGTTGTTTCATTTTTGTCTTAACACCCAATATGATTCTTGGTAAATAGTAGGTATCCCCTCTTTCTTCTTAGAATCCCTAATTTACTTTAAGATACAGCCCAATCACCACTTTCTATGGAAAGCCTTATTAAGGCTTACCTTGTTTCTATTGTGAATATGCCTATACTTAAGCAAGTTCCCTTCCCCAATAGAATGCAAGCCCTTTGAGGGTGAGGACTGTTTTATTTTTTGTCTTAGTCTCTCAGACTACCAATATTAGGTATTTAATAAATGCTTGTCAGTTGATTGATACATAGTTCTGAGAATTATCCACATGAAGATAAATAGACCCAGGTAAATTAATGAGATCTCTGAGAGAGAGTGTAGAGAGAGAAGAGAAGAGATGAGGGCCCAAGACAGAGCTTTGTGGTATTTCAAAAGTTATATATGAAAGATGTCAAAGGAATCTAAGAAGGAATGTTTGGATAAGTCAGAGAGAGGAAAACCAAGAGAGCAATGTTACAAAAGCCCAGATAAAAGAAATTATAGAACCAGAGAGAATGGCAATGCCACCCCCACCAAAAAAAACAAAAAAATCTTCCCTGATGTTGAATATTCTTTCAAGCTAACTTAGTCCTACATGTTTTAATCATAATTCTGGCAAGGAATTTTTCCAAGGCTAAAAGTCTGTTATGGAAATCTTAACTAGTTACTAATGTAATTTCTTCTGCTTCCCATGTTATTACTTTAAAAGCCATTATAATAGGTTTATGAATTAGACATGGGGAAAATGATTGCTAATAATTTATAATAGAGTTAAAAGAAAAATAAAAAAATCCAAACTTTCAAAAATCTTCATGACATTATAGTGATAGTCTGAAAATGATTTCGGTCTGACATCACAAATGTTTTCTTGTGCTGCTTTTCTTAACTGTTTAAGAAAATTGAAATTTTTTTTTTTTGGTTATACAGGATCTCCTCAGGACATATTGATATTGGTGGAAACATTCATAGTTCACAAATATGTGACTCTATTGATTTTTCAGTGTTCTGAAATAGCTTGTTCCCAATGAATTTTTTTTCTGAATTATCTCTGCAATATTATCTTTTCTCAGGAAGATAACTTCCTTCTGTAGGCAACATCCTTCTGTTTCATTTTTGTCTTAACACCAAGTATGATGCCTAGTTTATAGTAGGCATCACCTCTTTCTTTTTCAGATCCCTCGTTTACTTCAAAAGACAGCCCGACCACCAGTGTCTGTTGGAAAGCCATACTGAGCCTTATATTCTCTCTATTTTGAATATACCTATACATATATCAGTTCTCCTCCTCCATAGAATGCAAGCTTTTCCCTCCTCTTGAACCCCAAAGAGCCAGCAAAAACACTATGGAATTTCTCTTCCTCTACAGATGTTTCTCTCTATTGTTACTAGATGAAGCATTCATTTTTTTCCCCTCCATTTCTCTACAGAACCAGAGAGAGACAGTGACAGAGACAGACAGAGAAAGAAAGAGATGCAGACAGAGAATCAGAACCAGAAAGACAGAGACAGAGCAAAAGATAAATAGATTAAGAGAGAAGAGACAGAGAGTATGAAATAATTTGATGAGGTTTTCTTTTTAAGGTGTTCGTAAGTTGTTGGCATGTTTTCTTTTTACTACTAAAGTGTATTTGGGCTTTTAAAATAAAACAGAACAACACCAGAAAATTGATGTTTGCCAGGTTTCCACACCATTGCACTTATGGCTCTCTTTCCCGCTGGAATGATTGGCTCACCATCTTTGGCATGTAGTTGGTGTTGCTGACACATTGCTTACTCTGTTTGTCAAATGTAGCTCTGGCTCCTGGGCATGGAGCCGAAATTCACTTTCCTTATAGATAGATGATGCCTTACCCTTGGTGTGAATAGAGTCATTTGATAGCCAGCTTTGTTAGGTGATCGCTAGGCTCAGGATAGCTGCATTATTTATTGAACTACTTGCTGATTGATGGAGGTGTGTGTCCTTAGAAATTGTATCTATATCATAAGCTTAGTATCCTAGAAGAGGAGCCTTTCATCTCTTTGCTCTGTCCCTTGTCCTCCATTGCAGGGTGGTGAAGGCATTGCATCTAATTTGCTTTTTCTACTTTCACTGTAGCTTCTCTCATGTACAGTTATTCCTTCCACATCATGATATTCCCCATCACAGTTTTGATACATTGTGGGTTAGCATAAGAAAATAAATGGGAATCTGGGACAAGTTTTGTGGAAGCCACAGATGATACATGAAGGCCAGCAGACAACATAGAAAAAGTTTAGCAACTCAGAAATGCATAAAGTATATGTATAGTACCATATAATATCAACCTGAATTTTAAAATGATGTGCTGTGGGGCATCTAAGTGGTGCAGTGAATAGAGCACTGGCCCTGGAGTCAGGAGGACCTGAGTTCAAATATGGCCTGCGACACTTAACACAAAAACTAGCCATGTGACATTGGGCAAGTCACTTAACCCCAACTGCCCTCCAAAAAGCAAAAAATAAATAAAAATAAAATAAATAAAATGAAGTGCTGTAAACACCTCATAGAAGAAAAAAAAAAATCAGACTTCTCTGATATGAAGGGAGGGTCAAAAATTCTTACTTGGATTCTCCAGAGCACAGGGTGCTGCATCCTCTAACCCCTGATGTAAAAGGAATAACCCTTTGCTCCTTCCTCACCTTCATCTTTTGTCCTTAATAGAAAAAGCATGTATCTAATTAGAGGTCCATTCTAAGTCTAGCAAGGTTTTAGTCATGCGACCTTATCTTTGGTTTTGGATGGAGAGATTGTTTTTTTTTTAAATGATCAGAATATACCTTGTCCACCCTGATGCTTTAGACTCATCTTTCTTCACTGGAAGATTTTGTGTTAACCGTTGTGTCTGTAAGATGGGAACAATTTTTGCCAAACTGCTGGCTTGAATCGAATGTTCATCATTATTAATTATAAGTTTACTTCTGAATATATCCATATTTTGCCATATTATGAGAAATACTTTTATAAACTTCAGTGCAAGGTATCACAAAAAAGGGATTAGGATGGGAAAAAATGTATAAAAAATAATTTGCCCTCTAGGTTTTCCTGTGAATAACTTATTGTAACCTTTGTATTTTGACTTTATGGCAAACTCATATAGAAACAGAGGCCATTAAACCATACACAAGGACTCCTATGGGCTACATATTGACTTAGAAAACGCAATATTGCCATTATGTCTATTGTATTTTCATTTATTTTGTTAAATATTTCCCAGTTCGAATTTAATCTAGTTTGGGCAATATTTGGTAGTGTAGCTAATCACCATGAGTCTTCCGGCCAAGTTTTTGACACCTCTTCTTTCAGGGCAAAGAATCAAGTTCACTCTTAGTAACTTGATTATATGAAGTCACATCCTTTATAAATTAAAATTCTTTTATTTTTATTTAAAATGCTGAATCTACTTATGTAATTTTTAAAATTCACATAGATACATAAATCTGATCAGGATTTACATATTCTTTTGTGGATGATTCATTACTCCACCTGGAAATAAGAATAAGAAACTTGATTTTATTCATGTATTCTTTTTATAGTTAATGTTTTAAATTCATTTTTTTTTCTCCTTTAATGCAGTATATGTAAACATATGGAAGTGGCGATCCAAACAGTTTTTTTTCGAAATTCAGGCCATTCTCCAAATCTCTCTCCCTCTCTCCCTCCCTCTCTCTCTCTCTCTCTCTCTCTCTCTCTCACTCTCTCCCTCTCTCTCTCTCTCTCTCTCTCTCTCTCTCTCTCTGTCTCTCTCTCTGTCTCCCTCTCTCTCTCTCTTTTTACATTGCTTATATTTCCCCTTTTTCCTTTCTATTCCCCCTCCCAATAGCCATCCCATAAAGAATTTTTAAAAAAAGAAACAGAGGAAGAGAAAAAAAAGTCATCAAAATTGATCAGTAAATACATATGAAAAAATCTGAAAGTATATGTGAAGTTCACTCATATGAACATCTCCCTTCTTCCCCCAGCCCAGACCTCTGATAAAGAACTGGAGTGGGAGGGGAGGGGGAAGGATGATCTCATGTATCTTCCCTTAGGTCAAGCTTCCTTTTTGTAATTTTGTAACCTTCGTTTTGGACTCTTTCCTAGAGGTTGTTCTTTCCTTTAACATTGTTTCAACCCTTATCTATCTATTATTGTCTCTCTTTTCATTTCTCATCAGTTAATGTAGAACTTTCCATCTTTCTCTTTATTTATCATGTGTAGCATTTCTTACAGCACAGTAATTCTCTGTTGTATCCATCAACTTCACTTTGTTTGCCATTTCCCAAATGATGGGCATCTATTTTATTTCCAGCTCTTTATTTCCACAAAAAGTATCATTCTAATGTGGCAATATATGTGGGGTCTTTCTTTGTGTCAATGGACTTCTCAGAGTATGTGTTTACTAATGCAATCCCTCAATAAAGTGATTTGGATATTTTATCCATTTATTTGAATAATTCAAAATTACTTTCCAGGACTTACCTACTGATATGAAACAGAGAAGACTGAGTGTAGAATCTAACAATTCAGATGGTATTAAAACCAAAAATTTAACGATGTTATATAAGAAAGAATTATTATCAATACTTTAAAAAGATATTTTAAACAGATCCGGTGTGTGAATCTGTGTATAAACACACAAAGAATCTTGAACATTTTTGCAACAAGGATAGAAATTTTATACCATATCAATACACTGTACTGTGATATCACAGAAGTCCATGCCCCACCATGCCATACCTTACCGTGATATATAAATATCATGCTATATTAACATTATTGCTACATTATATAATTAATTCTTTATTGTGCTATTCAAAAGTTATTGCTATATTATGCTAATTCTATTATATATAAATATTTATATCTATATTATTTATAGTTTAAGATAATGAGGCTATAGTAATGGTGATGAAATCATGTATTTAGGAAAAAATTGAGCACATCATAATCTTTAAGGGATACTCTAAGTTAGGCTAAGCATACTTATAGTTAGAAAAAGTCTTAAGTATCTCAGAGTTGGATTCTATGGGCATCTACTTTGATGGAATCAATTTTAGTTTTTTACTATGATAAGATCTGTCTTCCTTTGGTGAGTTTGTCTCCTTTGATTTTCTCTAACCTGCACCTTTCTGAATACTTTGATCTCATAATGCATAACCTATCTAAAAAAAAATTCCTACTCATTTCCAAAGTATGTCTGGAAAATATGCATTACTCCAAATACATTTTGGCTATCTAATATTAAGACAGATATCTACAGGCTATAAAGAAAGTCAAGCTAGATTTTAATTCTGTATCCTATAAAAAAAAGGAGGGAAAAAGGAATTTAGGTTGATTTTCTTGGAAAAGGGCTTTTTCTCAACATTGGGATCAGAGCAGTCTCTGGCTACAACCTAATACTCAATCAGTCTTTGTATTAGCAATTTATTCTAGTTAGTAGCCATTATGCTTTGGTGGGATGAGTAGCCCTCTATTATGTTCTTGGTATAATTCAGCTGAGTACCAAAAGCTGTTCATTTGAGCAAGCTGGTGACTGTTTTCTCCACAGTTTATATCGTGTGTGTGTGTGTGTGTGTGTGTACACATACACATATGTACACACAGATAGATGTATATACACACACACAAAGGAAATTTTAAACAGACAAATAGGGTTAACTTAATTTTCATAACATTATTTAAACTATTAAGAGAAAGTATTTTAGATACAGAAATGAAGTTATTTATGCAAATGGTATTGATAATTACAAACATGTATATGTGTTACAGGAAGAAGGATCTTTTCATAAAATTTATATTTTTGGAAATTGAAACATGCAGTTCCTTGAATATATTTCATAATTTGAGTGGTTAAATTTATTTATATGAAGCCACTTTCCCCTGCAATTAATGTTCATTATTGAGATTTTTACTATGAACATCTATGGGTGATTGGTGGTACAGTGGATAGAGTGCCTGACCTCAAGTCAGGAAGATTCCTTCTCCTGAGTTCAAATCTTGCCTCAAATACTTACTAGCTTTGTGACCCTGGGCAAGTCACTTAAGTCTGTTTGTCTTAGTTTCCTCAACTATAAAATGAGCTGGAGAAGGAAAGGGCAAACCACTTCAGTATCTTTGCCAAGAAAGAGTAGGACATTACTGAAAAACAACAAAACAACAACACAAACTAAAAGGATTCTTTCTTGGCACCATATTCTGTTCTGCTGTAATATTGGTCTAATAGAGAACAAAGTACTTTCAAACTCATTGTCTTCTTTAAACATCACAATTATCTGGGGTTTGGGGGAGGATGGGTCATTATTCCTATTTTAAGGAAGAGGAACCAAGGCTCCAAGAGATTAAAGAACTTTCAGAAGGACCAACAATACATAGGACTCCCAGGACTGGACCCCTCATTTTCTGAATTTCATGTTCATTTTATTACTTTTCGTCATATAGGATAATGGAGAAGTACCATGACATATCAGATAGAGAGCTTACCTCGGAGACTGGAAGACCTGGGTTCAAGTGCTGCCTCTAACATCTATTGACTATGTGATGGGAGACAAAACACACTTCCCACTGCCAGTCAACTCAAAAGGCAGTAAGCTGCTGCCTTACCTATCAGAATTGTTAGAGCCAATTTTCTCATTCAGAGTACCCTACGCCAATGAAATTACAGGTCTGGATGTGTAATTTTACTGGAATAAAGAATCACATATCCATAAACCACACATATACACATGTATGTTTATACAAAATGCAAGGTGTCTCAAAAGTCTTGGTGCAGTTAAAGAAAACCTCACTGAGACTTTTCGAACCATGTGAATATACTAACTTTGCCATTGCTTAGGTACTTATATGTAGAGAAGGAGACAGAGCCCTGGATTTTATTAGAAAGATCTGAGTTCAAATCCTGTCTCTGATAACTTGTTATGTAATCGCGGGAAAGTCACTTAAACTCAGTCTCGATTTCTTCATCCGTAAAATGGGATAATGGTAGTACCTCCCTTATAGAGTTTTTATAAGGATCAAATGAGTTAATAAAGTACTTTGCAAATTTGTGATTTAAAATGCTAATTGTGAGCTATTACCTTTAGAATTTATATGATGCTTCATGGGTTCTATTAACATGTTATATCAGTGCATTTATGTTATTTGCTTGTGCTTTTGTCTTTCCTTTCTGCCCCGTGCTTTGCACATAGCCTATCATGTGAAAACAACTCAGCAACTAATTAATTATCTATTTAATTAATTAATTTCACTTAATTGATTTTATTTATTTGTATCTTCCATGGTTACCAGGATGGACTAATACACATTTTAGGTTCTAGCTGAGTATTTGTTCAGTGCCTATTGAATTTATTAGATACTTAAAAGATAAAAGTGACTACATATAATAGAGATGCACAGGTTCATATATAAATGAAATGTTAATATATTAGAAGATGACCTGTTTTTATGTTTTTCAAAACTATTAATTCCAATCCAAATGATGCTTCTCATAAAATATCAGAACTTTCATGTTCTGCCTGTTCTTTTCTATATATGGGAGTGCACATGATAGTTGATATTTACATTCACAATTTTTTTAAATGGCAACAAAAAAAAACACTTGAGTGAATCACTAAATGAGTGAATGGGTAATGTCCAATGTCCAGTCAAAGTGAGATTCCATGTAATTTAGATTTTGACTATCACAGTTCAAATATATAGAATCATAGATTTAAGATGGAAAGAGTTCTTAGTGATTATCTAGTTCAACCCCAACATTTTACAGATGTAGAAACTGACCTGAGAAGGGAGTGACTGATGCAAGGTCATATAGCTAGCAGTGGAGTCAGATTTCAAACGTAGGTCTTCTCACCTCAAATAAAGTGGCTTTCCCTCCATACTGTGCACTTTGCATATTTTTCAAAATATTAGCAACCACAGGTTTTTCAACCATGTTCTTGTTCTTTTGGATTGTCTTTGGAAAACTGGAAAGTTCCTTCAATGACCCCAAAAAATGTTTCATGAAAGTTCTAATGTTTTATGAGAAACACCATTTGAATTGGAATTAATAATTTTGAAAAACATAAAAATAGGTCATCTTCTAATATATTAACATTTCACTGAGATCCATTTATGAACATAGATGTGTGTAAGTGTGGTTCAGTTGTGCTGGCACAACCTTGGAGAACATCTCCATTGTCTAGTCCACTGAGGTCTTTGCTAATTACTAGGTGTGTGACTTTTGGTCTTTGCCTCTCTCAGCGTGTTTGCATTTCTCTATTTCCTGTATCTTTCATACCAATATTCTTCCCTTAGAGTGAGGGGAAGGACCAGGTGCTACTGCAAACTCTCTGCTTGCCTATGGTTATGAGATATACGTTGAATATTAACCTAAATTTACTTGAGATCTATGTTTTCGAGAATGTGTGAAAGATAGCAAAATGGCTGTGAAGAAAACGCTAGCCAAAATGGTAACTAGTGCCTTTGATCTGTCCATCATTCCACTTTTGTTATCTTTGTCAGAACTATCATTTTATTGCTAGTACTAATAGTACCAATCCAATATTAGTCAGCACATGTTTACAATTTTGAACAATTCTATAAAGTTATTTCTGATGATCTAATCAGAGTTGTCAAACATGGGACTTCAAAGGACCTGAGTCTAGACAAAAGAGATTAAAATATAACTGGAAGATATTTACCAAAACAAATAAAAAATACAATAAGATGACTACAATGTTAATATGTGGTTTTCTAAGTCAATTTTCAGTCCACAGCAATCCTCATTTATGGTTTAGTGCTGTAACCTTATTTCTAGAGTTTGACATTGTTGATCTATATGTTTTTACCAGCTTTTTCTAAGGCATTTCCGTAGAGCTTCCTATAATGGAATAATATAGTAAATTCTAATCTTCCAGAAAACGTAGATGATTTCAATTATTCATAATAACTTTTTTGAAAGAACAAATGTTTATCATTCATACAAATACATCTAGATCCTAGTGACCATGAATAAGGAATCTCTTGAAATAGTCACATTATTCAACTGCACATTTTAATTATATCAAAATGAAATTACCATGTTTACCACATTTTGCATAATTATAATTTCAAATAGTATAAATTCAAATGTATGTGTACACTTTAGTATATTCATTATTTACAGTAATTTGGACCTCATGGTATATATCCACTTGTGCTGTAATATTGGATGAGCTATAGAAACTTGATTCTTTGGCTTCAAATCATATTTTTCTTGTGCTACAGGGAAACTAAAGACTATGCCACTGGACATTCTCCAGGAATCTATTTCTAGCTAAAGAACTATATAATAAACTATCAGTTACATAGTAAACTAAGCAAAATGGTCATAAAAAGTGAAAATCAGGTATAAAAGGAAATGTAATAGTTTAAAAAATGATTCTATATATACATTCATTCATGCAGTGAATACACATTCAACTTCTGCAAGGTAATGCGGTAGCTACCCGTAAAATGGAGTTGTATAGCAATTCCATTCTCTATCTAAGCTAGAAAATATCAGACAAGGAAAAGCAGTTTTTAAGAATCTTCAACAATTATTTCTTCATGCTTCTAGTAAAGCTAAAGAAGCAAAACATATTCAACATGAAGTCAAATTACATGACCCACGACATTGAGCGAACTAGAGGGTTGACTTTGAGTGAACATGATAGGCACTTTAATAGCTAAATATATTTGATAACAAAATATATGTAATGACTGAATTGTTATTTTTGCCATTATTTTTGATCACGAAAAACCAGGAGAGGAAGTGTAGCTCTGGAGGAGAGCAAATATCTAATTTTCTAAAAAAAAAAAAAAAAAAAAAAAAAAAAAAAAGAAGCTAGTCATGTGACCTTGGGCAAGTCACTTAACCCTAATTGCCCTATCTACCCCCCTCCAATAAGTAAAAAAAAAAATAGATTTTTTTTTTTTAAAAATAACGTAGAAGAAGAGCCAAATGGCAAACTAGGCTAGTGAGTTTGACTTAGATTCCTGGCAGAATTATAGAGAGGTTTATTTCAGGGACTGTTAGTGAACAGTTAGAAAGGAAGCAGGGATCACTAGGAGCCAGTCTACCTTCATCAAAAATAAATTATAAGCCAAAATGTGCCTGATATTTCATAGTTATATTCCTATAAGTTTGAAGATGTCTGAGTAAAGTGACTTCCAATGCATCTCAGCAATTATTTTCCATGGGATTTCCCTATTTTTACTATTTCTCCCTGGATTTTGCTTTTGCTATATAGAAATGCTAAGAATTTTTCTTGGATTCATTTTCTTTCCTGTTACTATGATAAAACTATAAGTGATCACAATTAGTGTCTGAGTTTTGCTAAATAAGCTATTACCTCATCAACAGAAAAGCACAGTTTTTTGGACTCTTCCTTGATAATGTTCCTGTCTTTATTTTTTCCTCTTCTCTTATTGCTATTACATTCCTAGATCTATGTCAAATAATTGTGGGGAAAATGGAGACCCTTGGAGAACCATTCTATTTATTGCAAAAGTTTCAATGTTTCCCCATTACAAATACTTCTAGTTGATATGTGTGTTGATATGTATACATGTATATACGTGTATATACAAATCTCTCTCTATATATATGTGTCTATATCCATATATTTATTTGTATGTGAGAGAGAGAGAGAAAGAGACAGAGACAGAGACACACACACACACACACACACACACAGACTTTTAATCATACTAAAAACAACCCTTTGTGATTTGTTTGCTTTGTTGGGAGATTTTAGCATAAATGAGGACAATACGTTGTCAGATATTCCCCCACCCAAGTAACCCCCACATCCATTTATGTAGCAATGTGGTTTGGGATGTTTTTAGTTTTAATAGAAATAGATTAATTATTGTCCAAATGTCGAACCATCCTTTCAGCCCTAGTGAATATTTACCTTAACCACAGCAAATTCTCTCTGTGTGTGTGTGTGTGTGTGTGTGTGTGTGTGTGTGTGCACACTGTAATCTTTTTTGTTTGGATTTTATCAACAATTTTTGCATTCACATTTATTACTGATATAATCTATGTTTCCTTCAGCTTTATTTTTGATTCATGTATTAGGGCTATATTTGTCTTATAAAAAGAGTTTAGTAGTGTTTGATATCTCATTGTTTTAGAATAATTTCTTTAGCATGGGTGTTGAAGTCACAACTCTTGCTGAGTGACTAAAGAATCATTCCTTTTCTAATCACTTGTGGGCTCCATTTGTGTGTGTGTGTGTGTGTGTGTGTGTGTGTGTGTGTGTATCATATCTCTAGCTTCCTCCCGTCTCTTCCTTCTCCTCTATCCATTCACATAGCTTCGTAATCAGTGCTTGCTTTATTAACTGTCTAGACTTAGTGATGGAGAAAATGTGGATGAAGCATATTAAGGTTCAGGGTGTGTCTTACATACATTTGTTCTTTGGAGGGTCACTTGTTAAATGTTTACCAGTATACTTCTGCCTCCCTCTGAAGTACTGTTACATCAGACATAAGTATATATAATTTCATGTGTTTAAAAACTACGTGATATTTGTGTTTCTGTCTTCTTTTACAAATTTAACTTTGGTACTCCATATCTGGTAGACAGTTTCTTTTTCTGAATTTTTTTGGTTTGGAGAACTTTGAGAAAAATAAATTTCCTGCCATATTGAGGATGATATGATTTATAATTTTCAAAAGAACAAATTCAAACTATCAATCACAATCTTTTAAAGTTCTTGATAACTAATAAGAGAAGCAAAAATTAAAGTGTTTTTCTCTGTCAGATCTGGCAAAGATGATAAAAGATAGAAATAATGTTAGAGGGCCAGTGGGAAAACAGGCACGCCATTACATTGCTCCTTACTGGTTTGACAATTCTAGAAAACAGGTTAGGATTTTGTCACTCAACTGTCATATCCTCTGACCTAGTAATTCCTCGATTAGGCAGATATCCCAAGGGGGTTAATGTAACAGAAAGAAAGGTCCCTTACATACCAAATATTGAGATCAGCCTTGTTTGTCACAGCAAGAAGCTAGAGGCCAAATATGTCACTATCGGTTGGGAAATGATTAGGTAAATTGTGGCATATGAATGTCTGAAAATATTACTTGACATGAGAAATAATGAAAATGAGGATTTCAGGGAGAGGGACAAAGACCTCCTTCGTCTGCTGGACTGTAAAGAAAAAGAACCGATAGAACAATATGCACACTGACAATAATAATGATATAATTGAAGATAATATCAAAAGACAGAATTCAAGTCAAATACAACAAATGACTAATGCTCTTTCCAGATGACTAATATTGGACCATACTTGCTTCATCTTCTCATTTCTTTATCAGTTAGGTTTATTTAGTGATGCCATGGATACAGCTGTGGGACTAGAGTCAGGAAGATCTTAGTTCAAATCTGACCTCAGAACTCTTCCTAGCTGTGTGACCTTGGGCAAGTCATTTTACTTCCTCCTGACTCAGTTTCCTCATCTGTAAAGTAAAGATAATAATCACATCCACCTTCTATGCTCATTGCCAGAATTAAGTGAGATAATGTTTATAAAGAGCTTTGTAAACCTTCAGGCCCTACATGAATGCTAGCTATTGATATTCACAGTATTATTGTTGTTATAGAGTAAGGCAAGGAATTATCAAAACTTTCTAGAAAAGGACTATTGTTGAAAAATAATTTTTTTTAAAAAAAGAATTAGCTTCGATCAATGTGCCTTTGAGGTGAAAAAAAGTTTCATAACTGTAGTAGGGAAAAGGCATGTAGAAGAAAAGAAAAAAATGATATGACAAGAACTGACATTAATTAGGGATCTTAGTTCCACAAGCTCTTTCCTCCCCAAAGTCTTGTCAGACTAGGCTGTCCGAGTATTGTTATCTAGTGTTCAAGATAAGCTCCAAATTGGGTCTCCACTGATCATAGGATTATAGATTTCTAGCTAAAAGGGACCTCTGGCATCTAGTCCAACCCCGGATTTTATCCTATATCTTGATGAGATTTAGTGTCTTGCCCAAACTAGCACACGTAGTAAAAGTCGGGGGTGACACGTGAATGGTCCTCTTCCCACTACACCCTGAGTAAAGATATGGATCTTGAAAAGTAGAGGATGAAGACATATGTCACTGAATTTATGGCTGGCCTTTTTGCCTAGCCTTTTGCCAGTTATGTGTTTACACCCACTAAACTTTTATAACCTAGTCCAAGGCTTTCCCTAGCAATATGAACAGCATGAGGCAACCCTCTTTCTCTAAGATCTTACCAGCTCCTACTGGCTTAATTAAAATCTCTCTACAGAAGTCCAACATGTCCAGCCTTGACTTGTCTCTGCATTACCAGCTGGCTCGTGGACACTTCCAACTGCACAGCCCACAGGCATATCAAAGTCAACATGTCCAAATGAGACATGCAAAAAAATATATCTTTCATACCCCCCAATTTTTTTTCCTTCCCAACTTCCTTGTTTTTGTTGAGCATGATATCATCCTTCTGGTTTATAACCTGGAGGATATCCTAAATTCCTCACTTTATTTAAAACTTGGCATCCAGTCAGGCACCAAATCTTATTGCATCTACCTCCAACACAGGTCTTGAACCCAGTCCTTTCTCAGTGATGCCACAGCCAACACACTAATCCTGGCTTTTACCACCTCTCATGTGGACTATTGTAAACCTTCCTTATTGGTTTCCCCACTTCAAGTGCCTCCCAATATCCAACCCTTCCTTTCTGCAGCTTACCAAATGAAACATTCCTGACGCACAGTCTGACCATGCCACTCCTCTGTTCAAAAAATTCAAAAAACTCCCTAGTGCCTCTAGGATGAAATGCAAATCCCTTCATTTGGTTTTTATGCCCTTTACAATCTGGCTGAAGCCTGTCTTTCCAGGCTCTTTTTTTTTTAATGTCATTACTGTAATATAGTGATCTGACTGCCTTTCAGCCAAATTGGCTCCTTTGCTCTTCCTCTACATCACATTCCACCTCCTGGCTTCATTCTTGTGAGCTTAGAATTCTGAGTCTCATCCCAAAGTCCACCCAGATGTCACCTCCTACCTCATCTCTCCAGCTGTTATTGTCACATTCCTTCTCCTCAGTTTCTCTCTCCCACCCCACCCAGAATTTTCTTGCATTTACCTTGTACACACTTTCTATTGAGCTATCTTGATATTCTTTTTGTCAAGGTTTTATCTTCTTATCCCTAGCACCCAAGACAGTTTCTGACTCATGATAAATGCTCATTGTTTTAATTGTGGTTGGCAATAAAAAAATACACATACACAAGGAAAACTATCTAGTTTACAAGAATTCCAAGTACTATATCCACCTACTGCTAACAAAGTCTTCTTTTCTTTTTCCCCTTCCAAAGTGCATGGACCAAATACAACACTAGTCTTGAGTTTCAGGGTTTCATTTTTGTGGTGTTTGGTTGATAGGTTGGTTTTTGTTGTTTTGCTTTGTGTTGTTCTTGGTTTGTTTGTTTTACCTTCATCTACATAGAATTCAAAGTAAAAATGATCCTGAGTAAGAGCTGCTAGCAACAACAGTTCTGCCTTCCTGACCATGGTAACAATCCCACATTCACTGGAGAACTTTCTCTACAGTCGTGGATTTATTTTTCTACCTGGTCAGTTATTTGTGGTTGTTCTGGGATTTAACCTGCCCATCCTTCCATGAGGTTCTATCTTATCATCATCATCATCATCATCATCATCATCATCATCATCACTAGCATTTATGTAGTTCATTAAGATTTGCAAAGCATTTTATAAATAGCACATTCTATCCTGACCATAATCCTGGGATGTATGATGCTTTTACAAATGAGGAAGAAGACAGAGATTAAATTACTTTCCCAGGGACATATAGCTAGTAAGTGTTTAAGGAAGGATTTGAACTCAGCTCTTCTTAACTCCAGGTCCTGCGTTCTATCCACTTGGCCACTTAGCTATTTACTTTTTAAAAAATCTCTGTTTCTAATATCTAGAACAATAGTTGTGTATGACCAAGATTACATCCCTTAACTGTTATCTCAAAAGTGACATGGTGTCTTTGGTCTTACTTTCCCATTTCTTCCACTTCACACGCCAGTTCATGGTTGGTTAGAATGAAGTCCAGATTAGTAGTTTTCCTCATTAGGAAGATATATGCAATATCCCTTCTCACCCTCCCTCACATGTAAAATTGGGATGGTAAGGGTATATACATCCCAGAGTTGTGGTGAAGACAAAATGAGGTAATGTTTGTAAAGTGCATTTTGGCCTTAAAGGACTAGAGGAATGCTCTCTATTCTTATAAACATTGATCTGTCTCTGACCCCTTCAACCAGATCTGTTTCCTTGGAGGAAGCAATACCCCTCTGGGGCTTACTATTTAATAAGAAATATCCGATTTCATGATATCTCAGTGACATTTTCTCTAGTGCTGTGATAAAATAATTATTTTTTCTATTTTTTTCTATTATATTTTAATCATTACTGCTGAGAAGTTTTTTTTAATTTGACATTTTAAATAATGTTATTTTATTATATATAGGAATTGGTTCGAATAGACGTATTTCTTTGTTTTGCCTTCCTCTAAATATAGTTTGTACAGAATAGTAAAGTAGAATTGTGGCCTTGGAGTCAGGAAAATCTAGGTTCAAGTCCCATGTTCACTGGGTTTTTCTGGACAAAATCACTTAACCTCTCAGGGCCACAGGCAACTTTCTACGATTACAAATTACAGAGAAAGCCTTGATCTTTATTGATATAAGGAATTTCCTCATCATGTGTATCCTATGCAAATAAAATCATCAGTCTGGTCCAAAGAAAAATAGATCTTTATGAATATAAGTGGTATGTATGTATGTATGTATGTATGTATGTATGTATATGCCTGGATATATGTATATGTATTGTGCATACACACATATATTCATAATCATAAAGTCATTGCTCTAGTCCAAAGAAAATTGCCCGTGTGTGCATATGTGTACAAACATATATGTATGTACATATACAAACACATATAGATAATTTTTCTTTGGACCATGATTTTATGGTTATGTGTCATATACGTGTGTATATTTATATATATATACCTACACACAGATATATACACTCCTAAAGATTCACTTTTCTTTAGAATAGACCAATGATTTTATTTTCATAGAATATTTTCTTACACAAATACATGTGAGTCAAAAAATATGGCCCTGTTGTCTGTGATTAAATCTCTTGTGAAGTGCCAACATACACATACGCATGAATATTTGAGTAACTATATGTATGTATATATATATATATATATATACACACACACACACACACATATATACGTACATGCACAATACACACATAACCATTTGTGTGTTTATCTTTCACAGACCTAATTATAGAAGTCAGACTTTCAGAATACATTTAAAATACATGTTTTACTAATGAACAAATCAATAAAAAATATTTCTTAAGCATTTATCATGTGCCAGTCCCTGTGCCAAGTTCTGGTGATACAAACAGAACAAACAAAATGGTCCCTTCCCTCTGGAAGCTGACATTCACATAAACAAGACAACATATTAAAAAAAAAAAAGTTTCACTGCAGTGTAGACAGAAACACCCAGTATTCCTAAGGATGTAGAAATGAGGGAGATAGCAAGGCCCAGGGGTCCTTAATTATATATATAAGTAGGTGATATGTGTAGTGCCAAGGGACTACACGATAAAGGGCAAGGCAAATGGTAAGACCCGGATGAAATAGTCTTAGGGCAGATGATAAAACATTAACATTCTCTGTCTCAATGGAACAGTTACTGCCATCTCATCCAAGGTGTATGAGCAGTCAAGCAGCCCAGGTAAAGGAGGAACATGGTAGGTCTTCCTGCTTCCAGGTCTTTACAGATGGGTTCACATCATGATGCCTAATCTATTCGTTAAAATTATCCCCTAGCTTATCTCTTTTCTCTCACATGCTGATTCTGAACAATGTTGTTCATAGGCTCCTATTTCTGGGTCCATCTTCTTACCAACGGCTGCCACCCCTCAGTACTAGCACCGCTAGATCATTCAGAGGGTGACAGAGTTGGAGCTGGCTGGCACAGCATGAATCACTTGACAAAGATTAACTTTGTCAGCCATGTTATAAAAATTTAAAGAACCCCAACAGCAATGAATCGGGATGTTTGCCTTTGATGCAAACAAATGCTCCTTGGTTGGCACCAACGATCCTGGTTTTCTTTGAAGTTCTTGACTTCAGACATGGGTTTAACAATATCTTGACAACTTTTAGTCATTAAAGGTCTTATAACTGTTTTTATAAGAGTAAGAATGTATATCTGAGTTGCCTTGAAGGGTCCTAGCACAGATAATTAGATTTTGCTTATATAAAATTCCTTTTGAAGTCTTCCAAGCTAAAGAGATTGTTTACCTTCTGATTCTTAGCTCAGAGTTTAGCATGTTTTGCTGATAGCTTTTCTCCTCCTCTCCTGGGAGTCTGAGTGGTGGAGAAGTATTGCTTTGTAAGGTTGGTAGAGAGTGTCAAATTGCTTGGAGAAAAAAGGACCTTATGAGTTTGTTCACAATGATAATCTCTGTTTCCAACAACCACATTTCCACAGAAACCAACTAAGCTTCATGTCCTCAGTGGACAGTCAGGGGGAGAGAAATAAACAGTAGGAATAGCTGAAACCTCAAACAATCTGTGTTCTATCTTAGCTGAACATCTTCTGTAAATACCTTCTTAATGACAAGTGTGGAAAGAGAATTCTGGAAAGTATATTAAAAACAAAATTTTCTAATCCTTCCAAGAATTAGAATCAAAGTAGATTAGATCATCCCCTCGGTGAGCTTTTTATAGTTATTTCTTTTCCAGTTTTCCATGCTTCACAAAAGACCTTTGTATGAAAATTATTCCCATCTTCAAGCACTTGATCCCTGTTGACATTTAAATGTTTTCTTGAAACTTCACTAAGAAGTTATATACTTCCATTTTCATGCATCTGTGATCACATCAATGCGGTCACTCCTTCCACCAGTTGCAATCACAACTCATTTATTCCTCCTTCTGTGAGACTTGTCCATGGCTTCCCATAAATTTTCCATAAATTACCTGCCTTACATACTAGAGTTTTTCCTACAACTGTTTTAATATTATGGTTTACCAACTCAGTACTTGGCTGACCATTTTTGTTATGTGTCTGACCCACCTACATTTCTGATCATACATTTCCTGGATGCTATGTTTTACGCTTATTATTGACAAAAATTTTTAAATTTCACTAAGACTTTGAGACATTCAGTAGAGGATTGGCAGTAAAGGAAGGGAGATATGTTTTCAATACTAATAGGGATAGTGGATTGAGTCCTTGGGCAAATAGTTGACAGAGAAATAATGGCACTGCTGAACTGATGCTTGGAACAAGAAGGGGAATGAGAGGAATGTGTCTGTACTGCCCAAATTCTGTGGCATGGCAGATGGTGAAATGGCCTGGGTGAGTTGGTTGGGTCTGATCTATGGTCAGCTGCAGGACAGGAATTATGAAGCCAGGTCATTTAAATTTTTCGGGAACTGGGGCATGAATTCTGGAAGTCCAGATGAGGAGAAACCTGGTCTCAGTGGTGTCAGATCAGATTGCTAGATAACCTCGTTCCGTGAAAATTGTTACCAAAAGAGTAATAAGCCTATCCCATTTTCCATCTATTGTCATCCTCATTGTATAAAGGAAAATAATTTATACAACCTATACTATTTTTTATTTTTACCTACCTATACTCTCCCCTTTAGTTTACATGTCACTTGTAAATTCCTGGCAATTCTTATTTCTGCTCTCTCAGAGATAACACACACTTTAGATATAAAATTTTAAAAAAACTAAAATTCACCCAATCGATCATTTAAAAGCACATAAATCGTAAAATCCCACTTCTTCTCAGGGTGTATGTCAGGATTTAAACTCAGGTCTTCCTGACATCAGGTCCATTCCTCTATCCACTATGTCACTTAGCCTATAAGACATGGGTAAATCTTGTCTACCTTGCAAGTTTTTAAAAGCAAGGAATATGTTCTGTACCTTTTTTTCCTTCTCTGTATCTAGAAAAGTGTCAGCAGCAGCAGCAGCAGCAGCAATATCGGCATTTACACAACTGGTTTACAAACCTCTCTACCTATATTATCTCATTTGAGCCTATGGCATAGGTGTATGGGTATTATTCTCCCATTTTATAAATGAAGAAACCAAGAATTAGAAAAGTTAAAGGCTTTGCAGAGGGTCAAATCATTCTATTCTCTGTTGGAGGGAGAATTTGAAACCAATTCTCTTCTGCCTCCATCCCACGCTATTTCTTTTTTAAAAAATGTATTTTCTTGGGGCTGCTAGGTGGCATAGTGAATAGAGCACTGGCCCTGGAGTCAAGAGGATCTGAGTTTAAATCCAGCCTCAGACTCTTAACACAAAAACTAGCCGTGTGACCTTGGGCAAGTCACTTAACTCCAATTGCCCTGCCTACCCCCTTCCAAAAATTTTTAAAAAAAAAGTATGTTCTTTTCAATTCATAGAACAAAACAAGTATTTCCAAAGCACAATACAATAAAAAATAAAATTAAACATGAAACTGCAGATCTACCACGTACAACTTGTTATTCCCTTCAAATATACAAGTTATCATATAAATTTCTTTTTTTTTCTGTCCCCTGCCCTAGAGATCACCACCATTAAACACAAGTAGGTATATCTCTATCTATCTATCTATCTATCTATCTATCTATCTATCTATCTATCTCATATAATAAGAATTGCATATAGAGCTGGAGACAAACTGGCCAATTTGCTAAGACTTGCACCATTTACCTTATACTCATTCTATGATAAGAAAAATTCATATTTGTACAGCATTTTAGGGTTTACAAAGTATATCACTCACAACAACCCTGTGAAGCAGCTGGTGTGTGATGGCTCCCATTTTGCAGATGAGGAAAACTAAGGCTCCTCAAAATCAAATGACTTGGTCATAGTCATACAGTTAACAACCCTCAGAGTACAGATTCAAAGCTGTGTCTTTTTGCTACAAGTCTGGGGTTCTTCTTATCCTACCACCCTGATTATTTGGGATCATAGCATCACAGCTGAAAATAAACCCTAGACATCATCTGGTCCTGTCTTCATTTTATATTAAGATGAAATTGAGGCTCTGAGAGTTTCTATAACTTGGGGAAGGTCGCAGAGGAAGTGAGTGGCCGGGCATTCTAGCTTGGACTATTGGATTTCATAAAATAGTTAAAAATAAGAAGACACATTTTGGAGTGAATAGACAGCTTAGACCCTACCTTCAATTTAACAAACATTTCTTGAATACTTATTATGTGTCAGCTGCAAGGATCCCCATCAACTGGGGAATTTTGTATTGTATCGCTGTGATGAAATACTACTGTGTCACAAGAAATGATGAGCTCAATGATCTTTATGGAAAGACTTGCAAGAAATGATGAAAAGCAAAATGAGCAGAACTAAGAAAACATTGTATACAGTAACAGAATACTGCTTTAAGAATCACTTTAGGTGACGTAGTCATTGCTTATTATAAATACACAAATTACAAATAGATTATTATATATAGATTATTATTATTATTAATAGATTATTATATATATATAGATAGATAGATAGATAGATAGATAGATAGATAGATAGACAGACAGATATGGTAGATAGATAGATAGATAGATAGATAGATAGATAGATAGATAGATAGACAGATAGATAGATAGACAGACAGATATGGTAGATAGATAGATAGATAGATAGATAGATAGATAGATAGATAGATAGATAGACAGACAGATAGATAGACAGACAGACAGCTCTATATGCAATTCTTACTTAGTTTGTCCATATAAATGTCTTAAGCAATTTGGAAAATGGGAAGAACAAAAGGCACCATAATGTAGTGACAAGGGAATTGGGAGTTTGGCTCCTAGCCCCAGCTCTGTCCCTAACTTGCTGTGTGATCTTGCATTGGTTACATAACCTCTCTGGACCTGAATTTCTTCAGCTATAAGATGAGTGGTCTGGATTAGATAACATCTAGATTCCTTTACAGTTCTTTTGTGGAGTCTGGAATTTTAATGGGAATGATCCATAAGAAAATTACACTGGAAATAATTTGATTTTATGGAAAAAAGAAACCAGTGAAATACACACACATATACATATATGTATGTAAATAAATATATACATGCATATATACACATATGTAAATAAATGTGTACGTGCATGTGGATGCACACACATGTGTGTATGTTTCATAGCATATAGATTTTTATGCCCTAGTTCAGGTCCTTATCACCTTCATTAAGAGCCTTCTAATTGGTCTTCCTGCCTCAAGCCTCTCCCCACTCCAACCACGCACATATATTTTCCTAAAGAGTTAAGTAGGACCATGTTATTTCCCACCCCCACCCCCCCCCACTCAGTTGTTATCTGTTACCTCTAGGATCAAATATGAAGTCACTTGTGTTGATATTTAAAGCTCTTCACAATCTGGCATCTACTTCCTACCTTCCCAGTCTCCTTACATTTTCCTCATGGCCACATATTCTGTGATTCAGCAACATTCTCTTGCCTAAAATTGCTGGCTCCTATCTCAGCACCTTTGTATAGGCCTCCCCTACTCCATCTGTTTCCCCCACCACACCCCCGCCATGGCTAGAATACTCCCTCCTGACCTTTACCTTTTAGCATCTCTAGATTCCTTCAAGACTCAATTCAAATCCCACCTACTGCATGGGGCCTTTCCAGTCCTACCCACAGCTAGAACTATTTCCTCTAAGACTTCCTTCTGTCTGTTCTGTCTGCGTCTTGTATGTACCAATTTATTTAAATGTTGCCTCCCCAATTCATATGTAAGTTCTTTGATGGCACAGACCACTGTTGCCTTCCTTTGTACTTCTAACACTTAACTGAGTTCTTTCGAGTCAACATGATGTAATAAAGATCAAGTTGGATTTATAGTCAGGATTTGGGTTCAAATCCCAGATCTGCTGATTACTTCTGTAACTATAGCCAAGCCCAGAGCCTAGCACATAGTGTTTTTGTCAACTGATTAAAGAAAGAACCTTTTAAATTTTTCATTTTTCTAGGCAAAGGAAAAGAGTTGATTGGCAATTCTGTTTGTAGGCAAACATATGGCAAACATTTATAATCTTAATTGGCCAAAATTAAGCTAAAGTTGAAAATGTGATTACTAATGAATTGTGAGTTATCATGAGCACGTTTGTAACTGTTGTATGTTTCCCACACCTGCATTAATTAGTGTATCCTTTCTCGTGATCCTTCTGTATACATTCCAGATGTCACAAGCTTTGCATACTTAGTGAGGAATTCCTTTAATCAATTTAGTTATATGCCTGTAACACACGTTGCCCTGTAACACTAGCATTGTTCAAAAGCAGTGTGTGCATTTGTAAAGACAAATATATAGTTCACAAGCCATGGTTAAAGGTTTATCAAATTTTCTAAAAACAATCAAGGCCATGTTTTGAGGTTAGTATTTTCCTATATCCTATTTGAACCCTGACAAATCTGCTATTGATCCCTAAAGTCTCATCTATTAGTCCTTCTATCCTGCTACACAAATATTCTTTTTAATGGGGACAGGCATCATCCCCAAACTATTTCCAATCTATAAACATATTTTTTCATCCACTGGATCACATCCACTCTGGGAAATGAACAATGTCCTCATTGGCTTAAAGTTTCTATTTCTCACCATTGGATAGAGAACTGGCCACTGAGTTGGGAAGATTTGAGTTCAGGTCTCACCTGTAACCCATACTTGCTTAGTGATACTTGGCAAGTCTCTTAACCAGGCAGTGCCCCCAGGAATTAAGTTTGTCAGTTGTAGAACAGTTGTGGATCTACATTAGTAGAAGGAGTTTCCTCACTGGGTGTTCCCCACACACAGGTCTAGACCAAAATAATAAGAATAATAACCTCTGCAAACCTGTCCAAATCAGTGTTATTTTCTTTGGACTGAAATTTTAGCAGGTAAGAATTCTGTTTACAGCCTTTCCATACGGTGCCTAACACAATGTTGTTAGACATTTCGTACGTGATCATGGGATCACAGATTTAAAGCTGGACAATAGCACTCAGAGAATAATATATCGGCATGCTCTAAGCCTAGAGCCCTCTTTGATCAGTCACCCTCTCCCACTCCTCATTACAGTTTTATCTTCCTTTATTTCAGTCTCAGGAAACTGAATGTAAACAAAAGCTCTACACTGGACTGGTTTTTGCTATTTCCTTTTTGCTATATTTTTTAAATTAAATTTCCTCATTTTACAGATGAAGAAATTGATACCTAGAAAACAAACTTAGGATTCTGTAGTATGCTCATTCAGTAGCCTCTACAAATCTCACTCTAATTATTACTGTCTTTTAACTGCACCTACCATCCCATGACAGACCTTTCACATTTGTTCATGTGAAATGAAAGCCTTCCCTCTTGCTTTCTAAGTTCTACCAAAAGTTGAGGGTCTTGCTCAAGTCCAAAGGCCTCCAAATGACTTTCTTTGACTTTACACTAGCCCAATTAAAATCCAGTTGTTCTAAACTGAGTAGTCTATTCCCATTGTTCAACGTCAAGTCTGGAACAAAATAAGCCTATCGTAGACCTTCTAAGACGAACTGAACACCAACAACATTAAAATAGAAAGGATATTCAGCAAAGATACAGCATTGATTTGTTTGAGAACAGTTCCCACCACCCTTGCATTTGTCACAGTGGCTCAATTCAGTCCACAGCATATGTCAAAGCTATGAGTGACTCCTCACATGCTGGACTTTTTTTTTTTTAACTTAGTCAACCAGCAAGCCATGTTGAGAAATCAAGTCTACATCCATTGGATAAACCAAGTTTGACAGTTTAATCACATTTTAGAGGAAAATAATAGATTGGCCTCTGTGGCAGTAAACTTAGGAGATGCTGCTTCTATCACATTCTATGAACCATTATATTTCCTAAAGACATAGTGTTCTAGGAGCATTTAGGGGTATATTGGACAGGAGCACTGCACTAGTGTAGTCAAAGAAAGTCATATGGAGGCCTCTGGACTAGAAGCAGACCCTCAACTTTTGGTAAAATTTAGAAAGCAAGAGAGAAGGCTTTTATTTCCTATTACTTTCTATTTGTCATATCTATCTATCTATCTATCTATCTATCTATCTATCTATCTATCTATCTATCTATCTGTCTATCTGTCTCTCTGTCTCTCTCTCCATCCATCCATCCATCCATCCATCCATCCATCCATCCATGTATCTATCTATACAGAGACTTTGCTTTTATGCAGACTGACCCCCATGGCAGGGATGATTTTCTTCACTTCTTGGAGTCCCTTTTCCTCTTCAAAAGAGTTGAACTTGCAAAAACACCTTAGCCTTCCTTAAGACCTCTCTTGATTTTCCCAGCTTTCAGTGTTTCATGTCATTCCACCCACCAAAATCCCCCCCATATTGTTTATTTTACATTGACTTATCCACATCCATGCTATTTCCACTGATACAATATAAGATTCTTGAGGGCAGGGAATATCTATTTTTGTCTTTGTATTTTCAACATCTACCACAGGGCCTGGCCACACATCAGGTGTTTAATAAATGCTTGCTGATTTTAATTAATTTTGTTTTTTAAATCATCTTGGCACAGCCATAGTGTCGACAGTACTTTTGCTTTGGAGATAATAGTAACACAGTTGGCTTAATAGATTGAGATTTGGGAAGCTTTGAAAACTTTAATAATTTTAGACAGATAGATTTTAATTGATTTGTTCAAGACAGGATTGAGAAATTCTTGATATTTACCACCTTTTTAATGTCTTATTTTAAAACATTTCCCTTTTATATTTACCTATAATATTGAAACCACTGTTGTTAATTCCAATGAATTATTTTTTTTCTTTTTAAAGTCAGTCAATTCACCATTTGAAATTGTTGTTGATATGGGATCTTCTTAATCTGGGGACCTTGAACTTTATTTTAAAATATTTTTATAACTGTATTATAATACAATTCATTTCCCTTTTAATCACATGTATTTTGTTGTATATACTTAAAAACATTATTCTGAGAAGGGGCTCATAGGTTTCACCAAACTGATGAAATAGATCCATACACACAAATACACACACAAAAGGTCAGAACTCCTGATTTCCAGGCTCAGGTTTTTTGGTGCTTTTGACTGCTCTAATGTAGGGGGCGATGTCAAGGGTTAACTCTGAGGGGTCTGCCATGGGCCTGAATCCAGGCCAAGGACCCCCTTGAACTTGTTCCCATCCCCCTGGGCCCATTATCTCAGAATGTTGACTTACCACCCTCTGGTCATCATCCTTCCATGCTGGGGAGGCTCAGAATATTCTGGCCGTTCCTGGAACCCTGGCCACTTGAATGATACAGATAAAGTAGTGACACATGAGATAAGAAAGCAGGGAAGTGTCCTACGGGAGTAGCCTCCTGCGAAGTTGCAAGTTAGGTGCCTCATGTAACAAACTATGTGAAGTTTTCCATGAGAGAGTATGATGTAAGTTCTTCAGCTACAGAATATAAACCCTAATCCTCAGATGCTTAATTGGAATTTGACTAGCATGCATGCAATAAATGTATGAATGCTTTCAATTCCCGCCTGGCCCACGTTATTTCACACTCCTCTGTGAGGTACCTCACCTCATGATGGCATCACTCTAGAGAGATTTTTTCTCCCTCCAGGTAGTTAATTTTAGGTTTCATTTGGCACAAACAAAACCAAAAATAATGCAACATATTTTATTCATCTTGATCCCTCCTCAGTCTGGTGTTTGGGTTGGTGGTACTGATGGCCAGCTCAGTTACCATCTCTACAGTGATGACTTCTTGAAAACATATTGTGAGTCATCTCTGCATAGTAAGATTTCTTACACAACAAGAGTACTTCCTTGTCTTTGACACTGTGTTCCAAATATTTTCTGAAACCCCTATTTAGCATTTATTTGCATCTTCTTATTTTTCCCATGATCAACATTGGACATGAAGATCTTGGTCTCACATCACCTTTGTATATCCTATTGTCAATGTCTCATGGCTAATTCTAATTAGCCAGTTATTGTTCATCTTGAAATATTGGACTGAATGGTGTTGGGTAATTTTTTTTTTAATTCACTTAATGACTCAGGTGAACTTCTTGAATGGTCTAAGGACAGAAATGTTTCTACTATCTTTGGATGATAGCTACTTCAATGGGCTACCCTCAGGAAGAAAGAGAAATAAGGCATTGAGGGATTTCCTAAGGCATTTTCAATCTATAATCTATGACCTTGTTTTGTGAGTTACCATCATTTGATTTCTAGTATCATTGAAATTAACATAATACCTAAGTTCATTGACCAAGGATCCCCCCATTCTTTTTTGTATAAAATACTCATGACGTGATTAACTTTTTATAACACGTTTCTTAAATGAATTAAAGTTTTTTTATGATTTGCATTTTTTATACAGAATTTTTCTAAGTTTTTGAGAATACATGCAAATACTATAATAAAATTTGAACTATACACGATAGACAGAGTCCTGGTTTTGAGAAGTTTACATATGCCAAGCTAATGAACTATTAATGTTTCCACTAGGAATTGAACTTAACATCAATAATTGCTACTTTTTAAAATCATAGTTGTTAACAGGAGGAAAGCACCACTGTGCTTTATTCCTAACTATATGTACAAATATGATACCACTTAGTGTAACTTTCAAACCTTGGAAACCAAAAAGTTTGAGTAGAGAAAGCATTGGAAAACCAATAAATACACAAGATTATTCTTCTCATGTGAGAAATTAAACCTAGCATTACCTTCTCAAAATTAGTAGTTTTATTGTTCCCAAAAAATATGGCTATTATAGGGGAAAATGAGCTGGGGAAAAATGAAAGATGACTTATTGTGAAAAAATAATTTTAGAAGATTATTAAGAATTTTCAGAAGTATAGCTGAATTAGATCAATAATTGCAAGAGAATTTTTATAGGTGGTGCAGGATATTTAATTAGGGTGTACCCCAAGGAAATTTTATTTTTATGGAAAAATTTTATTGACTACTCAAATATACGAAATGTTATTTTATTTATCAAACAAAAAAACTAAAAAAAAAAAAAGTATTTTGTTAAAAAAAATAACAACTGAACTTTAATCATTTAAGAGACCCAACCAGGATTTGGATTGTCCAATCTCCTGTAGATGACATAGTCATAGAAAGTAAAAGACTGATAACAATGGAACAAGTAGGTGTTACTGTATTGACGTCCAGTGATCCCTTTATGAATAGTGAATATACTTTTCTAATGAAATTAAAGGGAACATCATTGGATGTGCAAAAATTGTGTGGGATTTTGCAAATATTTAAAGGTTTAAACTTTGAGTAAATTGAGTTGTTCAAGCAAAGAAGACCAGAAGCATATAAGAGAAGTGACACCATGTAAAGATGAGAGTGTATTGATCTCTCTGTCTCTCTCTGTCTCTCTGTCTTTGTCTCTCTCTGTCTCTGTCTCTCTGTCTCTGTCTCTGTCTCTCTCTCTGTCTCTCTCTCTCTGTCTCTCTCTCTCTCTCTCTCTCTCTCTCTCTCCCTCTTTCTCTCTCCTTCTCTCCTTCTCCCTCTCCCTCCCCTATTGACCATGTTGTTTTTGAAGTAGAAGGCTCAAACAGTAGGAAACACTGCTAAAGACATACACTTTCAACAGATACAAATAAATATAGCCATTTGAGGGAGAAAGCAACTTCCATGATCAAGGCCTCTGGCAGCAAAAAAGAGAGCCAGCTATGGACTCAAGAGAATTAACCCTGGCAATCAAAGTAAAGCAGTTGAGACAAGCAGATCTGAAAGCCCACTTGAGTAAACTTCACAGTATAGAAAATATGTATTTTTTACAAAGGGAAAACTTTGTGAGGGCTATACTAAGAGAGAAAAGATGGGGAACCTAAACTACTACCATAGCTGTGAATTGCTTTGGCTATATGAGTTTCATACATGTATACCTTACTACCATCCATTATGCTCTTCAATTTGTGCCGAATTTTGCCATCGATGTGGACAGTAATGGTGGGAGGGTATGTCCCACATCTATGAGAGGAGGGTGATCTTGATTATTAAATTAATCAATTATCAATTTTATTAATTATTAAATTATTAATAAATTATAATAAATGGTTTATATATAATAAATATCATATATAAATAACATAATGAATAATTAAATTGATTTGAAATGATTAATTTTATTAATTATTAAAGAATTCATTATTTAATCTGCTTTCTAAGAACTAATTGTCAGCTACTAGCTGACTTCTAATGGGAAGCACACCAGTGCTGGCTTGGGAAATATATTAAGATGAGTAAAAATGTACAAGATACCCACTCCTAGTACCCAAGAGTAGTATTTCCCTCTATATTTCCCACCCATGTGTGTATGCAACAGTTTGAAAAATGTTCCAGAGGGGGTGTTACACTTTAAAAATACAAACTTTACAACGCATTTATTTTAATTCATCCTTTCTCCTTATCTTCTGACACTGCAATGCCCTGTCAGTCAGCCTCTCTGCTTCAAATATTTCCCCATTCTAGTTCATTCTATACTCAACTGTCAAATTCATCTTCACATTCACCTATGTTTTTCAAATTGACCTAAAATACAGGTCTAATAACATCAGTCCTCTATTTATGGAAAGCCAACGACTCCCTGTTATACCTCCAAGATCAAACATAAAACCCTCTCTATGACCTGGACCCTTCCTACCTTTCCAGTCTTCTTATACTTTCCTCCCTTCTACATACTTTGCAATCCAGTGACATGGACCTCTTTGCTTTTCCTCTCAAAGATACCCACTCTCCCAACTGGCCGCATTTTCATGATTGGAATGACCTTCCTGTTCATTTCAACCTTCTTTCTGGAAGAGATCTTTCCCAATCCCCTTAAATCGTAGGACCTTCCCCCTAAGACTACCTCCATTTCATCCTGTATATGTTCCTTGTATATATCTGTTTGCATGTTGCTCCCCCACAAGACTGTGAGATTCCTGAGACAGGGAACTACTTTTTAACCTTTCTTTGAGTTCTTGATGTTTAGCATCAGGTGACTGCCTAGAACACAGTAGGAAGTGCTAGTTGTATACAGTAATAGTAACACTGCAGTAATCAATGATGATAGCTCTATAGAACTATGGAGTCTGTAGACTGAAGTATACTATTTTCCCCTTTTTGTTGTTTTGTTTTTTCTAGTGGTTTTTCTTTTTTGTTCTGATTATGCTTTTGCAACATGGCTAATGTGGACACATGTTTAAGATGATTATACATGTATAACCTACACCAGATTGCTTGCTGTCTTGGAGAGGAGGGAAGGAAAAGAGGGAGAAAAAATTTTAACTTAAAATCTTATAAAAATGAAGGTTGAAAACTATCTTTACATGTAATTGGAGAAAACATTATTAAGTGTAAAAAATAAAAAATATATACTAAATCTTAGTTTACTGACTGACCCTAAAATATAGAATAATTTTTTTGACCTTATCTTCTTGGCTAATAAAGTCTTACCAACTAAACCCTGTTCTTCTAGCCTTACCCTTTGCCAGGGAGTGCTTATGATAGAGCTTAAGCACAAGTGAACATAGATACATTCTTTCTTTCTTTCTTTCTTTTCTTCTTTTCTTTCCTTTCTTCCATCCATCCTTCCTTCCTTCTTTCTCTTTCTTTCTCTCTCTCTTTCCTTCCTTCCTTCCTTTTTTCTTCCTTTCTTTCTTCCTTTCTTCCTTCCTTCCTTCCTTCCTTCCTTCCTTCCTTTCTTTCTTCCTTTCTTCCTTCCTTTCTTCCTTCCTTCCTTCCTTTCTTCCTTCCTTCCTTCCTTCCTTCCTTCCTTCCTTTCTTTCTTTCTTTCTTTCTTTCTTTCTTTCTTTCTTTCTTTCTTTCTTTCTTTCTTTCTTTCTTTCTTTCTTTCTCTTCCCCACTTATGACAGCCAGCGCTTCCAGGCATGGAGACAAGATAAAGTGGCATCTATAAAGAACAAAAATAAATCTGTTTTGGCTAGATCATAAAATACATAAAGAGGTGTGTGAGGATAGAATAGTAAATGAGTGTCAGTTTGTGCAGAGCTCTGAATGTCAAATGCAGGAGTTTATATTTGATCATTAAGGTGATAGAGAACCATTGGAATTTATAAGCAAGAAAATAGCTGAGTCAGTGAACCTAGAGAGACAGAGGTAAAGAAACAGAGACAGACACAGACATAGATTGGCAGCCCATATCAGGGCTTGGAATTTTCACACTAAGTGACAACCACCTTCTCAAAGAAGAATATTTTGCTGAGAAAGCTTCCCAGCAGCACTGGACTTTAGATCATCCCCGCTTCAGAGAATCTATCAGGCGTTGCCTTAGAATCAATCATTGGTCTTGAAGTTCTTCAAATTGCCAAGAGGCTTAAGTGAATAACTTGGCAGACCCTTATGTATGCCCCTGAGCAAAAATGCTCAAACAAGATCATCAAGGTTTATACTCTGACTATGACAAATAATGATAAGGAGAAATGTTTTCCTGGTTCCGAGGTAGACTTATCACAGAAGTAGTAGCATCTGAGGAGTGGTTGGCAAAGGAGTGCAGGCATAGAGGGAAAATAGAGGTTGCAGAGAAAAGTAACAATTGTCATAAGATTGGAAAATTGAAAAAAAGAGAAATAACTACCTTTCACAGGGAAAAAAAAAATACCTCATCACAAAATGTATATATGCCCAAGCTTTAGGCATCTGCCAGAGGTAGGATTCAGTGCCACAAATTCAAATATGCCCTGAAAATAGCTGCAGCTGACTCAAAGCACAAGACAGTCTTCACAAATATAATTGCAGTATGGAGTGGATTCTTAGTGACTTACTGATCTTTTTCAGTGCATTCACATACATTCACCTTAATATAATCAGCACCACGAGCTTGGTAAATCCTTACATATTCATCTCGCTATGTTGGATGTCCCACAGATAACTGCTAGAAAAGTCCATCTACTCTTTCCATTTAGTATACGGATATTTGTCCTAGAGGAAGTTCAAATTGATACCATGGGGGCTAATGATAGAGAGTGAGATTCTGATGTATCCTAAAATAAAATTAAAACTAAGGATGTAATTCTCAGTAAATATTTTTTTTAAGGTTATGATTATGGTTCCTTTATCCAGCATATTGTAAACTGCACAATTTGCTAACTTAATGTCTAGCATTTTTATCACCAATATTTTGTGCTTAGTTAGAAGGGAAGGCAATAAGCATTTATGTAGCACCCAACATGTGCCAGCCATTGTGCTAAGCTCATTGCAAATATCTCATTTGGTCCTCACAAATCCATGAAGTAGGTGCTATTATCCCATTTTACAGTTGAGGAAACTGAGGCAAACAAGTTAAGTAATTTGTCCATCATCGGACAGTTAGTAAGTGTATGAGGCTGGATTTGAACTTGGGCCTTCCCAACTGCAGGCTTAGGACTCTAACCACTGATTTTTAGATGACATCAGTTGGGCTCTCATGACAGGGACTTATTAATTGTGGTGTGTTAAAAGTTCAGTTAAATCTTCCACCAAATGATTGCGGCATAAAAATGTAAATTAAAAAGGATACAGATTACCTTTAAATGGAAAAAAAAATAAATTATCAGAGTATACTTTTTAAAATTATTAGGAAATGTGAGAGGAAGCCTGGTGTAGTGGATAGAAAGCCAGTGTCAGAAAGAGCTGCCTTGGACACATGCAAGCCTCTCAATGACACAGGAAATTCCCTAAGATTACAAGTTACTGAAGAGTTAAGAAGTGACATTGGTGAAGAGAGTTTTCACATACTGACTAAATTATAGTTTACAAATTACAGAACCAATGATATAATGGAAATGTGTGAATTAATAAACAACTTTAGTTGTCAATTCTTGGGTGGTAAAGGATAGACAAAATGTATACACACTTCAGTTTTAGGCTGTTTAAATGTCCTAATTGTATAAAGAGTTGAATTTCATCATTTTGCTTATATATAATTATTAGATTAGATATATGTTCAAAAGAAAAGCCTGTTCTTACATTAGAAAATAAAACATTGTATAAATAAAAGAGGATCATCAAAGTTATAAGAAGTTCACTGTTCTTATAGTTTTAAATAAATAATTTATATATTAAATAATATATGTGTAGAGGTATGTGTATGTGGGGAGAGAGGAAGAGAGAGAAAGAGAGAGGGAGGGAGAGAGAGACAGACAGAGAGAGAGGGAGAGAGGGAGAGAGAGAGGGAGGGAGGGGAGAGACAGAGACAGAAAGATCAGGAAAAATTGGGACAAAGGTGAACAGCCTTTTAAAATTTCTAGTCACTATACTTTTTACTACCTTCTTAGAAAACGGATTCTGCTGAGATGAGGATAAAATTGTTTGTTGCGTTTTTTTTTTTAACCTCATTGTCTCTAAATTCCTTTTCTTTTTGAGAAAGTAGAGCCCTAAGGAGATTTACTTCAATCAGGGTGATAGTAAGCTTTAAGAACAGAAATGGCTTTCTGATTATGTTAGGTGATAATTGAACAAAGAAATTCAGGGAAGTCAGTAGAGGACAAATCAGTTAAAATAATTTCAAGGAAGCAGTTAAGAATTCTAAGAAGAGTTCAAAGAGTAGTGGTGATTTTTATTCCAGGTTTTTGTACCCTCTAGTATAATGTGACTGAGAAGAGATTTTCACAGCTATTGGCTTAGAAGCCCAATTGAAAAGAAAGCAGAAAACAGTTGGTTGAGCATGTTGGTTTAGGAAAAGACAGTGAGAGGCTTTTTTCATCATAGTACCTTCAGAACAGGGAAGGTTGAGTTGCAGGAGGCCCTGAAGATAGTACCTATCTGATGAGGGCCACCACATAGAAGATGTCTGAAAAAGCAAGCTGATAAAAGAGCCTGAAAGGGGCTCTTTTCTTCAAAAGACAGGTTTATAAATTGCGGTGGTTCCTGATACCTACCAAAAACTGGTGATAATTGATTATAAAAAATGACTACAAACAACACCCCAGTAATTGTAGCCTTCCTAGTGAATATTTTGGAAGACATCAGGTAATCCTGAAAGTAGCTGGAGTTAACAACCAACTACAACACCAAAAGGTATTTTTGGTAAGGAAGCAGCAGAAAGCAATGCCTAGATGGGGAGTGGGAGTTGGGGCTACAAGGGAGGGGCAAATCCAGCAGAGAACAACACAAAGGCATACGTAGAAAACACCAGCAACTTTTTACCACCAGAGGCATTAGCTGACTCTCCACCTGTGCCCTGGTCAGACATTTTGAATATACTTCAATTCACATGTGGATGCTCAAATGTTTCCCATATTCCACACATAATTCCTAGAAATCCATTCCTCCCACATAGTATGTATGTATTTATTATAGAGTAAATTCAAGGCTTATAGAAGACTGGATGTCACATTGCTTTTAACCAAACAACCTTTGACATGAACACCATATATTATCTGGCAGACTTGTAAATAGTAAAAGACCAGGGACTCATGAGTTATAGTTTTGATAGGATTGTGATACACATAATAGCTGGCACCTGGGATGGCTTAACTTGTGGCCCAGAGTGAGATCGTGCTGGGGAGTTATATATACAGGGTATTCCAGTAATCTTAAGGAAGGTTTAAGTTTTAACAACTTAAAATTTTGTGGTTGTTCAGCTATTTCTGTCACGTCTGACTCTTTGTGACTCCATTAAGATTTTCTTGGCAAAAATATTGGAATGGTTTGCCATTTTCTTCTCCAGATCATTTTACAGGTGAGGAAACTGTGGCAAAGTGTCTTGTCCAGGGTAACACAGCTTGCAAGTGTTTAAGGTAGAATTTGAATTCATGTCTTTCCAACTTCAAACCCAGAGCTCTATTCACTGTGCCCCCTAATTGCCCCAGTTTGAAACTACACTAGAATTTTTGAAAATGGTGTATACTGAAAGATTGGAGAGAGAGAAAAAAAATAGAGGAAAAAAAATAAAGGACTCATTTGCAAAGGACAAGCCATTGCTTGCCCACCTGCTGTGCATGAACATACCCATTTTACCTTCATGAACTTAAAAAAAAAAAAACAACACATGCTCTAATAGTTAAAGTTGGGATGATTTTTTATACAGCTGTATCAGATTTTCCAGTTGGTTTCTTTTCCTATTATTGACAAAATACATTTTCCTTTATTAAAAAAATATTCTCTTTCCTCTGAAAAAATCTAAGATTCAGAGGGACCATAAGAGTTGGCTAGTATGACCTTCCATGATTTTGACCCCACGCTGATTTTTTTTTCCCCTAGTAACAATTTGAACATATGTCAATTCAACCTTTGCTTGTTAACCTGGTGTGCATGAATGTACCTGCTTTACATTCGTGGAATAAAAAAAAATAAAGCAAAACAAATGAAGATCAATTTTAAACAGGCTGGAGAGCCGTTTGCTGAGGATGCTATTTTTTTGAGGGACAAGTTGGACTACATAACTTTTAAGGTTTCTTAGAGGTGACTACTCTGAGATTCTATTGGAAGTGATCTTAGATTACCTAGAAAACTGGGATTTCTTTGATAAGATCACTAGCGAAAGAATATCCAGCTTCTTCACCAATCCCTCCAATGAGAGGGGCCCTACTGCACGTTAAATGGTAGAGGCCGGGTGGGGATTAAAAAGAGAGCTGCACAATGGCACCAGTGAAAAGTACTGGCAACTTTATACTCTAATACAGTGGTTCTCAACCTTCCTAATGCCATGACCCTTCAATACAGTTCCTCATGTTGTGGTGACCCCCAACCATAAAGTTATTTTCGTTGCTACTTCATAACTATAATTTTGCTGCTGTTATGAATCTATCTGATATGCAGGATGTATTTTCATTGTTACAAATGGAACATAACTCACAGGTTGAGAACCACTGCTCTGATAGGCATGAGTTCTGCATCGCATTCCATGATCATGCATCACTTTACATGGGGATGACCAAATGGTTCCCATGTACATATGTTTCACAAAGGATTCCTAAAAAGGCCCATTTTTCCACTTATGGAGTAGATATTTGTTGTAGAGTAAGTTCAAGGTTTATGAGAGATTAGAATATGGCATTGTAACTGTTTTAATGTCAGAAGGATATAAAGGCTTCCAGCACATTGAGTTGGCCCCCTGGGGTGAACTTTTGGGAAAATATGGACAAAGTTCACAGCCCATGGATAGGCATAGATTGAGATTTGCATCATTGGGACAGGCAACCTAAGAAATGAAACTACAGATCTCTTTGAGGGTTTTAAAATATGTATTCCAGCATTTGCTTTCAATAGCATAGGTCTATGTAATATGTATATCATGAATGCTGTTTACAAAATTAGGCTGTCTAACTATCTATAAGATGTTTTCATTGTTATTATGTTAATTTGCATATAAATAGAGGAGAGAAAATTGGAAAGAAAGGGAGAGGGATAGATGCTCCTATTTCCTTTTTGTTTTTTTAAACTGAAATGTTGGCGTTTTCCAAATTATTCTGTTGGGCATCAGAACATGCTTACTTTAACTATTTTCATGGGAGGTGATCTCATTTTAATTCCATGGCTATAATGTTACACACATGCATATATATACACATACATATGTGTGTACATGCATCTATACACACATATTGTGTGTATTTATGTATGTATGTATGAATTAAATGGAATAACTGGATGGCATAGTGGATAAGCAGACTTTAGTTCTAGGAATAACTTGGTGCAAGTCCCATTATGACATAAACTTTCTATGTGACTCTGAGAAAGCCACTTAATCTCTTATTGTTCTGGGCCAGCCTCTAAGTCAATATATTACAGAGAAGGTTCTATCTGCATTGTTAGAGGGGTTTCCTCACCTGGAATTTCTAGGAGCTTGATATAGTAAGGAAGCCACAAGTCCAGTCACTGTCCCTAGTGCTGATATGTTTTAATGACTGTGTGTGTGTGCGTGTGCATGGTACACATGTGTATACATGTGCATGTGGGCACGCATGTGTAAATAGAGAAATATAAAATACTATACAAAACAACTATTGTGACTAATAGACATATAATTATCAACATAATGACTTAAGAATGTCAGTAAAAGAATAAATTATCTTTCTTAATGGCAAAAGTACTCAGCATGGAATTACATTTTTAACAGCTCTGATCAATCCCCAAGAGTATCTACAAGAGACTTTTAAAGAGAAAAAAAAAAAAAAAACCTTTCTATTAGGACCATGATACAATGAGCAGGGCCTAAAATTGAGCAGCGAGGAGAGGTGATTTATATTAAATTTGGGAAATTGCTCAATGTGTAGTGTCCCCAAGCTTCTCCTTATAATAAAGATCTGTCTTGAAAAAAAAAACAATACAATATTCTTCTAGTGATGCTATACATTCGTGAGTAAAGGAATGTCACAGAGCCCAAAGAATTAAAGACGCAGGTCACTTAAGGGGCAATAGATAATCTTTTTACTGTATACTGTTTATTTAAGCTATTTTTTCCCCCCACTACACTCTAATTCAGTCAGGCAGTTATTATCATAGATGGATAGAGAGAGATAGAGAGATGGAAGGAAGGAAGGAAGGAAGGAAGGAAGGAAGGAAGGAAGGAGGGAAGGAAGGAAGGAAGGAAGGGAGGAAGGAGGAAAGGAAGGAAGAAAAAAAAGGAAGAAACAAAAAATTTCCACCTATATCCCTGTATTTATTCTATTTCCATTACCAGGAATGCCTTCCCTTTTCTTCTCCATTTATCGAAGCCATATTCATCCTTTGAGACCAAGCTAAAGTCCCACATAACCTTATGATTTTTAATGGACTATTACAACTTTCATTCTGGTATGCATCACCTTTCCCTACCATAAGCTTCATAAGGACAGGGAGCATGTTGTGTATATCAGAAATTCTTAATACTTGTTTACTAAATGAATGAATTGATCTCCCTCTCCTCTGAACTGTAACAGAGCTTGTTCCCTACACTACCCATGTCATCATTCATACTATACAGCATCATATATGCAGGTATTAGTCTTGTCTTTCCCAACCAGATTTTAAGCTTAATGGATGGTAAGACTATGCCCTATAGTTATTTCATATTGTTCATTAGAACCTGAAACTGTGCTGAGTCCATGATAGGCATGCAAATATTTGTGGAATAAATGATTACCCTGAAGATAAATGTACATCCTTAAAGTACCTCCTAATGATGTTTGGAAGGCAGTGCCTTAAATGAATAAGAACTTATTTGTTTAAAAGAAAATTGATTACAAAATCAAAAGAACAGATATTTAAGAGAAGAAACATATTTGTGTGTGCGCGCACATGCCTGTGTACACCACACACACACACACACACACACACACACATCATCTATTTTTCTCTCCCAATAGATTTATATAGATATGTAATGTATATAATAAAATATATTACATACACTTATATAAGCATATTTATACTATTTTATTCTGTTAAAACAACATAAATATAATAGACTTGTACATTAAGTAAGAAGGCCTTTAATATTCCATTTTCCCATAACTGGGATTATATCTTACCATCATGCTGGGACAAAGGACAATAAGATATGCTTAATGTTTACATTGTTTAGAG
>CM053592.1:23162450-23194762 GCA_028646515.1 Pseudochirops corinnae
AAGACTGATCTTAGATGACTTTCTGTAGCTTCAATGCCTTAGCCATTTTGGCTTTAGAATGGAGAGACCCTTTTTAAGCTACTTTAATGCAACAGATTAAACCCTTGGTTTCTAGGCAGATCCATACATAGTTGGAAAAATGGCAGCCTCACTGCTTGCTGCAAAGCAGGTTTTAAAAGTTTACTTTATTCTTTTTTTTAATAGTTTGTACATAAAGCTGGCACTTTACATAAAAATAAAAAAAACCCATTTGTACTAAAAAAATAAAAAAAAAGAAGGCCCATGGATGCATCCCCGCCTCGGCAGAAGAAAAGGCACTTTGCGGCTTTTTTTTTATTGAATTAAAAAGTCACAGATTAATATTATCTGTGTTTTATCACATTCTTATTTATTTCATTAAATATTTCCCCAATTACATGTTAATCTGTTTTGGGTCACACTTGGAAGTGTTGTGAGCTGCATACAGCCTGTGGGCGTTGTGTTCTACATGTCGTTGCCAGTACTCAGAGATTTAGCTGAGCCTTATTCTTAACTCTCTGCAAGCAACCTAAACTGTCTGAAAGAATCTAAATTAACTATTTGGGTGCCAGCAGCAGCAGCATCTCCTCCTCCTTAAATATTCCTGCTAACACCACTGTGACATGATAATAATAGCAGCATAACCCAGTTGTGACCAGTTCTATTACTCTCTTCTCTTCTCTTCTCTTCTCTTCTCTTCTCTTCTCTTCTCTTCTCTTCTCTTCTCTTCTCTTCTCTTCTCTTCTCTTCTCTCTCTTCTCTTCTCTCTCTCTCTCTCTCTCTCTCTCTCTCTCTCTCTCTCTCTCTCCATTTTGTGTGTGTATATATCTATGTGTGTGTGTGTGTATATATCTATCTACATTTGTCTCTATTTCAATTACTATTCACAATATGCTTACTTCAATTTGTAATAGTATTTAGATACTCTATAGTACTGGGAAAGCTTATCAGGAACTTTTGTCCAAAATGAATTAATAAATTGCCACCCTCTACCTTTATATTCTCATAGGCAAATTGGATGAGTACAGGTAGATCTCATAATGTTTTTGATTCATCTCTCGACAAATCTCAGAGGTCTTCCTGGGGTTACTTTAGGTTTTCTAACTTGGCTTTCCCCAGGATTGAAGAACACATTTGAATGGGATTGTCCTAGAAGTTTAGGACCCAACTTCATGGCTACAGAAGATGAGGCCCTTATAGACCCTGTCTTATGTTTTTTGTTTTTGTTTGTTTCGTTTGTTTTCATGAGTCACATGCGGACAGTGGTATTGTAGGTTAGTGGAAGTTTTGACCATGTACCCTAGATTCTCTAGACTCCTTAATTTTTAGCCAAGATCAAGACTCATTTTCTTGGAAATTATCCAGAATAAATAAGAAAGGTTTGAGTGTTGAAGAAAGAGACTTTGTTCATTAGAATAAATGCCTGTGATAGTTGTTGCAATAGCATTAACTTTAAGAGGTATCCTAATCCATTTGAGCTTGGGTGTGTATTCTGGCGTGGTTCAGAATTGCAAATAGAGGTGTTTCCACCAATTGCAACTCCTAGACTGCTTAAATTTCCAGATGGAATTCCCTGACTCTCTTTATCCTATCTGCCACTAAATTGCCTCTGGCTTAAAAAATAAGCTGATTCTGTAGCAGCGCATTGTAGGCTCTAGACAGATTCAAGCTCTCAGGGATATAAGGTCAGCCAGAAGCTTCATCCGTGTTTAATTGGGAAGTTGTTTTATTTATTAGTTATGAAGTCCCACAGACCGGAGTGGGATATGATGTAGAAGCTTCATCAGGTGATGTTCTTTGTTTCATCAGACAAAGGAGCACTGGGATACAGGCAAAGATCTTCTGGGTTAGTTGTCAATAGGATTCTGTTATTCTACTTCCACTGGATTTGTATCCATACACCCCAAGTAAGGGAATATTTCTGAGAATCAAAAGCCGACATTTCCTCATTCTGTTTTTCTTTTTCCAACTGGCATTTTTGGTGATGAAACGCAGCTACACTTCCTAAAGTCCTCATAGCATCGAGAGCTATTTGAGGATAACCTTGATAAAATGTCATGTTTTCATTATTTAAATAGAAATATATCTTTTCTTTCCTTAACAGCACTAGAGTCAGAGGCCCCTGCGTTCAAACCTCAGTTCTACCACTTCTGCTTATGTGACTTTGGGCAAGTCAATTTCTCTGGATCTCAGTTTCCATATCTACAAATGAAAAAGTTGGGATAAATGAAGTCTAGCTCTAAATCCATAATCCTATTATAGCCCCTACTGCCTTATGTTATCCCCTCTTCCAAGAATATTTAAAGTTGGGAATAAAACTTCTGCTGGCTGGAACAGAATTCTTTGGCATGACCTGAGTCCTAAAGAAGGGCTGAGTCTTAAAAGGGGCAGCTTCACTTCCCCTTGGCTGGTAGGAAAGCTATTAAAAGAGATGGTATGAAAATCCAGGAGAGAAAAATGGCAAGTTTGTGGAATTTGGTTAAGGTTTCTCTTAGGGGCAAGGGAACTACTAGAGAGGGGGTAAGAAGGCTGGGATAGGCCTTCCTGCTGCCATGGCAGCCCAGACAAAAAGAGGCGATGATGGAAGGTCAACATTTCCAAGTTTGAACTGAGCTTGGGGACCAACACAGGAGGTGAGGTGGGGGGTTGTTTTTAAGTTTAACTAGGGCAACTAGGTATTGCAGTAGAAGCAATGGATGGTCTGATGAATCTGGAGTCTGGAAGACCTGAATTAAAACCTGGCCTCATTTCCCCATTGTTCCAGTTTGCTCCTCTTTGAAATGGGGATTGTGCCTAAGTCTTGGAATTGTTGCAAGTTAGGATAAAATGAAAGATTTGTAAAGTGCTTGGTGAATCTTCAAGCACTATGTAAATGGGAAGTGTTATTATTGCTAGCACACTGGTGTGTGTAGTTAAGAGACTGCAGTAATAGCCCAGAGGCAGCAACTCTAAGGAGTGGTATAACTGGAAAGGATTCGTGCTTCCATTGCATGCTTACAGAGCTTTACCGGAAATCTGATGAAAGATGTGCATGGTTTCTTTCTCTCCAAGATGATAGACATTGAATCCAGAGTGTTTCTGTCCTTTATACTTGTTCATAATTCCTGATTTAATTATTGCTTTAATGCCATATGACTCTAGATTGGTGAATGGAGAGTTGCAGTGGAGAAAAACAGAGACTAATCTTGCCCTACAAATCAAAGTGAATCGCTAGTAAATCTGGACTCCAACTGATGCCTCAGAAACAATAACAGAGAGAATGTTACTAATTTATTAATTTTAATAAAGATCCCTAACTGGGTAAAACTGGGTCCAGGCAAAAGCATGTCAACCACCAGAGTTGAGGGCAGTGATTAGGGATCAATATATCCCTTACTGGAAGGAAAGAGGAAGTATCTGGAGTAGACCAGTAGTGCCCACATTCTCAGAGTGAGGATTAGACCAGGGAGTAGCCCTCTTTTGTTTAACAAAACATCTAAATGCTCACAGAAAGTACAGAGGCTACAATATCTTTCTATAGTTCCTTTGTTCCCATATTTCCCAGTCTCTCTTCCTTCCTTTTATTCTCTCTTGCTATCTTTCTTCCACTTAAAGCTACATCCTTTGTTAAAAGTGCCTTAGAGTGTGCATCCTCAAAATCAATATTCAACTGTAAAATTAACACCAATGAATAGGCTAAAGACATTTTAATTAATATCTTAAATTACTTTAATATTTAGATTTACTCAAATATTTAAATATTCACATTTATTAAAATATGCAAAGTCTAATATTTAAAAATTCAAGTAGGGTAAAATCACATATATGAAATTAATAAAGAATATGTTCAATTTACTGTACCTAATAACCCATATTCAAATCATATACATTTATTTGAGAATGAAGAGATCAGAACCAAAATTTGTCTAGATAGGATTCCGTAAAAAAAAAAGAGAGGGAGGAGTCCATCCTAATACCATTCAGAATCTTTCCAAAAAAAAAAACAACACATTTACTACCTCTTGGATTGTGCCTGTGTGATACCAACAGTCAACTGAGTCAGTGAAAAAATTAGACAAATCAGTTGTTTGATTGCCTGAATGATTTTTTTTTCTCATTTTTGTAATGACTACGGCATCCATGGCTGATGGAGACTTGGATCTGTAATTGCATCCATATAGTTATTACCTCTAAACATGCAGATCACAGTCCATTCATACCTGCCCATATTGGACCACTCTTGTTCATAGAGAAGCTGACTACTTTGAAAATGACCTAATTATAACTACCTTCAAGATCCCTTACCTCAAAATCCAGAAAATCCCTGTGATGCTGTTACGCACTTGTTTCACCCTGCAAGAGTATCAGAGCTTAAACTGGAAAAGTAACTGCCCACAAAAAAAAAAAAAAAATTGTTGTCACTGGCAACAAATTCACACCAGATGTCGAGGAGAGAATTCTGGCATGCCGTCTACCTTCTAAATTTTATTCTTGCCCATGGACTTAACATATCACTTCTGAAGTCTTAGTTCTGTTTGAGATCCTAGCCTATGTTTGGGAAGTGATTTTATTTTACTTTTGATACTGACAAGAAGGAAGATGAAATTCAAACAGAGTTATTTTGGCCTCATGGTGCCATAAGCAGTAAATTATATATTTTTAAATGTTCCACATTAAAAGAAACAAAAAAAATGATGAAGAGGAGTTTGAGTGAGTTATCTACTCAGAATAAAAAATCGACAATATCAGAACATTTGTAGAGAGTATTTCCATGTGAGACTTTGGGAAACCAGCTATGAAAGTATTACAGTAATTAAGCTAGAGGTGATAAAGGCATGTGATAATGTCAAAACAGGATGTTAAAGCAGCCTGTGAATTTTCAACAGATGGTAAAAAGAAAACGTGATGCTTATAATGTGATTTTTCTAGTAACATTCAGCAAAAATTTAAGAAGCCCCAGTCAGGGTTTGGGTAGGGGGAGAGGTTGCAAGTTGTGACATTTAAGAAGTTGTGACATTTCAAACGAAACCATATTTTTCCCCCTTTGAATTTTGTAAGTAGATGACAAAAAGTATAGTTATTTTAAGATTTAAACATAAAGGAAAAAAAAAAAAACAACTTAATTTCAACCCCCAGTTTGGGCCTCTGCAATTGCAGCATAGGAAATTTTAAACTGCAAAAGCTCTCCTGATTGATATTAATAACCATTTATAAATATCCATATTGAGATGTGATCTACCAACTCTGTGAAATGTCACCAGGGCCTTTATTAAACCATTTGCACAAATACCCAGTTGGACACATGGCAAGCAATCAGAAGGCTGCTTAGACCACAATGAGGGTGCGACCCACTAAGATGAGAACAGTCATTTGTACGCAGCAGCATTTACAGCAACGATATCTGCTGACCAAAATACAAATGACTTGGACTTTCTTTGCAGACTGCACATTTGTCACAAATGGTGAAACGAATTTGCACTGAGATCAATGAATAGTCACTAGCAAAGTAATTCAACATGTGTATCTCCTTTTATTGTCAGCTGTAATTATTATTTATTTCAACCATTTCTTCCTCTCTATAAGAAGTAACAGGATTGAATTACATATATATGCATGAATTATGTGGCATTTCTATTTCCTATTGGGAGCTCAGTCAAAATATGTTTATACAATGACTGTTTCCGATCAATGCATGAATACTTTGTAGAGCTAAAAATGATTATTCTTTACAGACAGAACATTCATTAAATCATTCCATGTTTGTGAATTGACTCCCAAAATTAAAACTAGGTATGATGTTCTAAATTTGATGTCTGCGTTAATTTTTTCTTTTAGCATAAAGTTAGTTAACATTGGCCTCGAACACTTTGATACCAAAATGCTATTGAGGCATCAGAACAGAGGTTGCTCATCATAATGTATTGCAAGCCTAGGAAGACCTATGTATAAACCCTGCCTCTGATGTGTACTGGTTGTGTGACCTTGGGCAAGCATTGAACTCCCTCGGTGATCCAGGAAACTCAAAAATTATCAGTTGCTGATGAGTTGCTGTTGTATATTTGTTAGAGGGGTTTCCTTACAAGCGATTTCCCTATAACAGTTATCCCACCCCACCCCCAACCCTTTACAGACCACATTGCTGTTGAAGTAGATTCAAAGGTAATTGGGAACTATTTAACAAAATAAACAAAAAAGCAAAGAACATAGATAATGTTAATTTATTGTTTTCTAAGTCAATATGGGGCATATAAGAATCCTTATGTGCAGTTTGGTGGGTTTTCCTTTTTATATTTGAGTTTGACACCATTAATCTAGACCAATAAAATGGTAGGTCTAGACCAAAAAATCAATTATAATGAAAAATTGAAAGCCTATGAGGAGATCGTCTAGGGTAGTGGTTTAGCCCACACTCTTGCCCTGTCAAAAAGTTTGCCATCGGGTCCATTCTACTTTTCAGGTATACCCTTCCTCTCTACTTTTTCTTTTTCTGCAGTTGATTTATTTTTCAGTTTTATAATGTTGTATCTCTTGATGCTATAGACTTCATTTTTTGTATCAATTTTATTCCTTCTCAACTTTAAATGTTCCATAGTGAAAAATTATAATTCCCCCCCTATTATTCTTCAAATCACCTTCTCCTTCCTTAGTTCACATCCCATTAATGACCTTGATGACTCTTACTTCTCTGGACATCTTCTAATTTTTGGATGTTATGACCAAAATGACATATTACATGCAGTAGTTTAGGTGCAGATGCACAAGGGCTGGACAATGTCTTTTTGGTTTTGTTGTCAGTATGTTTTCTAATGATTTCAAAAATATTCTGCTGATGATTTTGGCCACAACAGGCCATTTGAGTTTATATAGATATAGATATAGATATAGATATAGATATAGATATCTATATATACATAAAACACACACACACACACACACACACAAATGGGTGGAAAGGAGTAAGAATCAAAGACTATATGGTCCTTGAGGGTAGGAATTATGTTGTCTTTGTAAACCAAGTGCCTAGCCTAGCCTAGCACAGTACTTAGAATATAATAGGTATTTCCTAAATGCTTATCAACTCATTGCATATGTCAGCTATAATGGAACAAAACTCTGTACTATTTGATCATTTGTTTTGTTTTTCAGTGTGTGCTGTATTTATGGGCCTTGAAAATTCTTTACCCCAAAACACTGTTTTTACTTCGTGGAAACCATGAATGTAGACATTTAACAGAGTATTTCACATTTAAACAAGAATGTAAGTATATCTCAAGTTTGTTACTATGAACAGTAAATGTTATGAATGAGCAGTTCCTAAGCTCTTTATGTCTTGTTTTCTATATCAAAAAAGTATCGCTAAATAAGAAAGAAATTGAAGTAGGAAGTGAGACCATATCTGAATTTATGTGACCGTATGGATGTATGTTTATATGTAGAGGGAAGGAAGAAAGGATTTAGTAAGCACCTACTATGTGCCAAATATTGTACCAAGCATTTTACAAAGATCTCATTTGATCCTGTCTACAACCCCGAGAAGCAGGTGCTATTTTACATTCAGGGAAACTGTGGCAAATTAAGTGACTTGCCCAGGGTCACACAGTTAGTAATTGATGTCAGATTTGAACTCAGGTCTTTCTGAGTTTGGGTCTAGTACTCTCTCCCTAGAAAGAACAAAAGGGATTCCTGAGGTAAAGGGACAAGAGGATAAGAAAGAAAGAAAGAGCAGGGATGAGAAAGAGAAGAAGTTAGAAGGAGAAGAATTAAGAACAGATCAAGGGGGAAGAGGAAGAAGAGAGAAAAAAGAGAGGAGGAAAGGGAGAGAGAAAGAGGGAAAGAAAAAAGAGAAGAAAAGTGCAAATATTTATGAATGAACAGTGACCAGAAAAAGGGATACTACAATTAACATTTATACTTTCAAGTTACCGCAGAGAAGAGTTAGAATTTAAAAATTACACAGCTTTGTGTTCTCAATGTGACATCAAAAGCAAAAAGATCTTAGATATCAAAGCGTGAATGGCTTTTTATATATTCCTATACTTAAATCTGACTTGTATATTCTCAAAGGTAAAATAAAGTATTCAGAAAGAGTATATGATGCCTGCATGGACGCCTTCGACTGCCTTCCCTTGGCTGCCCTGATGAACCAACAGTTCCTGTGTGTACATGGTGGCTTATCGCCAGAGATCAACACCTTAGATGATATCAGAAAAGTAAGTCTAGTTATATACCCAGCCTTTCAGCATATCCAGTTACCAATAAGCAGATTCAAATGACCTTAACATTTATCTCTTGGTGGATTTATCATCTTGGTGTTAATATAAAGTTGATTTTAAACATTGTCATTTTTAGTTGTCAAAGGAGAAGATAGCTAGTTTGTCATTTGGGTGTATATATATTTTTCCCTTAGAGCAAAAGTATTGGGAATTCATACTTACCACCTGAAAATTGTCTTTTACTAGACTTCAGCGAGTAGGATTTGACTCCTAAAATGTATGCCTTCTTCATTTCTTTTCTTTGGCACACTCCATTCATTGTTTATTCATCAGGAGTGAAAATTCTGCATTGCCTTGGAGAAGAAATAAAAATCATTTGTTTTAAAGCATGCCACAGGCATGTTTCCTGAAACTACTATCTATGACACTTTAAAGTGGCGTGACAGGTTGTTTTCAACGATGGGTATTTTGGTAATACTTGCTCACAAAGGCAGAATAAAGTTGACTTTTAAGAGATATTCTTAGAGTTTATTTACCTATAGGTTATTAATGTTCTTATTTAAAGAAAAGATGGTAAAGTTAATGAGGGAAAGGCATTATATCTGTCTGTATCAAAGCCTAAGATCTCATAACTTGAAGAGATCTTTAACGATAGAATAGTTTTCTTTTTTTTTCTTTTTTTCAGCCTTATTCAGCTGAATAAGCCTGTGCTTACAGCTTTGAGAACCCAAAGATAATGATGAGCAATGAACTAAAGTATCCTATTCTTTCTGACAATAATAAAGAGAATTATGAATGTAGCTCCAGATGGGATATTTAAATAAAAATGATAAATAGTATTTCTATAATGCTTAAGGTCTGCAAAGCATTTACATATATATTATCTCATTTGCTTCCAATAACAACCCTGTAAATTTCTGTTGTTCAGTTATTTCCAGCTTTTCGTGACCTCGTTTGGGGTTTTCTTGGTAGTGGTTTACCATTTCCTTCTCCAGCTCATTTTACAGTTGAGGAAACTAAGGCAAACAGGGTTAAGTGATTTGCCCAGGGTCACACAAGGTCCCCTTTGTGAGATCAGTATCTAAGAGCAGATTTGAACTCATTGAGGATGAGTTTTCCTGATTCCAAGCCCAGTGCTCTATCCACTGTACCCCCTAACAGCCCTATAAGGTAGAGGCTGTTGAAGAGAAAATTGAAGCCAAGAGAGATAAAGTTAGTAGGTCTAACTCCAAGTCCAGCACTTTATACACTCAACCACCAAGGAAATGTCAATCATGTCTTTTATGCTTGATCATTCCCACAGTCCTGTGAGGTAGCCCAGGGTATATAATATTGTCTTTATATTATAATATAGCATCATTATATTTTTATAATATTATCTTTTTTACTTAACAAGCAAATTGAAGCCCAGAGGAGTTGGAAAGAATTGCCATTTGATGCCTACTTCATCGTTATTTCCAATACTAAACCCAGGCATAGATGGATGTTACAATTTAACTACCCACTTTTTAAAAATGATATTCCTTTAGTGTTTCTGGGATAATAGTTACAACTATTTGGTGGAATCATTTGGGTGTTGGCTTAGTAAGAAGTCTCCGAGTGGGAGGCAGATGAGTACTGGAATCAAAAGAAGGACTTGGGGCAGATCCTGCCTCTGCCACTAATTACTTACTTATGTGACCTTGGATGGGTCCTTTAACTTCTGGAAGTTTTGGTTTCCAGGGTTGGACTGGATGACCTCTGGGGCCCTCCTAGTTTTGGATCTGTGATACTATCTCAAGGCAGTGAGGTAGTTCAATGGATAAAGCATTGGCCCTTGAGTCAAGAAGACCTGAGCTCAGATTTGTCCTCAGATACTTATTAGGAAAATCACTTAACCTCTGTTTACAATTCTTGGACTATAAAATGGGAATAATTGAAGCACCTGTACAATAGGATTTTTGTGAGGATCAAATGAGATCCCATTTGTAAAGCACTTAGCCTAGTAATTGGCTCATAATAGGTGCTGCATAAATGTTTATTTCCTTTATACCCCTTTTCCCCCAGCCTAGAGAGTTTTCTAAGATGTTCCATGACAATTCATGATGAGATATACAACATTATGTCATGCCAAGAATACTGGATTGAAATTACAAGGCTTGAGTATGATTCCTTACTTGAACTGATAAATAGGAGCCCTCTGTGGTGTTCACATTGCTCATCTGATACCCAGGGAATCTCTATTTTCCCTTCTCATTCTAACATTCTGTGATTCACCCTTCCTCATTCTGGCTCCAGTCCAATCTTTCTGCTCCTATTTCATGTTCCTCTCCTTTATGTACTCATTGTTCAGAGCACTGACCTACCAGCTGTTCCTTCAGCTTAGTATTCTGTCACATCTTTGTGTCTCCATACAGGTTTTTCACTATGAGACTCTCTCCTCACCTCCATCTCCCAGAAGCCCAAGCTTTCTAAAGACTTTAGCTCATGTCCCTCCAAATACTTTCCTCTTCCTTTTCCACTGTTATTCTAAAAGTGAACCTAGGTTTACATATATGTGAACGTATTGTATCCCTCCTGTAGAATGGTATTTCTGTGAAGGTGGGGACTTGTTTGTTTTAGTTTTTGTATCCCTAGCATTGGACCTTCTATATAATGTATCAGTGATTCTCAACCTTCCTAATGCCTCCACCCTTTAATACTTGTATGTGAGCGTATCTGCATGTGGGTGGACCCACCTAGAGATGGATAGAGGAGTGGTGTCTTGGTTCCTAACACCATCCCATCAGAAATATGTGTTTTCCCAATGGTCTTAGGCGACCCCTATGACCCCCCCCCAAGGGGTTGCGACCCACAGGTTGAGAACCGCTGTAATAGATGCTTAATTGGTAGAACTGAACTTATTTCAGAAAACCAATAAAAATGTGCTTGTGATCTGTAAGCATATTCAAAGGGGAGAAGTGGTCATAACCCATGCTTTTTGTTATTGGTATACATTCAGTTGCTTTTAACTAGAATCAGGACCATTTTTCTAAGTTACTGTGTTTGGACTAGAACAACATGAGTTTTGTTCATTTTGTGTTAACATTTCTAGACTGTGAATAAGGCAACCTATTGTACATCCTTTTCTTTTTCAAACTGAGTTGGCTTCCAGGCAGACTTGAACACCCAATATATGTTAATTTCTCATGGGAGTGGTGGATTGGTTTCTTAAATGGAGCCTAGGTTACCTGATGACCACACAATGCCAGATTGGAAATTTGATGTAACGTTTATTCTTCAGCGTATATTTGGATACTCTAAATTATTCTTTGACATTGTTGAGTTATTTTCTAATGGTTTTTTGTTGTTGTTTTTCTACTGTATTTTGAAACCTCATTGCTAGCCAAGATATCTGTGAGAGTTTATCAGTGAAGTCTACTCAAGTAATCTAGCAAAGACTTTAAGTTGTTAAATAAATGAATGGCTATTCACCCTCCTCTCTTAGGACTGAATGAAAATATCAAATATTTAATCTAGTAAATCCTGATATTTCTTATTCACTAATTATTGCAGTCAATATACCTAATAAGAGATCAAGGGATAAATGAACAATGCTGATATTCCAGTAAATGTCGAGGGGCACAATGATCAGCTTTAGACAACTTTCATTGCCCTTAGCTTTTACACTGATTAGTACAATTGGGTACCTTATCCCACTGATGCTGCTGAAAACGTTGGGGGCAGAAAGTCCGCATGAAATGATGGTGCTAAAATGTGCAAATTGAAAATAAATCTGAAAACAAAATTCTTGGCATTGTCTAAAGAAGCAGGTCTAAGGACAGTTTATGGGCTGTTATAGCTAAGTCTACATTCATCTTCCTCTTCCTCATCAAAAGGTTTTATGGACTTGCTCATAGGATTTGGAAGAGAACTGCATTTGCATATCGATGTTAGTAATTTATTATGTTCCAGTAGTACTTTTTCCTTACCTGAGATGGAAATGTTAGATGATTTTTTTTTAGCTCATAAATATTTTAAAACATCCTAAACAGAACCCCTACCACCATGGACCAAGGTACTTTGAGAAGTTAATTGATTTTGCCTGTAAAACAATATAATAAGGGAGAAAAACACTAAGACTCAATCTTGCTACTCTCTCATTCAGGTCAATAGCTCCTAGGAGTCCAGGAGCCATTTTACACGTTTATTTTAGTTTCTATGGGTTAGAAGAAATAGATTGAGGGAAGATGGGAGTAGAGGGAGAAGTGGGAGAGTGGGAGAGATAAAGAGACAAAGAGGATATATCATGAAGAAGTATCAGGAGACAAAACAGACAATGAGGAAAGGAAATATACTTTTCTTTTTGCTAAAAGCTAGGCTGTCCCTTCTTATATGAAAACTGAATTATTGGAGACTAAGAAAATAAAACCCTAAAAGTATACATCTGGGTGAAGTTATGCAGATGAACTTAATTACCAACTCAGTATCCTTCTACCTTATAATTGTATAAGCTATATTTAAATAAATAATGTCTTTCCCAAGTGAATTCTATAGTGATTTACACTGTTTCTGAGCACATGCATTTTTGTATTGTTCATTTAAAAAATATTGATGGCTTAAAAAAAAAGGAATAGAGGATTATTTTGAACTAGCACTACATCTTCTCATGTACCTCATAATTCCCAGGAGGTCCTTAATTTCCTTCAATTTGATAGTTCCCCTCAACCCTTTATTCTTAGGCAGTAAAAGGAGAAGAGGCCTCCAAATAATTTTGAAATTGAGCTAAGTTTTTTATGTACTTTGTGGCATTACATCAAGTGCCCGATCCTATAATTAAGCAGTAGAGTAAACAAGCTTTGCATTGTTCTGAGTTTCTCAGTTTGTCATATATGAATTTCTGAGTTTCCACAACTGTGTACTTGCCTTCTGCCAATGATGAGCTTTTCCCTTAGTAATGTTTAACAATTTTTCCAAAAGGAATTATATTTTCTGGTTACTTGATCAAATTTTGAATTGAGCCATTTCAATACTAATCAGTGTCTCTCATCTGCTCTTTTGTGTTTGGAAATAATTCCACACTTCTTCAAAAATTAAAATCTGCATTTTTAGGAGCAAACATTTTTCTTAGAGGCATTGTGGTTACAAATGCATGATGTTTTGTACTTCTGAAACCAGTTAGAAGTCTAGTTTGCAATGAATATTTTATGATTGAAAGGAAGATAGAAATTCCGAAGGTCTTGTCTCACTAAAAACTTTTAATTGAGTGTTAGAAACATGAAAAATTGCCTCCTTCTTTTCAGGTATAGGTACAAAAAAAAGTAGCATGTCACTAAACAATTAATAAATCTGGCCTTTTCTATTAAAAAAAGAATTTGATAGACTGTCAGACTGAATTATTCATGTGACTATATAGTATTCAAAGAAAATAATAAAGGTTCCAACTGAAGAATATTAATTCTTAATGTATTTTCTCAGCTATTTTATGTTTTACTTGATTTTCAGAGGGGACTGTAAGATGTCAGTTTAATAAAATGACAGTTAAAATATTAAAGGAAAAAGTTTTCTTAAATTTCAGTTAAAAATACATTTCCAAATACAATCTCATACACTTTACATTCACTACTAAAATTTTTAAAAGTCAAATCAAATCCTACTTATATATCTTATGGAGGAAACTCATTCCATATTCATTCAAGGTCTTTAAAACTTAGGACTGTGATATGGAAAAGATTTTGGAGGTAGCATGATTTTTTTTCCACTTAGTAGCAACCTGAAATGCATACAATTGGCCAAAAATGACAGCAGAAGAATAATGAATAGATATTCTGAATGTAAACGCTCCTAATGAAGCCATTGTGGCTTACCATGCACAGCCTTTGAGGCTCCAGATGAATATTCGTGAAAGGAAGATTCTTTTCTTGTAGAATTGTGCTGATGTATAATGTAAATATATCATATTTTCAACCATATTGTAGTTCCTAACCTCTACCACTAGGTGGTAGCAATGGGGAACATAAAAATGAGAAGCCATTTTTGCCTGTCCTTGGGTTGGGGGAGATGTGTGGGGAACTCAACATTATGAAAAAATAGGCAATATAATAAGAAAAAAGCAGATAAATGAAAAAAAGGAAAAGGAAATTGGAAGATACGGAAAAGAACGGAGATGGAAAATACTGAAAAAAAGAAAGGTGGAAAGAAGAAGGTAGTGAAATATGGAGGCAAGTGGAAGAAGTTATGGTAGGAAAATCAGAAATGAGATGTGGACAAGGGTGAAGAGAGAAACAGGAGAGGGCCCTTCAAGCATGGAAATATGATGAGGAGTACCTTATAGATATTAGTTTCTATTTCTGTTTGAATTCCAAATTGTCAAAGATTAGTTAGTATCTTTCTTTCTGTCTTCTATTTTTCTTAGTTAGACCGATTCAAAGAACCACCGGCATATGGACCTATGTGTGATATCCTGTGGTCAGATCCCCTGGAAGACTTTGGAAATGAGAAGACTCAGGAACATTTCACTCACAACACAGTCAGGGGCTGTTCATACTTCTACAGGTAAGTCTTGTGTTGTTGTCCTCCCTCAGGGAATGCTAATTTGGTGGATAAGCCCCTTCTTGACTCACAGGCTACTCTAATTTGTCTGGCTTTTTAAGAGATCATGCTACCATGCATTTGATTTATTTTATAACATTTATGTAACTATTCTGCAGGAAGCAAGTAGAAATGGTGGGTTTAAACCAAAACTGTGGTTTTAAAGGACTCTGAGAGCTTTCCAAATGAAATCATTCCATTCTCTGTGAGGAGAAGGTAGGGCAGGGAACAAAGGAAGAGAGAGAACAGAGGGAATTAGCTGGAAATGTTAATTGGTTCTAAATAATGAGCTTATATTTCTATTAGACTTTCTAGTAAAAAAAAATTCTTTCCTTTTATTATCTCATTAGAATCTCACAAAAATCCCATGATGTTAGGAAGAAGAGTAGCTTAAAGCTTTAGTCCTGGAAAGGACCTTAGAAGTTATTGAATTCTAAGTTCAGTCATTTTTTAGTCATATCTGATTATTCATGACTCAATTTGGGGTTTTCTTGGCAGAGATACTAGGGTGGTTTGCCATTTCCTTCTCCATCTACTTTTATGTATGATATAACTGAGGCAAACAGAGTTAATTAACTTACCCAGGGTCATACGGCTATTAAATGTCTGAGGTTGTATTTGAACTCAAGAAAATGAATCTTCCTGACTTCAGGCCCAGTACTCTATCCATTGTGCCACGTAAGGTGTCTCCCTATTTTACAAATAAGATCACTGAGGTCATATGATAATGGTGTCGTAGACGTAGAGCTCAAAGGGTCATCAGAAATCATTTGGTCCAAATCTCTCATAAGACAAATAAGAAAAATGAAATCAAGAGACCTCACATGACTTGCCCAGTGCCTTGTATACATTTCTATAAAAGAGCAGGGCCAAGATGTGAACACAACTCCTCCATATCCAACTCTAACTCTCTTCCCACTGAATCATAAAGTCAACAGTATCATTATTCCTTTTTACATATGATACAACTGAGGCTTAATGGAGTAAAATGATTTAATCAAATTCTAACAGCTAATAAATGACAGAACTCAGATTATAACTCAGTATTAGTAAAAACAAAAATGAAAACAAACTTCTGAACTAGTTGTTGTTGTTGAGTTGTTTTTCAGTTTCCATCTTTTCTGGTCACTATTTGAGGGTATTCTTGGCAAAGATACTAGAGGGGTTTCTCATTTCCTTCTCCCTCTCATTTTATAGATGGAGAAACTGAGGTAAACATACTTGAGTGATTTGTCTAAAGTCACATAGCTGGTGAGTGTTTGAGGCCAAATTTGAGTTTATGAAGATGAGTCTACCTGACTCCAGACCTGGCACTCTATCCCTACACCATCCAACCACCCATTTTGAACAAAAAGAGCTACTAAAAAATAAAAAAACAGTATCATCTGCATTGGGAGATATTAAATTATTCACCTTTAGACATCTTTAATCAGAAGCTATATGACCAGTTAATAAAGATTTCATAGATACGTTGTTTAGATGGCAGTTGGATTACATTACTAGAAACACAGGGTCAGTTCATTTTCTAAAGATGGTAGCACCAAAGTGACATAGCCATAGCTAGTTCCATTATTCATTTAAGAAATCTGTTTTAGTTATATTAGTTTCCCTGTTTCAATACTAAAAAATAAAAAGTGGCTTTCTTTAAGTGAATTATGCAAAGAGTTTTCTTGTGGAGTTTATCTATTTTCTTCCCCAATTTGGATAAAATTATTAGTTAGCCCAACGATAGCTGCTTCTGAATACAATGTTAGCCATAATGCTATTTTGAGCCCAAGAAGCCTTCCAAACTGTTTTGTAGTCATTTCTCCACTTGAAAATATCAGGGATTTCTAAGGCCCTTGTTAAGATCACTATTCACTTCAGATAGACTCTACAATGTAATTTTTGTCCTACAACGCCTACAGCTATTTTTCTGATGCCCATTTCACTTCAATCACAGGCTACTTTATTGGATTACACTCAGGTTTACTAGGCTTGCTCATTGCTAGGAATGAAACTTCTGTGAAATCTGCCATCCAAAATGAAAAGAAAAATATATCACTGTATACTTTAAAAGAAGAAGAAGAAGATAAATAAATAAATTTCTGATCTCTTTGAAACTGATAAACCAATGATCTCAAATGATTAGATTAGTTTCAAAGTCTTAAATCACATGATGAAATATTACATGAAAGTTCTTTTCCCTGTTTTGTCAATAATATCTCTATCCCTGGACATCAGCATGGAGCTAAATCTTGACATTTCCAAGAATAGTTTTCTGCATTGGAATAGTTAAAAGCTGCGGCAGGACCTGTTTGAAATGACATAGAAAAGAAGTGGATGATATAATGTCAGAGTCCCATGACCTCTGACTGTAAAGATCCTGTGACCTCTAATACAATATTGCTGAGATTTTAGGGAAGATGTCTTCATAGAATTATAATCACCCAGCCTTTAGGTGTTCTGCTTTGCCCGAATCTCATGAAACTTGCAGCACAACCTGGCACCTGATACTTTACCAGGAACTTACACGAAAGGAAAGAACCCATACACACTCATAGGCAAAAGCACTCCATAGCATTAGACCTCCCCACCCCCAATCCCCAGCTATATTGCACAACTACAAAGCAGTCCCACCTAGTTCTCTTACCCACAAAGTTCTGCAATTATAGTATAATGGGCCAATGTAAACACCAAACAAACATTTCACATTCTTCACTTTTATATGATAGTTCCAAGGTGCTGAAGAGGCTATTTATTCCCCTTTGGGGACTTTTGGCAATATTTACTGCATTTTAGTCCAATAGATAACCACTGTACATGTGTGTATGTGTGTGTGTGTATTTGTGTGTGTACATATAGCATAAATATAAAGTTAATAAATATGAATCTATGCAAAGTTTGATATGTGTTAGTTTGAGGAGGGTGGGCACTTGTAGTTGGAAGATCAGAAGAGACTCCAAAAATCAAGAAAGAATCTGTTGTTTAAGATAAAGAAAAAACCTTGACTGCAGAAATTTAAACAGAATGGTATCCCAAAAGTCGAAGTACACTTCTAAGCCCTTATAGTTTTAACCTGCGCTAAGACCCATGGGGCACCTTCTATAATTGATGAATTTACTTACTCTTCTTCCCAATGCTGTCTTAGGGTACCATGTATATTTGAAAAGTAGAAGTAGTTGCATACCATTCCATTCTTCAGCATATAATTAAGAAATTGTTGGAATGATGAAAGCCTCTAATTGTAACTATGAAGAGAGACCACAGAACAGATTGCCTCTACCTTTTCCAAACATCACGGAGCAACATTCCACTCAAAGGAGGCTTTCCTCTTTTTACCCAGTCTCCATGACCCTAGAGGTATGTGAGCACAACCAGAAGGAGGAAACATGAGATAGCAAGATCAAAAGACAAAGTTTTGGGAAAGCAAGCTAAGCTGATCATCTCCCTGACTCTCCCTCAGTATTTTTTTTTTCTTAATCTTAGACTCCCCCTACCTGTATATCTCTACTTCCCTATTAGTTTTCCTGCCCATCTCAAATCTTAATTCTTGGTGCTCCCTAGACACCCTGGTTCAAATCTGGTCTTGGTTTTCCTCTTGTGCTTGCTTTCTTGCCTACTCATACTCTGCCTTCTCAGACCCTGAGGTGGGGCAGGAGAGGGGTTACTTTACTTGTGACATACATGTAAGACTGATCTGAGGCAGAATCTCTCCAGTCTCTACTCCTGACTCTCGAGTCTTTCTTCACCAAACTCCATAAGACTTTCCTTTTATCTTGTCTTATTTTCCCCTATTAGAGAGCAATCTCCTTGAGGTCAGGGAGCATTGTTCTGTCTGTTTTTGTTTGTAGTCCCAGTGATTGTTAGCACAATGTCTGACACATAATAAGGGCTTTCTGCATGCTGCCTGCCTGTCTTGGGTGTTTGTTCCTATATGGATTTCAGTGGCTCTTTGTTTCAAGTCACCCTGCCTTAGTGGAGCATCACACTTACACCATCCCTGGGTATTATGTCTAACAGTGAAAGAAAAATCTATATCATAATTTATTGTCTTACTTCTCCTTGAATGAATTGTATTCAGACTGGCATCTGAGTTACTCAGAAGACCTTAGATTAAACCTGGAAAGGACCTTACAGGTCACTGAGGCCAGCTTCCTCCTTTTTGAATAGATGAGGAAAGCACAGAAGGTGAAGTGACCCAGCACTTAAAACAAATGCCTTGGCACATAGTAGACTTTTAGTAAATGCCAGTTGACTGACCCATGGTCATATAGCTAGGAAGCATCTGAGTCAAAATTCAAAAGCCAGGTTTTTTTATATTCTATGAGCTATTCTGTTCTTGATTCTTTAGCATAAAGATACTGCTGTTAATATTAATAGCATTTTATTGTGCAGCATTTAATAGTTTCAAAGCACTTTCCTCACAAAGTATGTTGAGAAAGAATTATTAAGAATTATTATCTACATTTATAGATTTGACACTGGAATTTCAATAAAGTTTAGTCAGATGGCTGATGTCAGAACTAGCCCTGGGACCTGGAGCTTTTGAGTCCAGGGACATTATTCTTTTCACTGCATCATTCTACCTCAGCAAATCAGAATCACCCAGACCCTGTAGACTTTATAGCTCACATTTATATATCAATAGATACCTTTACTGTTGATTGTATTCACACAACTCCCTTGAATTTATTTTGTACATTCTTATATATTAACTTGTGATCTCCCCTTAGTAGAATTTAAGTTCCTTGAGAATGACAGAATCAAGATGCAAAAATGTCTCAATCAATAATCAAGCATTTATTAGGTGCCTACTATATGCCAAATACTTTAGTAGTACAGTTAATTGAAACTCAATGGAAGCAACTCTGGACTTGGAGTAAGAATATTTTCACCCAAGAACCAGCTGGTCTCCTCCATAACTATATGGCCTTGTGTAAGTCTTACTATTATTATTATTTTGTTTCTTCAGGAGATTCTTTCATCTAGAGCAGCAGTTCTCAACCTTTGGCTCACAACCCCTTTGGGGTTGAACAACCCTTTCACAGGGGTCACAGGGGTTGCCTAAGACCATCGGAAAACACATATTTCCGATGGTCTTAGGAACCGAGATACCACTCCTCCATCCCTCTCCAGGCGGGTCCGCCCACATGCAGACACGCCCACATACAAGTATTAAAGGGTCGCTGCATTAGGAAGGTTGAGAACCACTGCTGTATATATAGGGATCTTAAGGCAGATTGCAACACTTCTCATCTGGGGTAATTCTTGTCCATGTCTTCACATAAATCCTCTATAAAGCATCTATCCAATGTGCTAGTGGCATTCCTTCAGATTTTTACATTTTCATCAGTACCAGTTATGTCCAAACTCTTACCACTTCTTCCACTCTCATGACCAGTCAATTTCCTTTTCTGAACATGTCTTTCCTAGTTGTTATCTTTTACATTATTCTTTCATATAAATCATTACTGGTGATGTTCTGTGGTCAATTCATGCCTACCATTTGTCTTTCCATTACCTTTTGCATCAATTTTCATTTTGATTTCTTGCAAGATAGTAGTGTTTCATAATTAACAGCTAGAGCGTAAGCAGGAAAAAAGTAGTATTAAAGTGATGGGTTGATGTGTTAAGAAGCTGCTTAGGACTGCTAAAAATTTTATACAGTGATGCAAAAGTAATCCTGCCCATTCTCTTTCTTCTATTCAATTATGGATCCAGCTCATTATCCTCCTGCAATAGTCCATGAAACTCATTGTGGAATACTGGGAGTTGATACAGTTGATTCAATACTTTATAAAAGGAGGAGCATATGTAGAACCTTACCAGCCTAGAGGTAATAGAGAGCCAATGGAGGTTTTTTAATAAAAGAGTAATATGGCCAGACCTAAATCTTAGACAGCTAAGTGAAGGGTGATTGGCAGCCAGAGAAACTTAACACAGAGAGAATAACCAGAAAGCTATTGTAATAGTCCATTAAGAGGTCATGAGGGCCTGAATTAGGATGGTAAATAGAAAAGGATGCATGTGACAGGTGTTATCAAAGTAGAAATGACAAGATTTGGCCATAGATTATTGTCTGGCATGTATAGGGTGAGTGCATGCAAGGAGTCAGGGGTAACAAGCCTGAGGGTCCAGGAAAGTGGCAGTACCCTTGACAGGAATAAGAGAGTAAAGAAAAAGGGAGAGTTTTGAGGGAAAGACAATTTATTCTTTTTGGGTTATCAACATACCCCAAATAAGCTTGAAACACATATGGGAATCCAATTTGAAATGTCTTAAAAGGCAATTGGTGATGTGGAAGTGGAACTCAGGAAAGAGATAGTGCCAGATACATAGATGTGGAAATCATATGCACTGAGATAATAATTGAAATGAGGGGAGCTGATAAGAATGCCAAGAGAGATTTTATTGAGGGAGAAGAGTAGGACCAAAGACACCCCCACTCTTAGTGTGATCTAGATGACAATTTATCAATGGAAAATGAGAAGCAGTCAGATATGAAAAAAAGGAAGAAAGGAAAAGAAAGAAAAGGGAAGAGAAAGAGAGAAAAAGAGAGGAAGGAAGGAAGGAAGGAAGGAAGGAAGGAAGGAAGGAAGGAAGAAAAGAAGGAAGGAAGGGAGAGAGAAAGAGAAAGAAAGAAAGAAAGAAAGAAAGAAAGAAAGAAAGAAGGGAGAAAGAGAAAGAAAGAAGAAACAAAGAAAAAGAGAAGAAGAAGAAATCACAAAAACAAAGAGAATATCTAGGAAGAGACAGTGATTAACAGTGTCAAATGCTGAAGAGAAGTCAAAAAAGATACACCCTGCAAAAAAAGGACATTAAGTTTAACAATTAGAAGATAGCTTTGGAGGAAACTTGGGAGAGGGAAGTTTCAACTGAATGATGAAAGCAGAAACCAGACTACAAAGGGTTTAAAAGGGAGTAGAGGGAGAAAAATGGGAGTGCATAGTATGCAGATGGCTTCCTCAGGGAGTGTAGCCAGAAAGGGGAGTAAAGAAATTAGACAGCAATTAATGGGAATAGTTGGATCAATGAGGTTTTGTTGTTTTGCTTTGTTTTGGAGAACATGGAAACATAGGTATGTTTGAAAGCATCAGAGAAGGAGCCAATAGGTAAGGAGATTGAAGATTAGAGAGAGAATGTAGAAAATAATAGGAACAATCTGCTAGAGAAGATAGTAGATGGAACAAGGAAGAAAGGCATTTAGAAGTAGAGGATAGTGTATAAATGAACAGGTTCACCACCACCTAGAGAGAGGGAAGGAAGAGGAATAAAGACAGTGTATTTGGAAATGAACTGAAATGTAGGAGAAATGAAGATAAAAGTGAGGATGCATAAAAGAGTTAGGGCTCATAAGACATGAGAAACAGAATAATCATTATGATCAGATAGGGATGAGGAAATATGTATGTGGGAGAGCAGTTACTGATGTCCTTTTCAGTGATCTTTTGTAAATATCCATGGTTGACTATTTTCCCTGATTTCATTTTATTAAGTATCGTTTCCATTTGGTTGTGTAGCACAGTGGGTACTGAGTGAGTTGTTGCAGTCCAAACGTGGTGGTTCCATTATCAATGATAAAAGATTGCTATAGATATGCTCACAAACTTGTGCCCATTTTCTACTTGTTAATTGCCTTGCAGTTTTATATAAAAATGTATAAAATGTATAAAATATAAAAATAACACCAAGGGATACGTGGTGTTATTTGGATTTCATGCCAATATTTTTGCTGACTCATTTTACCACCCACTGCTTTTAATTGTCTTGTGAGGTGATGCTGCTTCTAATTTTTTGCCAGTCATAAATAGTGTTTTACAGATAATTTTGAATCCTCAGCCAATGTTGCCCTTGTCTGCCATGTTGCTTCTTCTCAAGAGAATAAATGCTTGTTGATGACTATGATTTTTAGGTTCTTTTGACCTCCATCTAGTGGCAAATCCATTGCATTGCTTAAACTTTTGTAAGAACTTATGATAATCAAAGGGATATGCATATTTAATTAAGATAAAATGGAATTAATAATAGCCATAGAGGCTATTATAATCACCTCAGGCAGGTCTGGATGAGTAGGGAAAAAGAAGAGACAAAGAATTTCATAGATCATTAGGTTTAGGAGGAAACCTTGGGGAACGTCTAATTCAGCCTAAACTAATCTACCTCTGTCATTCTACAGAGAATCTCACACAGTCAGAAAGTAGTGTTACATTATGCTTAATGAATATTCCATCCTCATTATCAAACAGATTAGTGTTTTGATAATCAGTCTCCAGGTTTCGTTTTATAAATAACAGAAATTATTTGGAAATAATATGGAAATATTATATGGAAATAAAGATTAGATTGGCAAACAAAAGAAATCTAGACAATTTGGAAATTTATTGATAATTGTGCTTTAAACTTCACAGGATCTAGGAAATAAGGGGCCTGGTATTCTACAGTCATTACTGCAATGGCCTTAGATTATCTTGCAGCACGTAAAGGGAGATAAAGTTGAATGTTGGATGTTTGGGAGGTGCATACCAGTGACTAAAGAAAATGTTTCTCTCCACTTTCTCAATGTAACAACATCACCTTGAACAAAAACCATATATTTCATCTTTTCCACTCTCATTGATCTGCCTACCACATACCTTTGTTCCTTATGAAGAAGGAAAAGTAAGGAAGAAATTCAATTTTCCCTTCCCTTTCCCCACTTCGTTTTTCCTTCTCCTATACATTTAATGTTAATTCTCTTGTATGGTCAGTCCAGATTACCTTATATGTGTCTCAAAAGTTTTGTCCCTATTAGGAACTTGTCTGGATAAACTAATCTACCTCTGCCTTATTATTATTTTATGATATGCATGTTATGTATCCATCAAGACCTAAACTCATGTTTTACCTTGTTTTCCCTAAACTCATGTTTTCCCTGTAAATCCAACCCACCTTGTTTTCTTACTTTTCTGGTACCTTAAGTTTGTCTTTATATTCCAAAATGAGTTCAGTAAGTGATTCCCCCATGGGATTGTAGGCTTCTGGAAAGCAAGGTCTACCATATTGGTCTTTGGTATCTCTCATGATGATGTTGGACAAATAGAATCCTTAGAATGTAGAACTTACTTTTATCCAGATAGGAAAAATGAAGCTTAGAAAGATAACACAGGTTACCCATCTTTTCTATATCAGATTTAAATATCTCTTTATCTTTAAGGCCTTCTTTCTCTTTTTATATTAAAGATTCCATCTTCTTTCCATTTGCTCTCCTCTCTCTAGAGACAAAGTATGTAAGAATTTTATAGAACTCACAAATTTTCAAGGTGTTTTTTTTTTTAATCATCAATCAACCAAAGAGCATTTATTCAGCACTGTGTGGCAATAGTGCTCTAAATACTGGAGATACAAAGAAAAAAAAAAAACAAACAGCTCTTGTGCTCAGGGATCTTAGATTTTGTCAAGGGAGAAAATGTTTATACATGTAAGGGTATGCAAGATATATAAAAAATAAATACAAGGAAATTGGGAGTGTGGGGAACAGCAGCTAGAGGAACCAAATACAAGAAGTAACCTTTGAGCTGAGCTTTGAAAGAAAGATTAGGAACTCTTAAGAGACAGAGGTGAAAGAAGGAAGGCATTTCAGGAACAGGCAATTCCAATAGAGATGGAGGGTGGAATGAGGAACAGTAAGAAGGCCAATTTTGCTGGACAAAAGAGTATTTTCTTGGAGTAATATATAATCATATTAGAAAGTTAGGATGGAACCAGGTTAGGCAGGCTTTAAATCCAAACAGAATCACAGAGAAGCCCAATGACTTTCCACAGTTTCCATGGGTACTAATTGGGCAAGTTGGGATTTGAATCAGAGTCCTCTGATTGCAAATTTCCACTATTTTAAGTAAAACAAAATGTATATTGTAATAAAATAAAATATATGAATGCAAAAGAAAGAACATATTATGTACTAGGGAAGTTGGTAGGTAGTGTTGGCTGCAGTGCTCGAAGGGACAGCTACTACCACTTCTTGCTGCTCTCCTCTATTCCAATGAGAAATGGCTGCCATAGATTCTTCTCAATTATTAATCAACTGAGAGGAGTGAGTATATTATTCAGCCACCCAAAGGCACCCCATCTACCAATATGGAGCCCATTCCCCTATTGGATCAGGCGTCTTGCTCTCTTGGTCAGCCTGTGATAGCCATAGGTTCAATAGATTTTTTAGAAAATATGGCACAGAATCGGAGGAGTTCTGATTTAACAGCCAGTTGTCTGAAAATGTATTACATAGTTTTAAGTTTAATATGCAGACTTTCTTAAATCTAGACAATTGATGAAACAAAAAAAAATATCCTGCATTGATTTGTACAATATTTATCTTTTTTTTTTTTTTAATTTTCACCATTGTAGACCGATCCAGAGGGCTCCAGCACAACCTTGGCTTGAATAAATTCAAATTTAACAATAAAAAATGCAAAATTTCCTCTCATCATATAGCTCAAGGCCTCACTTCCCATGGTCTAACATATACCCTCAAGCACAATCACCCAGACTTCTAAGATTCAATGATTCACTACTGATGGTCGTGTGGTTTATTAACACCATCAGAAAGTTTAAGAAACTCAAAAAAGTAAAACAAACTTTAACCAGCAGGCTGCAATGACTGTGAATCTTGGAGTTGTTTCTTCTGCTTCCTGCCTTCTCCATGCCCCGTTCCTTTTCCCAGTCTTTCTAAGGGAAAAGGAAATTAAAGGACTGAGCAGGCTCAAGAGTACTGGTAGCTTCTTCAGCGAATGTCCTAAGGAAACAACAGGGAAAAAAAACCATGGACTAGAATTCTGTTTGATTCATCAATGGCAGCTGCAAGTATCACCCATAGCTTGACTTGGTCACTCTCCATGTGGCCTGGCTACTGTGAGTCCATTTCCATCTGGTCCATACCAGATGGTCACCCAAGGACTGCCCAGCTTCCATAAATGGCTCCATAAAGAAATCTCATTTCATGCTTAATATTTTCCTTAGTCACAAAGCCATCATGCCTCTCCTCTCTGCTACAGAAACTGTGTGAACTCTAAATGCTTCCTCCTCTTCCTTTTCTTTTTCACAACCTTAAAAAAAAGAAAAGTCTGGATAGAAGTCTCTCCAAGGGCAAAAGAAATGGAAACCTAAGGAACTATGAGAAATATATGCCTGCACACATTTCCCAGCTTATTTGAATCTCTCTATAATCCCCTTTTTTTAGCCTCCTCCTCCCAGGTGGTCTTGGAACTGAATTACACCAAGGTTTGCTAAGATGCCAAAAATATTATTTATAGGGGGGATAATTATATAGTTGGTACCACAAAAAGTTGGGAAAAAATATGATTCTGTTTCACAGATTTTCAAAGGGAATATTTTAAGGGGAATAAGAAAAACCAAAAAAGTGTTTATATAAAATTTAAATATTCACATTTTGTTCTTCTTCTCTTTCCCCCAGGTCCAATTACACACTTGATTCTTCCATAACTGGTTATCTTACAAAAAGCCAGCACAATTAGGGAGGGATGATGAGGACACCACTACCATTTGTCCGCTGGCATTTTGAATTGTATGTCCCATAGGAACTTCATATTCTAGAGGGGACCATTTCCAGTCATCTTGATCTATATCTTGCCACTGGACCCAGATGGGTCCAGAGGAAAAAGTGAGGCTGATAACTTTACACAACCCTCCCTCACTTAAATCCAGTTCAGTTGAAAGTCATGGCATGACCTTTCTGGTGTCATAGCCCTCTTTGAGAACAAAGAACAATTAACAGCAACAATATATTCAAAATATCCGAAATAGAATACATTCTTTTTTTTTTCAAACTAATCTCTAATTTCTCATTTTCTGCCCTCCCAGGTTTATAGGCTCTGAGTTATCCTTTACTCTTCACTCTCCTTCCCACAGAAATTTGGTTCCCATCTTTTTCATTCTTACCTCTAAACTCTGTCTCACATCTGTCCTTACTGTTCATGGCCACAACTCTTGAAAAGGTTACCTTTGTGAGAGCCATGACGCTGTAGGGAATAGGGACTTCCAACCCATGCTGGCTGCATGGCTCTTGGAAAGATACTTTCTCTTTCGGAATCTATGGCAGCCCTCCAAAACTATAAGTCACAGATCTGTATAAGCTCTTTATACCAAGAGAAAAAAGAAGGCCAGACTAAAACGAAGCAGAAACAAAACAAATGACAAACAACCTTGATCATTGGGAAGCATGAAAGTATTGTGGCATTTTTGCTGGAAACATGGAGGTGTTTATTATGCTATGAGGAAAAATCCTAGCTCTAGAGCTATAATGGACTTCAATCAAAAATTTAAAAGAAAAAGTCATTTATAACAAGCATGCATAGAAAAACAAAAGTAACACCCTTAAAATCCCACATTATCCACGTCTAAAAATATCTTTCAATCTCTATCTTGAATCTAGCCCTTCTCTGTCGATGGCTAGCCTAGTTAATTATCAGTACTCTGAAATCATGGTTGATCACTGCATTGGTCAATAGTCTTAAGTCTATATCAGATCTGTGAGTTATCATTTTTACTTTTTTTTGTAATCACAATTGAATGAATGAGCATTTATGATTTAAGAGCACTGTGTGCTAAGGACTGGGATACAAATCGAAAATTAAAGCAGACCTTGCTGTCTCAGAGCTCACATTCTAATGGGACAGATAACACAAACAGAAGGTTTCAGCTGCAAGTCAAATGGAAAAGTCCCATGGTCCTTAGAATGTAGCAGCCAAGCAGATAGTAATGTTTCTTTTTTAATGTCTTTTCTAATAATAAAATCATCTCAATTTCTGGTGTTGAGCCATGTGACAGTGTCAAGAACTTTAGTGACAAGAACTTTCCTTTCTAGGTTATTGTGGCTGTAGCACTTACAGGAGCCATTGCCTCACATGATGATGGATTTGGGTATTGCATTGGAAGCTTTGCTATTCCCAAGGCTTTCCCAAGGCTCTTGAGTTCAGGGTTCAGACTGCCTCCATCAGGGTCCAAGGAGAGATGGTAGTTAAAGAGGTGTTGGTTGTTTGACTTGCTCAGCACCTGCTACCTTCTGTCTTCCCCTCAGGCCACCCTGCCTCTTCCTTTAGATTAGCCCATCTAACTCGTGAATGGCAGTTGGTTGACAGTTGGCAAAGATGGTAGCCCTGTTTTCCACAGAAGCCACTTACCCAGATGATGTAGTAGTCTTGGAGTGGAACCGATAACATGGGGTGTTATCACTTCTAGGTGGCTCTTGTTCTCATCTGCCTGTTAGGGATAGTTGGTTAGCAATTGTTTCTGGTGATGATAAGAAAGATGGAGCTCCACCCCACTCCACAATGACCTTGGTTTCAGGGGCTGAGCTGGAAGCAGGTTTGAGGAAAATTGCTATTTTCAGGTCTCTTGGACTCAGGTTCTTGGGCTGTCTCCATCACAGTATAAAGGGAAATGGTGGTCAAGGCAGTGATGGTACATGCTGTCTACTGTCTCTCCCTTGGGTACTCTGCTGCTTCAGACAGGTGGCTTACCTCTTCTTCAGGGAGAATTTATTCATGTAAACATACATGTGTATACACATGTATGCATAAACATAATACACATATATAACACACATATGCATATATTTATGCACCTATATGTATGTTTATGGACTTATACTCATGAAAAAGTATGTTATTACATATAATTATGTAGTTAAATCTTTTTTTAAGATACTTTTCCATTCATATTTTGATATGACCATTTTGCACTTAATGGAATAACCTTTTTGACTCTAATCCATTTATAAGGCAGATTGTGTTCATTGAATTTTAGTCATCATACTCTTTGACTAGAAAATCAGAAATGTATAAAGACATATATTTGGGGCAAATATGGCTCATACATGTAATTCAATCACACTTAAAACTGAAAATACCTTTTCAGTTCCATGTTCAGTTTGACATGTGCATACATATATGTATGTGTGCAAATAAATGTATTGTATAAGTAGAGCCATAGTATGCATGTAGATACTTGTAAAGACAGAATCAATCCCTCCAAAGGGGTGAGGGGAAACGGTAGTAGTACTGACAGCAGCTAAGCATGTAGCCTATGTAAAGACCCAAAAAGAGGGGGGCAAATACATGCAGAAATACATGCTATTTTACCACAGTCAGTCAGTAAATAAGCATTTATTAAATAACTGCTCTCTGCCAGACACTCTGGTAAACTGTGGTGACACCAAAAAACAGTGCCTGCCCTCCATGACCTCATAATCTAATGGAGTGGACGATATTCAAATAACTGTATAAAAACAACATATACATATATGTATATGTACCCATACATATGTACATACATAGGCAGGTACATTCATATAGACACACATATACACACCTATACATACATGCACATATACAAACATGTTTGCGTACATATAAATATTATGCATGTGCACATAAATTTATACAAGTTCATATGTCAAAACATATATATGCATATCTGTTTACATACACATGAACATACATAAAGCATGTACATATATGTGTGATAATAAAAAGATGACAGGCACTAAAATTTAGGGGAATGAGGCATGGGGATTTTATTGGTGACTTGAAGGAAGTCAGAGAAGCCAGAAGGTAGAGATGAGGAAGGAGACCCTGCCCAGTATGGAACCATAACAGGACTTCACCTTTTTTTATGGTGTGTCATAAAGACCCTGAGAGTAAGGGTACCTATAACAAATATAATTTTCCAGCAAACCTATTGTTTTCATCAGAGAATCAAATATGTAAGTAGGCACTTTGATTTCTCCCTTTTTTAAAATTTAATCTCTCTGCTTTATAATCAGTTTCTCAGATTGTCACAGCAATCCTTAATAAACTTAGTTGAAGTTTTCATTTTTCCTTATTCCATTAGCCAGGAAGTTGCCTTAAAAATGGGAGCAACAAAATGACTGTCTGCTTTTCCTTCTAGATAGCTGCCAAGTTCTCTTGGATCTTTGGAGCAGATATAATTAAAAATCCACCCCCAGAGGTGACCACGTTTATTTGGCGGGGCAATTGGTCCCTGTAGTGTGTATTATTTTTACACAATGTATGGCCATTCCAGGTTATGATTGACCTGCTTTCTATCCCATGAGCTAAGTTATCTAAACCTCTTTATTACATTCATTTGTCTTATAAAAAGCCTGTAACTTTAGAGAGGAAGAAGCTATAAAAGTTTTTTAGAAAATATTTTCTATTACAACAGACATAAAGAAAAGAGTTACTTTCATTTTCAATGCAGCGCTATTCTTACCAGATTGCTAGGACAGTGTGATCTCAAACTTTATGTTTCATCAGAGCAAAATGAAGGCTTATCCTAAGGGTTAAACAATATGGTTCATAAATAAAATATGCATTCCAACATCTGATGAACTTAGATATCCTCTCTTTGAACATAAAAATGTGAAATCTGCTGAGTTTAACTATAGCAGCAGTTCTCAACCTGTGGGTTATGTTCAATTTGTAACAATGAAAACACATCCTGCATATCATATAGATTCATAACAGTAGCAAAATTACAGTTATGAAGTAGCAACGAAAATAATTTTCTGGTTGGGTGTGACCACGACATGAGAAACTGTATTAAAGAGTCAGAGCATTAGGAAGGTTGAGAACCACTGAACTATGGGGTTGGGGTAAGGTAATCTTAGGTTCAGAGACTGCCATTTTTCACTCTACCATCTATCTTGACCTTCATAGGAAACCAAGACATAATCCAGATAATATTTATATACATATATTTGTAAGATTTTATTTGTTGTTTGTTGGTTGGTGAGTTGGTTGGACCTTTGACTTAATTGGTTTAGGGAAAACCTGTTGGGGAAACATTATCAAAGAAGACCAGCATCTGTCCTAAAACTAATCATCTTAGACAATTGTTGGAGCCCAGATGGTGTGTGTGAAAGGCAGGATTCTTATTTAGGTTGTCCTGATTCCATGGCCAGCTCTCTATGAGGCAATGTTCCCTCTCCTGTTTGAGTTTGAGAGAGAGAGAGACAGAGACAGAGAAAGAGAGAAATACCGAGTCTCTGATTTATTCTCAATTTTGTACTCCCTTTTTATACAGTTGCCAGATACTCTTTGATTGTTGAAAATGCAATTAAAAATCACTCCCAAAGGTCACCACATTTGTGTGGTTGATTTACTAAGCAAAGATTTAGTAAAAGAGATTTTCTTCAAAAAATTGTGTGTGTGTATGTGTGTGTGTTATTAAACACTGGACTTCTTTTCTACTTTCTTATTATATTTAAAACTGGGTGGCTTTTTATTTAATTAGGGAGAAGGGCAAAAGGGAGGAAAACTGTCTTCAGGGTCAAGAGGCTTGTTTCAGGAATGTTGTCTATTTAATCATGCTGGATCATGTTGGTCATTTCTAGAGACTACTATGTCACTAATGATAATTTCATAATGAGAACTTTTCTTTGTTTTCCTCTGTTTCTGACAGTTACCCTGCTGTCTGTGAATTCTTACAGCACAACAACTTGTTATCTATACTCCGAGCCCATGAAGCCCAAGATGCCGGGTAAGTGATTTTGGGGACTTTAAAATGAAACCCTTTGACCCACCTTCCCTTCTTTTAGGGCGGAAGGATAGGCGGAGGGGGTGGGGGTGATTTGGTGCACTGCAGTGTTACACATTTTTAATGTGGTTAGCTTTGCTGAACAGTTTATTGCTCTTATAAAGGACAGCCCTTTGGAAGAGTGGAGAAGGTTGCTTTGAGAAATAGAGGTCTTCCCAAAAGTCTTAGTGCACTTTAATGTTTTAACAGCTTAAAACTGCACCAAGACTTTTGGGATACTCTTTTAGGACATATAGGTGATGTGAAAACAAAAGGTGTCAATAGCAATTGGAAGTATCCCTTGAGTACTATTTATAGTATAATAATACTTGATATAATTTTATATAATGTAGTTATATAATTTTTAAATAATTATTTATATAACTATTTTAAAATTTACAAAATGATTTCCATACTCCCATTCTCATTTGACTCTCACAGAGACACTGTGAGGTAAGTGTTGTAAGTCTTATTACTCCCCCAAATGGGGAAACTGAGGCCCCATGAAAAATTAAATAAATTGTCCAGGGTCGCCCAGCTACTTACCGTCTGATGTGACCTTCAAACTTTATGACTCAAAGTCAAGTGCTCTGTCCACTAGGCCACATTGTCTCTCAAACTGGACTACTTACTGATACCTAAGATCTTCCTGCCATGCCCCACCTTTATATCTGCACATTCCATTCCTCCCTTGCCAGGAAGAGACACCTTGCACCTCATCTTCACTCTTAGAAGTTTTCTTTTTTTTTAAGGCATAGCTAATGGGCCTTTTCTTAAATGATACCACAGTTACAAGTGATTCTTCCCTCTTGGAGTTTTTCTCTGTGAACTCAGTAACAGGAAAGCTTGAATTCTCTTTATGTATTTATGTACACACATATACAAATACACACATAGATACATATAATATATCATATGTGTTTATATGAACAAGAATAAACCTTCTTGTATAGATGGACATCAATATCTGTTCATATACATAATTTACATATATACACA
>CM053592.1:23195262-23220024 GCA_028646515.1 Pseudochirops corinnae
ATAATATATTTGTGTTCCTAGCATTTAGCTCAGTACTTTGCACATAGTAAGCACTCAACACATGTTGTATTTATTCCTTTTTTCAATTAAATGCAAAGGTACAAGACCATATGTCCCAATGAAAATACATATTTACACATAGAATTGCACAAATAAACCACACAAAGCATGTTAAACATTCAGGTAACTTGTACGAACCAGATGTCTGTGGAACTTCATGGCAATGATAACAGCCCCTCTGCTCATGCCAGGAATCTGGGCAACGTCAGAAATTTTTTGAAAAGTGAAAGTTTGGGCACCTTGCCCCTTCAAGTTTGACAGGAATAAAAAGGAGGAAACAGATGAAATTACCTTGTAATCAGAAGAAGGATGCCCTGGTGGGCATTTTTATCAAGGAAGCAGTTAAACAACTGCTCTCACGGGTCTGCTGGCCTCCCCGAGCCTCTCACAGGTCTGCCTGCCTCCCCAAACCTCCTCTGTTTGCCTTGGTGGAATGGTAATACTAGCTACCAGTGGGGAGACAGTCTGCCATCTGTGATCAATCAGTCAACAAGCATTTATCAGATGTTTATTATGTGCCAGGCACTGTGGTAGGCCGTTCTGGGGACTTGGGAAGGACACAGAGACAAAAATGAAATAGCCTTTGCCCTCCAGGAGCTGGATCAAATCACATTCCAAGTTCTAATCACAATCAGGTCGCTTCATTCAATTAAATATCGGGCACTTTTTGTGTACTAGATAAAGGAAAGGATGTGTGTCTCCCTGCATATAGACTCAACCTTTGATTTCCCTGAAGAATTAATTTTGTCTCTGAGCTCTGATTCTGAATTGTTTCTTGGTTCTTCTTCATTCTGCCGAAGAAAATTCATCACCTAGAGAGCATATATTCTGAACACATCACTTCTCTGAAACAAAGTACCAATGATTTGGCCATGGCAGAGGCTTAGTTGTGGATAGGAGGAGATCTCTCCCTACTATACCCATCACTTGATTAAGAAGCTAAGCAAACAAACTAAAAGCTTCTATTGGGAAGAAAAATACACACTCAAGGATCTCTGTATCAGGAGTACAATTGGGATGCCCAGAATATCCAACAAAAGTCCAGGGTCTGCATACTTTTTAGAAGCTGTGAGTCAGTCTGGCGTAGAGCCTGAGTGAAATCAGTCTGATTATTGTGCCTAGGCCTCCAAGTGTCTGAAATCATCCTATCTATATGGAGAAGTTGGTCAAATAAGGTCTTTTCAATTGAACAAGATTGTTGAGTGCTGCTAAGGATGAAATTGAGGAGTTGAATCAGTGAGGTCACTGAAACAATTTCAAACAATGTTTTAAACCAGTTATTTACTGTCCCCCACATACAGCCTGTTTGTAAAATCATGGGCCTAAAATTGAGGGCCTAGTTCACACAATATTGCTCATTCCCATAGACAAGGTAATGTTTTTTTAGGGATTCCCAAAGCACGAGAAAAATTTTCTTCCTGGAGATATCCTGAAATTATATTGTATCCTATCTAATAAGATTCTATGTTTTTGCTAGATAATTCAACAAAATTAAGAACAATTTGCCTGCCAAAAATAGCTAGGAGATACCTAAGGAGAACTAACATTTTATTTTCAGGGCAATGCTTTGTAGTAAATTTTCCAGATTTATATTCCAAAAAACTGTTCCCTAAAATTAGCAAAATACTATTTTTTTTTCACCTCAGTGGAAGAAAGCCAAGATCTACCATTTCTTTTGATTATTTGAGAAATAATTGTTGTATTATACATTATTCTTGCCTTCAGGAAAATAAAATAGTAACCAAATTGTTGATGTATTTTCAAAGATCCCTACTTTTCAATTCCATTAATGATTGATTAAATATTACCCTTCTAGAAGAATCATTTTTTACCCACAAAAGCCAGAAAGAATGGGAAATGGATGAATATGATTTGAAAACCTAAACATAAGTTCTTAAATTTGGCTAGATGTTCTTTTGAAGGCAAATTGCTCTTCGGGGGAAATTGTTCATGGGTAAAGCCATCTTAATAGTGTATCTGTAAATTTGGAGAATAGTTGTCTTGGGCATTAATTATCTGGCTTGATGTTGCAACGTCAACAATATCCGTGGCTTTTTGAAAAGAATATTATGTAAGAAGCCATGCTATGCAAAAATGTATCCCATGCCCTTTAAAATATAGGAATCATATGAGAATTTTTCCCTAGATTCAGCCAATGGTTATGGGAAAATTATGAACATGAATGACATCCTTAAGTAAAATCCCTAAAATAGATTAAAGTTCCCAGCAAATATACCTTAAAGAGAAGTTGTCACATTATGGGATATAAATGGTCCTCATTTTACCAACAGCATTTGATTCCCTTTCTGCTATCCATTATCAAACCTATGATTTGGTATGGTCCGATTTTTAAAAACAATCTTGTTTCTAATTTATAATTTGTTTTATTCTATTTTCAGGTATCGCATGTATAGGAAAAGCCAAACAACAGGCTTCCCTTCTCTAATTACAATCTTTTCAGCACCAAACTATCTAGATGTGTACAATAACAAAGGTAAGTCACCCAAATCCCTCTTGAATCTTTGAGGAGTATGTACTCCATTTAACTTTAGTCTTTGCTTTGTAAAGGGTATGTCAGGCTAACATATCCTTGAATCATGTTGCATCACAGAATCTTTGGTTTAACCTGTTTTATTTTTCAATCACTTAATTACTCAGCACCCCCCCAAGACATTTCATGGGACTCTGCAGATACAGACTGAATGTCAATTTAGATGTATTGCTAGAGGGAACTTACTTACTGTGAGTTCTCCATAACAATGAATTCATAGTTCTGTTTTTTAAAAAGTCATTGTTTTTCTTTAATTTATTTTCCCAGTTGTATTTATTCAATGTGTACAATTATATTTAGTACATACATATATACACATGTAAAATACAATGTATATGTGTATATCATATATATTTATTTCTATTTCAGTTATCATATGTATATACCTGTTATTTCAGTTATCATACATGTCTATATATACTATATATGTATATAGTTATATATAGTTTTAGTATATATAACTGATATATATATATTTGTTACTCTTATGTCAGCTAGTGTGTGTGTGTGTGTGTGTGAGTGTGTGTGTGAAAGAGAGAGAGAGAGACAAAGAGAGAGAGATATTCTGAGTCAAACTAGATGGATTTAGGTGGGAAAGTAATAAGAAAAAATCTATATACAGGAATAGATCCAGATTATAGAGAGCGTTCAATGACAAAATAAAAAGTCTGACCATTTATCCAGAGAGAAATGGAGACTTTATTGAAGGCTTTTGAATAGGGAAATAACAGGTTTTATTTTTGTTTTTAAGATGGTGAAAGATTGAATGGATTAAAGTCAAAATGGATTGGATACAGGTAGACAGAAAAAGGCCTAAATTAGAAAAGTTGCAGTGAGAAGAAAGAGATTAAGACACACTTCAAGGGAAGAACAAGTAAAACATGATCACAGGGAATGCAGGAAGGAGCCAAAGGTACTCCAAAACTGTGACCCTAGGTAAATGGGGTAATGATGTGACTGGAAGAATTAGGAAAGATTCAGTATTAGAGGATGGAGAGGGAAAGATTGGTTTGGATGGAAAGAAATCAAGTTCAGCTTTGTAAGTCACATGTAAGTGGGTCACCAATCTCCCTTTTTTTTTTTTTCCCTAGTTTTAAAAATAGAGACTCCTAAGTCTACAATAGCTTCCTTACATGCTGCCGGGACATAGAGTCAGGAATTGACATAATCTTTTTTTTTTTTTTTTAACTTTCTCCACATCAGTTCCATATTTTCTTATATATTACATTTTGCTATTATTATAAGTCTTGCCAGCCTTATAACGAAAAGTAGAAATCCAGGTATTGTTTTTCCTGTTTATTAGGGAAAGAAAAGATGCAACTTGACTGATTTGTTTCTAACAAAGTTAGGGTCTCTTTCATGTCACCCCAATAAACCCAACTGTTATCTCAAGGTCCTTTTTGCCTTTTTGATTCTATGTTTTAACAAATTTCTACATGAGAAAGAACATCTTTGTTACTTTTTAAAAATAACTATCAAAGTTTTTATAACACCACCAAAAATGCCATAATAAAGCATTTTACAAGGGCAAAATGTCCTTTTGGTAGGTACTTTTACTCCCAAATCTGTACAGTTGTTTTACAATAAGAGAAAATTGGTTAAAATAAATAAACAAATTGGATTTTCCTCTTTGTTCAGTAAGATCCAATGAGTATATTCCAAGGCAAGTTTAGCCCCAGCCTGGGTAGCTGATGTAATTGTGAGAAAAGATGAGGTATCAGGTCTTGTTCTGCAGTTTGAGGATCTGTGCTTCTGGCATTATGTTCTTCTGCCATGTGGGGGAAAATGACTTCTCTAAGGAAGAGAATAGAAGCATTGCAGTTTTGAAACCTCTCCAAAAAATAAAAGAATTCTCTGGAGACAAAAAGACAAACTGATCAGAGAGAAAAAAGAGGAAGATGCTCATTTCAATTTGTGCAAAATTTTAATAGGCTTTTGTGTAAAATCTCTGAAGCACTTTAAAGCTATTATGCTAACACTGTGTACTGTATATGGGGGTGGGAGCCATTTATTCACTGCTAGAAGTAAGAACTAGTATATTTGAATAAAATTAATGTTAACCAGAATAAAGAAACAAGCCACAAAATTGCTTTGCCAGCAACTTCAAAGGAGAGCCAACGGGAAGATAGCAGCAAAAAGTCTGGGCTTCAGAGAACACAGTGTGATTCTTAGCAACAAGGATGAATTTAAGGAAACCTGAAATTGCAAGCATGGTAATTGTAGTATGATTCGATTTTTCCTTACAATTCTTGCAGAGCACAGTGGTGCTAATAGTTTTTCCTGGAAAAGTGGAAAAAAAATGTCAAGTAGAGTTATTTCCTTAGAATTTAACACCTAATGACAGTCATAGTCAAGACAATGATCAGTCCAATAGTTTTGAGTGTTCCAGGAAGAGTGTTTTTCCAAATAGGCTCATTCTTTGCATTCCTTTGGCTACTTCCATAGGTCATATGGTTCATATCTTAAGTCTTGACTATTGAAAGGCTGGTCTGCTTACCAACCTCCTTTCTCTCTTCAGTCTCTCACCCCGTTCAGAAGTCAGTTTGATCTGCCAAAGACAATGTCTTTAATATGTCAACGTCAATCATAGATTGTAGGATCATAGAATGGTAGAGCTAGAAGGAGCTGCAAGGGATTATTTAGTACTACCATCTTGTTTTATAAAGGAGGAAGCCAAGAATCAGAAAGAATTGAGTTGCCGAAAGTGCTACAAGCTATTCAGAAACTTTCAGTGGTTTCCTATTACCTATATAAAGAGTCCAAATGGTGTAGCCTGACATTCAAGACCTGAAACTTTCCAGTTTTCTCTCTCTCTCTTCCTCTTTATGTGAGCCCTTCATACCAAGCAAAACAGTCTACTTAGTCCCTTGGCACAACATGTATTGCTGATGCTACATATTTAACCCATCATTTCTTACTTTGTAATCATCTGTTATTGGGTAGATCTATATAATAGATTGTGAACTTTTTTAAAGACAGATCAAACATTATGTATTCTATAAAAGATACAAGTAATAAATGTATTGCTTGATATTGATTGATCTGGAAATTAAAACTAGAGCTGTATCTAGCAATAAATAATATTCTAAAGACATTTTCCCCTGTATCAGCAAGCACCCTAGCATACCCAGGGTGGCTGCTAGCAAAGATAATTAGATCTGTTTTTCTAAAGGAAAGCAACTCATAATGGATTAACAATCTCACTTTAATTAATCAAACATATATCATTTACCTAGTTCAGGGGAAAAAGTCAGCACCCTGAACTTCAGAGAATGCAAACACAATACAAACAGAAGTTGCAAGCAGACAAAGAAACAGATCAGTAGACAGGCTTCCAACCGTCCAACCATTACATCCATACCTAGTCAGTTACCAGAGAAGGAAGCACCAACATCTGGGCTTTCAAAGTCGGGAGGCTCAACGGCTTCCCAGAGTCTCATCTGGACAAATCACACAACTCTTCTAAAAGTGAGCCGCAAAGCAAAACCTCACTATCAGGGCATATATATATCCTTCTCCTGGATCAGAGAATGTTACAGCCCTCTTGACCCACTGCCCAATCACAAAGTAATAAGGTGTGGGCATTCCTGAAGAATAAGCCTCCTGCCACAGGCTCCATGTGACCACATTAATCCTATTAGGGAGCAGAGTACACTTTCAAATCAGGGAAGATTCTCAGAGCCACTTAAGCCACTTAAGCAAAGGGCCTAGGGGCAGGGAAGATCTTCAGATTCCCATAACATCCCCACAGGTATTTATATCACTTTAAGCTCATGCTGTTGAGTCCATTTATCTTTTTTCCATATTACAATTATTTCTTAAATTTCTCTATTGTCACTTAGCACATTTGGCTGATTTTTTTTTTTTCTATTTAGGCATTGACTCTCACTATCTGCAAAATTCTTGATATGTTTACAGGGTATTACCTGGTGAATTGCAATACTTTTTTTCATTTTTCTTAGCGTCCTTTACTGCATGGAATCTTTAAGTGTTGTGGGCCCCTTGGGCAGTCTGGTAAACCTGGGGACCTCTTCTCAGAAGAATTATTTTAAATGCAGAAAAAAAAATACAATCTTAAAGGAAACCAATTATATTAAAATGCAATTTTAAAAATATTTTAAAAACTCATAGACCCAAGGTTAAGAATTCTTTTTCTTTAAAGATTACTCTGCTGCCTCTGAGATGTGTGGCATTACAGTGCTAGACCTCACCTTCAATCTCTCCATTGAGAGTTGGATAGCTATACTATTTCTTATGAAAATGATCAACTATTATTATTATTTACATGCAACTGAGAAATAAGATTTACAGGCAATGGGGTAGAGAGATCCATCTTGCTCTACTGGAAAGTCAGAGGGGTGATGGGAGAGGATATAGGAGACAGCAGATTGGGGGAGGGGGTATACAGTGGGGAAAGATGGGGAAAAAATTTGTAACTCAAAATCTTGTGGAAATGAATGATGTAAACTAAAAATAAACAAAAGTTAATTTAAAAAATGATAAATGGGAAGATTGAAGCTACACTTATTTGTACAGTAACTGTTCATTAGCCCATACTCTATCCTACCACAACCCAACAATGCAGCAACAAAGAGAGCTGACTGAATTTGCATTTCCCTGTGATACCCAGTTCTCCACAGTGATAGAGAATTAGTGAGATGGGAAGCCTGTTTATATAAAATCTATGATTTTTATAAAATAAATAAAACTATATGCATGTACATGTTTATGTTCACATACACATATTAATACATATATTATGTACCTTTATATTAAGAAGATATATTTATATTAAGAATAAAGCCTACAAAACTCTAATGTAGCAGAAAATGAAAATTTGAGAGAGGCAGCATGGTCCAGTGGAAAGCATGCTGGATGAAGAGTCAGAAATAACGTGGGTTTGATTCCCAACTCTGCCATTTACTAAGCCCCTTGACCTTTGATGAGTCATTTATTCTCTATGGGCATCAATTTCCTCATTTGAAAACCAAGGAGTTTGGGCTAGATGGCCTCTAAGGTTCCTTCCAACTCTAAATGTCTGATTCTTTAACCTCATACCTATATTTTAGCCAGATAAGGGAAAGGAATAGTCAAGCCAAATCATCAAGAATTTATTAAGGGCTTAATACATGCCAAACACTGTGCTATGTGCTAGAAATAAAAAAAAAAAAAAGAGAGAGACAGACATGTAGGAAAGAGAAAATTGCAATCTCAGTGTTTGCCTGAATGAACTCTGAGAAACAGATATCTATGGGTATTAATACCCCCATTTTGCAGATGAGAAAATGGAGGGTCAGAGAAGTCAAGTGATTTGTCCATCATCACATACTAGGTGCTTGAGATGGAATTAAAATGCAGGACTTCCATATGCTATGCTACATTGCTGAGAACAAATTATCTCATTTTGTCTTTTCTTATTAAAAGAAAAAAATGAGGACTGTGCCATAATGTTTCTTTTTAATGAGAAAATGATATGAGAATGTCTAATATAAGTGTTTTACTTCTCTCATGTTTTGTGTAAGCTTAGACATTCTTGAAATTCTTATCAATTGTTCCAAAAAATATATATATTCAATACCTACCACATCCATTCTGTGGTGGTTCTCACATTTTCTTTTCTTCCTTTCCTTTCTTATTTTTAGATGTTCTATTTTGTAAGCCTTTAGAATTTTTCCACTAAAGACATTCATTGCCTTGTTACGATTTTGCAATTACACACATGAATGCGATCACTTCTTGGTAAATAACTTTATAGGCTAGATGAAATTAAGCCAAGAGATAGAGCCAATCTATTGGAGAGACTTTCTTCCACTGAACTTTTCTGCCCTTCAATCAGACCAAATTGATCTTTATGGTTATTAGGTATTGCATGACTCAAGGTCCCCCAAATACCTTTAATGATTCTATCGCAAATCATCTTTTTGATGAAAGAATACTTAAATGTGAATATTATTTAAATATGTGATTTTTTGGCTTATGCCAAACAACCACAGTTCAGGTTTCCATCACCAAATTGATGGAGAGATATAGGCACCATCAACAGAAGAACCACTCAACAACATTCCAGAAAGATGCCTTAAGTTTAAATGGTCATCTTCAAAGAGATGCTGAAAAGAAGGATATTGACCAGTTGCCTATCTCTATAAGGGCTAGAACCAAAGGAAATGTGAATTTTAAATAGAGAGAAAATTAGATTTTTCCAAGGAAAAAATCTACTCCATTTTTGAGATCCAGGCATATTACCAGGATATGTGAGAGAATTGTTTCCTTGGAGATTTGAAAGAGCCAAGTAGAACCAAGGAGCAGAACTATTCACAGGAATTCACAGAAAAATGACAAGTAGAAATAGATATTTGAGACTCAAGAGGAATGACTCAATTTGGTCATAACCTCAGAGAGTAGCAAGGTTTTTCAGTAATTTTTTTTCCCCCAAGCTTTTTGCTCCTGTAATATTAATTTGTTTTAAGCTGGTAATTACCTTTTTTCTTTTTAATCTTCAGTGATATATTTTGGTACAATTATTTTTTTTAAGAATTTGTTACTTAGTAATATGCTATTAATATGAAATGTTTCCTATACCTCCATCTTAGTAGTTTGCATGTAATATTTAGTTTCATCCCTGCTAAGTAGTGTTATATAAGAAAGACTTTGGAGTGGCATATTCATTGAGTTATTATGTGACTCTTTTATTTTTCAAATGGCTTTTCAGGTGATTCTACCTACCTTTTGTAGGAGAAAAAGAAGTCTTTGAAATGAACTGTTATTTGTTTCTTTAAAATTATGCTTGAGTGCAGCATATTCAAATATATAAATTATTAATACAGTGTAAGTTAGAGTAGCTTTTAGGTTATCCTAAAATAAATAATTCATTTCTCCCCATTTAAAAACTGTCCCCAAAAGCACCAGTGTTTTTCAGTTTCTGTTTATCCAGCTGCACTATCAGAGTGGGTCAGGAACACTGCTGGAGGCCTTTTTCTAAACAGTCTTAGTTTCAATCCCGTACTCAACTTGCTTTCTTTTTAAATATTAATTAATGGAAAGGAGAATGAAAAAAGAAATCACCCATTGAGATTTTATATCCACATCATCCCATTAATCCTTTGACTCTTAACTCAACTAAACATTGATCATTTGGAGTCCTGAAACATATCAGTGTGTGTATGTGTTTGACTGAAAAATTAATGAGTTGATACCTAGATTTCAGCAAGTCATTTGACCAAATCTCCAATGATATCCTTATAGGAAAGATGGAGAAACATAGACAGATGGTTGCATATCTGGTTGAATAACCAGAACCAAATAATGTATTGATGTCAGTCTGGTGGGATGCCTCTAGAAGAGCTTCTCTGAGGGTCTATTCTTGGCTTTACTCTGTTCAACATTTTTTTAAATGAATATATAAATGAAATTTCCCTCAAATCTTGGGGTGACATGAACCTGGAAGGGTCAGCTATCTTTTTTTTCTATGACAAATTTAAAATCCTTGACAGGCCAGAAATCAGTTGAATCTAATGAGATTTAATTTACAATGGGTAACTAAACAGAAAAATTCAAGTGCATATGTACAGAATGGGGAGATATATGGCTAGACTGTGGTACATATAAAAATATATGAGTATTTTAGTGATTTTTATTAGTATTTAGTGATATTTATTTAGGTCGGTGTAATTCAGTAATGGGACATGCCAGCCAGAAAATCTCATGCCATCTTTACTTGTATTAATAAAGGAATGATAACCAGGAAAAAGGAGGTGATGGCCTTGCTACACTATACACTGCTCAGACCACATCAGGAGCATTGAGTTCAGTTCTGGAAGACATTGTTTAAAAACAAACAAACATGGATAGGATAGGGTGACTGGATTGGTGAAAGGAATGAACACCATGCTATACAAGGATATGTTTGAAAAAGTAGGAATATGTAGCTTATAGAAGATTCGACAGGGGCAATATGATAGTTTTGTTTAAGTATTTGAATGGGCTGTCACTTGGATAAAGGACTAAAGATATTTTACCTTGCCCTAGAGGACACTATTGGAATCTAGAAGTTAGAGGTGGAAATTTAGACTCAATGTAAGGAAATGTTCCTAACAATGAATGGAGTCCAAAAGCAGACTAGGGTTTGTGTTGCCATTTGGAGGTCTTCAGGCAGAGAGAAAATGACCACTTGTTGGGTATGTTGTTTATTTGGGAAGGGGTAGTATGAGGAAGCATGAGGACTCTTCCAACTCTGGAGTTCTATGAGTTGTTTTGGTTTTGGTTTGGTTTGGTTTAAGCACCAAAAAAATTAATGCTGGTTAGGATGTATGTTAAGAAAAAAGGATGTTCTAGATTAAATGGAGCTTTAAAAAATTAGATTAACTGAAAGATATGTAGCACTGATGTGGAAATAGCACCCAAGTCCATGATTGTCATTCCTCTGGCTTGGGTTGGGTCTCTCACCCAACCTAAACTTCACCTTGGCAGGCTGAGGGCTCCCAGAAGGGGTAGATACCTTGATAGATCTCACTTGCAGTGTTCTCGGCACAACTCCCAATAAACTAATATTCTCTTATTATTCATAATTGTAGTTCTTATCTCCTAGTGGTGTTTTTCCTATTTAAAAATCAACCAAGGGGCGGCTAGGTGATGCAGTGAATAGAGAACCAGCTCTGGAGTCAGGAGGACCTAAGTTCAAATCTGACCTCAGACACTTAACATTTACTAGCTGTGTGACCCTGGGCAAGTCACTTAACACCCAGTTGCCCTGCCCTCCAAAAAAAAAAATAAATGCTTTAAAAAAATAAAAATAGAAATCAACCAAGTTGACATTGGAAATTCTTAATCAGAAATATTTACTAAAGAGAATCAAAGCAAGAGTAATTAAAATTTTACCCCAAAATCAGGAATATAGTCCCCTATCAATGCACACAGTAGGAGGAAAGAGGAAAGTAGACATAGACTTAAAAAACTATAGTATAGAGGCACATGAGAAGGAGACTCATGTTCCTGGGGTAACTCACAGATCTAAACTCAGGGCTGTGATGTTGTTTGTCCCAGCAGGTACATTCTGCACCAAAAATCACTAATAGGTAAAGCTGCTTCTCTATTGCTTATTATCTTCATGTGATTCCTATTTTGAGTTGCCAAACAAGTGTTAAGTTCATTTATTTAAAACAAATCCCTAAGCCTAGAAACTGCAGAGCTTTTCCAGGTGGGTTTCCTTGGCTAGGCTTTTATGGATTTCCTCCATTTAGACAGTAGATGACATTGCAGGAAAAGGGAAAGGTGGAGCCTTTTACCTCTAGTTGGCTTTTCCAAACAGCAATGCTTTTTCTACAATCATCTCCTGCAAACAGCAGGTAAAAGCACAGTTTGCTATCTTCCTGTGAAGGAAGGCTTTTTTTCCAGACCTGCTTGGAGGTTTGGGCTTGACCCTTGAAGACCTGGGCTTAACCAGACTTGCTCTAAAGCAGGTTCTCTTTTGTGAAGTGATCTCTTATCTCATGGCAAAAACTAAAAATAAAAAATAAATCTACACTTCTGCCATCCAGGACAGAACTGGACATTTGTCCCATAGCCACTAAACTCTTCTAGGTATGAAGATTTCCCAGCTTTAAATCTTAAAGTCCTTATATCAGTCATATATAAAGTAGATACTGGGAGAGAAGACATTTTATGCATTTCTGCACTGAATAAGGGTCTTTTCTCTAGGAGCTATTTTAACAACTTTTCTGCAAAAACTATTCTTATTTCTGCCCATTTCTATCAACAAAACAGTCAATACCTGAGCGTGACACTAGATATATGCAAATTAATAAAACTATGAAAGGCATATATGTACACACGTGTGTACATATATATGTGTGTGTGTGTATATATATATGTTATGTATGTATTAATGACATTATCTTCACATTGAACATATTGAGTTAGTTACTACTCAGTTCCAAAGCTCTTTTGGAGATCTCACTTAAAATTCAGTGCACATTATAACTTAGAATTGGATTTTAAATACAATTTTTAAAGGTACAAAAATGTTAATCAGATTACAAAATGAGATCAGTGTTTTTAAAAGTACCTAATGCCCAGGTACAGTTATTCCAGTTCCTTATTTTTTAGGCTAAAGTTAGACTGCTTATAGTAACAGTTAAATCACTGGAGAGCTAGGTTTCTCATGTCCTTTTTTTCCCTTGCTAGCAGCTTAAAGATGGTCACAGAGAGCTTTCTCTCTGCCTTTCATTCATGAGATTGTTCCCAGTTCTAGGTCACTTGTATATTGTTTGCATGTGTATAGAGGGTCAGAGGCTTTGGAGCAAGATGGGAATTTAGTTAGTATCTAATACTACTCATATTTACAATCCCATTCCATTCACTTCAACAATCTTGTATTAAGCTCCTCTATGCCATGCACTGTAATAGGCACTTAACGTACAAATACAAAGAATGAGATAATTCTTACTCTCTAGGATCTTATATTCCAGTGGGGGCAGGGAGAGACAGACAGACAGACAGAGAGGGAGAGAGACAGAGAAACAGACAAAGAGACAGAGAAAGAGAGAGAGAGAGAGAGAGAGAGAGAGAGAATAAAGACAAACCAAATAAATAGAAAATAAAGTAGTTAAAAATTTAGCAAGGTAGCTTGAACTATCAGGAAAGCAGAAGCCATTGGGTAAATCAGGAAAGGTTTTGTTTATAAGGTAGTTCTTAAATTATGGCTTGAAGGCACAGTATAAGGCAGATGTGAGGCAAGATGCTTTGCACGCATATAGGATTATCAATGCAAGGGCAAAGCCATGGCCATAAGAGATGGAGTGTGTGTGAAGAACAGAGACAGGATCAATTTGACTACAGCATAGAATGTAGAAAAGGAACTAATGTATAATGAGTCTCGAATGATTGGTTTTAACCAGGTTGTGACAGGCTTTAAAAGACAAACAGGAGTATACATTGTATTGTAGATGAAATGGCTAGATGCAGGGGTTTACTGAGTAGACAAAGTGCTTAGGGTAAAATAATATGAACACCAGGTGGCACGGCTATTAAGAGTGCTAGACTAGTGAAGTCAGGAGGACCTGAGTTCAAATCCCCCCTCAGACACTAGCTGTGTGACCCTGGGCAAGTCACTCAACCTATCTCAGCCTCAGTTGAGGCTGTAAAATGGGGAGGAGTATGGTACCTACCTCAAGGCTTGAATTAATAGACTATTTGTAAAGTGTTTTTCAAACACTATATAAATATTAGGTATCATCATCATCATCTTCATTACAAAATGATATCACGTATTTTAATGATGTCTAAATAACACCCTATAACCAAAAGCTTTATGTACTTAAATATATTAACAATCTTCTGCTGCATTGAATCTCATTCTTGTGTATTCAGCAGTGTAATAGTCACTTACGACTGACTTGAATGTCCAGGTTTCAGAGTTATCTCACGATGGCCCCAATCTGCTGTTTTCAGTTAGTTATGGCTAGAGGTATAATTGGTGGGAAATACTCAAGGGTGTGGATCATCCAGACAAATTGCCAAGGAAAGGTAGTTAGTGGCATCGTAATAGTTACTTTGATTCTTTCCACAAGCTGTGTAATAGTTGGTAATGAGACTTAAGTATTAGGGGATAACTTCCTCATAATTAAAGAAAACCTCCTGAGCAAAAGTGGAATCAGAGCTCCCTTGCAAGGTAGCATTACTTTGAGTGGAGGTTTGCATGCAAAGTCTAGAGCAGTGGTTCTCAACCTTCCTAATGTTGCGACCCTTTAATATAGTTCCTTATGTTGTGGTGACCCCCAACCATAAAATTATTTTTGTTGCTACTTCATAACTGTAATTTTGCTACTGTTATGAATCATAATGTAAATATCTGATATGCAGGATATATTTTCATTGTTACAAATTGAACATAACCCACAGGTTGAGAATCGCTGATCTAGAGGAATACGTGTCAAGTATATTGTAGAAAGGATTCTTGGACAGGTTCTGTTTGTACTTGATACCTGAAGTTTCTTCCAATTCTTTAATCCTATGGTAGATTAAATTCTAGGCAAGTAATTTCTTTATAACCAGATTGTAACTTTCATCTAATCAGATACCATATTTCTACTTTTTATGTGTAGCTAATCCATGAAATGAATTCAATACAGTACTAGTTATGTGTCCTTCTGTTGCTATAGACCCTATTAAGGGTCTACATGTGTGTGTATAATTTATATAATATACATATATATATATGTATATATATAGAATTTGACCAGACAGTGAATAGGTGAGGATGGCTAGAAGGATGATCTGTAGAATGTGGAGCACATTGTCATGGGCTACTCAACTCTGAAATTGTCAGACTTTTCAATGCCCTGAGGGTGCAAAAGATTTCTGTTTTATCCTCACAGAAGTTTCATACTTCATTTATCTCCATCTATCATCGCCATTACATGATAATTCTAAAAGTCTTACCATCTGCAGAGCCATTCCCAAATGAGTAGGAGTAAGATTCAAATGCGACAAAGTGATTAGCACCTGTAGTATATTCTGGGAATTAGGGAAATACAAGGTTTAGATAAAACATGATTCCAGCATTCATCTTGTTTACAGTCTACTAGAGGAATATGTAAGTTGCATACACGTTAATATAAATTAATTCATGGTAGGTACAAACAAAATGTCTAGGTGGGATTGAAGGGGAGTCATTGCCAACTACAGGGTTAACATCTGAGTTGGGCTTTAAAAAATGGGAAACTGTCCACTACTCAGAGGGGAAAAGAGAGCATTCTGGGAGTATAAGGAACACTGAATAAAGGCAAGGAGATATGAAAGCATAGCAGATATAAGGAAGATGGACAATGTGGCTGAAGTTAGAGGACATGCCTGAGAGCAATGTGAGTTAAGCCAGGAAAGGTAAGGTGTATTAGATTATGGAAGACCCTAGATATCAGGCTAAACATTTTTTTTTTTGGAGGGGGAAAGGTAGGGCAATTTGGGGTTAAGTGATTTGCCCAAGGTCACATGGCTAGTTTTTTGTGTTATGTGTCTGAGGCCAAATTTGAGCTTGGGTCTTCCTGACTCCAGAGCCGGTGCTCTATTCACTGTGCTACCTCGCCACCCTTAAATATTTTCAATTGTATTTGTTAGGCAATGGGGACCCATTATCAGGTTTTGATCCAAGAAGTGGTACAACCAGGTTTTTGTATACGGAAGAATAGTCCAGCAGTGATGTGAGCAATTATTTGGAGCAAAGAGAAACTGGACATAGGAAAGCCTGCCAAGAACCCAGCATAATGCAATTTGCTTGAGAGATATACTCCTATGATCAGATGACCTCAAGTGAATTCGATGTACTGAAATCAGAAGCTATAAATACCGCAATATTTCATGTTGATTACAGTCTATAGATCAGATAGAATTTGCTCAGTCAATAACTATAAAATACTAACAGTATCTAAAAGGCACCTTAAGGGCTGCTGTGAGGTGAGGAGGGAGGGAGAGAATTTGTAACTTAATTTTAAAAATGAATGTTAAAAAAATTCTTACATGCAATTGCAGAAAAACAAAGTAATGAATCTCAAGAACAGAAGAAGGGTTTCTATGAAGAAGGTGATGTTGTTACTCCTATTTATGAATGGGGAAACTAGAGCTGATAGTTTAAATGATTTGTCAAGGGCCACACCATTGGTGCCTGAAGCAAGATTCAAACTCAGGTCTTCCTGTGTCTTCCCATAATAAAGTTCTAGGGCATGTGGGTGGCTCAGTGGATAGAGGGTCAGACTTGGAATCAGGAGGACTTGAGCTCAAACCTGACTTCAGCCACTTGCTAGCTATGACCCTGTGCAAGTCACTTAACCCTGTTTATCTCAGTTTCCTTATCTGTAAAATGAGCTGGAGAAGGAAATGGCAAACCGTGCCAGTGTCTTTGCCAAGAATACCCCAAATGGAAAAATGAAGAATCCACCATAATGGAAAGGGCTGACAACCCATATCTTCTTTACCAAATTATCTATTAACTTCAGATGTGACCATAACTATCAATTTATAGAATTTATTGAGTATCTACTGTCTATTGGCACTGTTCTAGGCTGTACAAATAACAAAATAAATGAGATGATTCTTGCCTACAGAAGAGACATTTAGTAATTCTAGTAGCTTGCCTTCCAGAATGCCTCTTGCAATAAAAAAAATAGAAAACTATGAATTAAACACACACACACACACACACACACACACTTCCAGATACTAGACAAAGAACCCATACACGTAGGATGTGACCATCATTTAAAAGAGCTACCAGAGGTTATTATGAGTCTTTATATTAGACCAAGAGTCTTAGCCACATGAATCTCTGCCATCATTTCATCCCACAAAGCTTCAAATCCCTTTCCATGGTAGCTTACCTACATCACAATAATATATTACTCCTGGCATCTCTGTCTGGGCATCGGCCAATGGCAAAGAATCAAGGAAACAACAGTTCATTCCTATTTCAAAGAAATAAAATTTCATTCCACTAAACCTGAGTGAATCCAGACTATGTTGGTGCTTGCCCTGTTTGGGGGCCTTTTTTTCTTTTGCTCCCACTTTGAGGAAGCCTGGAGGAAGTGTGAGGAAAAGGCATACTTATACAAGTGTTTATATCATTGTAGTCTCCCAGCTCTGTCTGATAACGATGGGGTACAGGATCTGGGAAACCCCCTGAACTCTGATTGAATCTTCCCATTTGATGAGACATTTGTCTGAAGCCATAAGCCTTTGATTATAGCTCTGCCTAAATCTCTTACTCTTACTAGCCTAGCCCTCAATTGTCCATCTACTTCCAATCCTTGATTGTATCAAAATATCTATACCCAAATCTGTTACCCTTAAACTATCCTAGCCCTCCATTGTCTGTCATCTCCTGGTAATCTTCAGCTACTTCCTACCCTTAATCTCATTATTGGAGTCTGACTTCAGTCCCCTCAAGATCCTCCTTAGACTCCTCCTCAAGACCCTCCCCAGATCCCTCTTCTAGACCACCCCTAGATCCCTCCCACAATCTTTCTATATATAAGATGCATCTTGCCTCCATAAAGAGGCTGAGAATTATCTAGCACAGACTCGTTCTGTGTCAGATTATTCTGGCCCACTTGTCCAATGCAAGCATCACAGATACCTAGGCTCCTTATGAGTCTACCCATTATGGCGAATCTCTAATAAATTTTGTTGTACTTTGGCTGAGAGAAGACTTGAGTCGAATTCATTTGGCAAGCCCCAGTATGTTGGTATTTTGGGGTCTTGTGCACCCTTAAACCTTAAACTTCAACAATAGGATACTACTATGGTACAAAATTTGAATCATAAATTAAACTTTTGATACAAGATCTCCTGACCATGAATGCTTAAAATGATTTGCATACTTTCCAACACCAAGGTGTACTGGGAGCACTGCACTGAATAGCCTTCTCACCTAGGAAAATCTGATCAGAATGAACTGAGAACACTATTATGTGATGTATTAGGTAAACCGTATGGGCAAGGAGTCTTATTGTTAGGAAATGGTTTCATGTCCCTGTAGAATCTCTGGATATCCTATAGTCAATCAGGAAACAGTTGTGCTAAGGGATGGAGATAGAAAGAAAAAGTAAAAATCATGAAGCTTACATTCAAATGAATAGTAGTTTGTCCTTTCCTTCTCTAGCTCATTTTTACAGATGAGGAAATTGAAGCAAACAGGGTTAAGTGACTTACCCAAGGTCATACAGTTAGTGTCTGAGGTCAGATTTTAACTCAGGTTTTCCTGACTTCAGGCTCAGCACCTGTTCCACCTAGCTGTCCTCATGAGATAGATAGATAGATAGATAGATAGATAGATAGATAGATAGATAGATTACATATAGTATTAAAATATATTTACATGTATAATAATATAAGATATAATAATAAATATTATATGTTATAATATATAAATATTATACATAATATATATTATAAATATATAATTTAAATATAATAAAATATATACTAAGTTATAAGATAGATACATAATAACTTGGGAGAGGAAGGAACCAGCAGCCAGGGTGGTAAAAGAAATATCTCATGAAGGAAATGGCATTAGGCAGAGACTTTGAGGACACTAGGGATTTCAGGAGACAATTATGTTGTAGAAGAACATTCCAGAAATGGTGGCCAGCCAATACAAAAGCACAGAAATGAACAATGGAGGGTTGTGGGTAACGGTACAGTCCTCACACAGTCCTCAGTATGACTGGAATGTAAATAGAAGGGAGAAGAGTAATGTGTAAGTCAAGGCAGCTAGACGGTACAGTGGATAGAGTGATGAATCAAGAGTCAAGAAGACCTGAGTTCAGATTCTTCCCCAACACTTATTAGTTATTCTGCCCTCACTTTTCTCAGATTATTTTTTTTCATCTGAAAAATGAGAATTAATGGCAATAGTTATTGTACTAGCTTGTGAGAAAAGCAAGTGAGATAACCTACATAGAGTGCTCGGAAATTCTAAAATTGCATATAGATTCTAGGTATTAGTAAGTAGGTTGGAAACCTTAGGAAGGGATCAGGTTGTGAAGAAATATAAAGAGGAGTAAATGAAAGAGTTTAAAATTTGTCCCAGGGTAATAGGAAACCACTAGATTTTGTTGAATAGGAAGATGACATGGTCAGACCTGGCCTTTAGGAAAATCACTTTGGTAAGTACATGGAGGATGAATTGAAGTTGAGAGGGACTTGAGGCAGGAAACCAATTAGGAAGTTAGGTAAGAGTTCATAAGGACCTAAACTGGACTGGTGATTGCATGAGAGGAGGGGAAAATATATAAGAGATGTTATGGGACTTAGAATTGACAAGATCTGGCAAATAATTTGATATTTGGCTTGATTAAGAATGAGGATTAAAAATGACAGTAAGATTTTAAATTTGGGTCACCAAAAGGATGGTGGTACCTTAATAGTAATAGGGAAGTTCAGAAGGAGGAGTGGTCTGGAGGTTCAAAGGAGGGAAGAGAATGAGTTTCGTTTTGGACATGGTCAATGCATGCAAAGTCATCCACTTTGAAATAACTCCTAAGTATTTGGTGTGAGATTGGCACTCAAAAGTGAATGTGTAGATTAGGGAGTCATCAGCATCAAAATGTTGATTGAAGCCTTGGAAACCAATGAGATCACCAAGGTAGACAATTTTGAAGAACTAGAAGAAAGACTGCAGGACAGACCCTTGGGTCTCCCATTAGGCATCACATTGATCATAATCCAGCAAAGGCGAGTGAGAAGATGCAGATCAATAGATAGAGAAAAAAGAAATGTGTCACAACAATCCAAAAAGGAGAGAATAGTCAGGAGGCAATGGTGGTAAGTAGTAACAAATGTGGCAGAAGTGAAGAAGGATGAAGATTGAGAATAGACCATTAAAATGAAAAGTTCATTAAGTATCAGAAATGCTCACATTGCATGAGAAAGATACCTAAAATACAATTTACAAGTAAGATAAATACATTTGAGGATAATTAAGGGACTTTTCCAAAGTTCTATAGTAGTTCAACTGGGACAAATACTTTCCAGTCCTATATTCTTTAGACCACACTATAATTCCTTTCACTATTTTTTAACACCTATATACGAAGCTGAAATGGCATTGATTTTTTAGTCTTTGATCATCTCTGTGTAAAAGACAGTAATTTAAGACCCATATGTGACATCTATTAACAGAACTCTGAAAAGGCTGGTCATTGAAAAGGTGATTTTGTTCTACAGACAATTATATGAGGGACTGAATAAAGTCTTTAAGTGGGGATTTTTCCTCTCTTTCTCAGAACTGTACATGGAGGAGGTAGCCTTGTATAACTTGGAGGGAATGTGTCATGCTTACAACCCACCAAGGATGAATGCTTTTCATGCATTTCAGATAATAGTGCAGTATTAAAGCTGTAACTGATTTCGGTAATGCCAATCAAAGACAGGTGGTATGGGTGGTGATGTGGGAGGTGAGGCAAAAAGTTGAATTGTGAATTTTGTGACTTTTTGTGTTTGGGAATGTTCCATTTGGTTTTATCTAAATAGCTTATATATTACAAGGAGATACTATTTCAAATTTGTGACTAGAGCTGATAAGATCACAAAATTAAAGGTAGAAGGAACCTTAGAAGTTGAGTCCAAACTCATCGTTTTTAGGTAAGGAAACTAAGGCCAACACTTCTTAACTTGCCCACATTCTCACTGATTGTTAAGCAGCAAGGCCAAGATATGAACCCAAGTGCTTTGATTGTAAATCCAGTGCTTTACACATTATGCCATGTGTAAAAAACATGTTTCTGGAGGGGTAGGGAAGGAGGTGGAAAAAGGGTTGTATAGTAACGTCATTCTGTTGAAAATATGGAGGGAAATTTAGGTATGGATTGAAAATTCCAATGTTCTCCTGTGTCACTAGAGCATTCTTTGACATAGCTGTCCTTAGACAATATTAACCCAAGTCACAAATTATCTAATTCACTCCCCACATTTTATAGATTTGGAAACTGAGGCTCAAAGAGAGATTGCTTTACTTTGTCAAAGCCACACAACCAGTAAGTGGCAGAGCTTAAAGAGAATTAGAACCTGGTTCCCATTCTGTTGTTCTTTGTTGTAGGATAATAAATAGGAAAATGATTCAGTGCACCTTGGTGCTCCCTCCCTTTCCCCACCAATATAGAATGTTTCATAATGTAAGTGATATGAATACATAGGAAATAAATATATGTTGTTAATGACCATTTTCAACTCAAAACTACGAAGTACCACTATTGTACTGACTCATTATGTCTCTGTGTGTTTTCATAGGGAAGTATGTTTTCTTTTCCCATTTTATTTAAAATTTTTCCATACTTCCACATTTCCCAGCATTTAATTTTGGTTATGTTCAATGCTCAAATGACAAATCAGCCTAAGAGAATAAGAATTCAAATGTTGTTGGTTTTTTCTTACTTTTCCAATCTATCATTCATTATACCAGTAATCTCCTTCCCTCCGAACCACACCTATTTTATCTCCTCTTTTTCTTCCAACCTCAAGCTAATAAAACGTAGAAACGTGAAAGTGATATTATTTTTCACAAAGAGTAGTTAACATGCATGAAAAATATTCCCAAAGATAAAAGGTAAACCTGCTGCTGTGAATACATGGTGTTCAAAAATAGAATTAATTTTATGTAGAACAGATGTTAGTGTGATACCAAGGGTAGCTGAGGGCTACATTGCCTTTTTTCCATGCCAAACTGTAAAAACATACAATGATAGGAGATATTTTTGGTTTATGGGGGGAGGGGCATTTTATTTTGTTTTTCTAACGTTCAAGTATATCATTAGATCAAATGGAACAGCACACAAGAGCAGGAGTTGTTATTCCTGTCCAGGACTCCGCTGTGTATGGATATGGTAGGTAGGTAGAGGATGTCTCTCCTCCAAGCCTGGCCATTGGGGCTCTCTGGCATGGAGCTTTGGGTATGTGGCTGCACAGGGGTATGCTAGCTGCATATGCATTGACTCCACTGTCTTTCTTGGTAGGATGGGCTATATCCACCTTGTCCCTCTTTTGACTTTGTAGCAAATAACATGTGACTTTAGGCAGGGATCATGCTGGTGTTAACTACAAGCTTAATGATGACTGTGGGATGTAGCTGACTTTTAAAAGCCAACACAATCTCAGGCTGCCTTAGCCGATCATCATGAACAGTTGATGGGGACTATATTTGATTCAATTCAGTAAGTACCAACTGTGTGTAAGACAATGTGCCAGGTAGGGGCTGGGGACACAAAGTTAAAAATGGGACAGTCCTTGCCTTCAGGGAGCCTACAGATGATGGTCAGACTATTATAGTAAATATTATACTAAATTCTAGGTGTTTCATTTTAATAATGTTGTGGATAACTAGAGAATACACAGAGATAGAAAATTACTATGGTGGGGCATCAAGAGACCCTATCAGTCACTGAACCCCAATTGCCCTGCGCTCCCCCCTCCAAACAGCATAATAAATATATATATATATAATTTTTTTTTTAAAGAAGCCCTATCAGAAAAGGAACACTTGAAAAAACTGGGGATCTTAGTAGTAGAAAGTAAGGAAAGAGATGGTAAATGACTTCTAATATTTAGAGAGATATCATGGGCATTGGGACATGGCAGGACGTGGACATTTTGTAACAACACAGTGGATAGATTTTCAAAATATGAAAATTTCCTATCATGAGCCTTGTCCAATAGTGTTAAATCTGTCCCATTGGGTCTTCAGTTCTCTGACAGAATATTGAAACAATGATTCCTAATTCTCTCAGTTGTTAATGTCATACTCCCTGTGATTCATCAATTTTGTCAATAGTCTGTATTACCTTGTTCGTGAACACGGTGAATTTCCCTTATATAGGAGTTCTTAACCTAGGATAATTGAACTTTTAAAAAATATTTTGGTAACTGTATTTCAATGTAATTTCCTTTGTAATCTGTATTTTTTTATGCAATTAAAGTCATTATTCTGAGATGGAATTGCTAAAGTTCACCACATTGCCAAAGGACATAAGAAAAATTTAAGAACTCCTGCCCTAGTAGCATGGAAGGCCCTTAAGAGCAGAAACAGCCTCAACTTTGCCTTTGTGTCACCAATTGCTAGCACATAGCAGATATCTTTAATAAATTTATGTGTTGGTTGTCCATGGAATGATTAAGTGATCCATCATCCAAAATATTATAAAAGAGATTTATATATTGAATGCTGGGTTAGATTATTTTATTTTTTAAAAAATCTGACCCACTCTAATATTCTGTAATCCTATGCTTTGGCATGGGCTGGCTGCAGAAGCCCAAATATAGCAGAGCTGGTGGGAGGGCAGAGGAGGTGGGCTCTTTTCTCTGCCAAGCTACATAGATACCGTTTTTCAGATTGTGAAGTGGGAACTTTTTCTGACTGTATACATTAGGAACCAATTGGGGAGGCTAGGTGGTGCAGTGAATAGAGCACCAGCCCTATAGTCTGGAGGACCTGAGTTCAAATCTGGCCTCAGATACTTGACATACTTACCAGCCATATGACCTTGGGCAAGTAACTTAACCCCAATTGCCTTCCAAAAAGCAAAAAAAAAAGGAACCAATCACAATGCTTCCTGTTATTATTCAAGGAAACAACCTTATAAATTTTGCTATAAACAGTACGTGTTCTGATTGAACAGTATAGCATTTGGAAAAATATAAAATTGCCAATTCATGTATTTGGAGAGGTTTTAAGCTTTCTCAACCAAAATTATTTATCTAGGAATTTTTTCCTTGGTATTGTGTGCAAGCTAACATTCGTGGACTCAAGAGTTTCATTCAGCTTCTGACACATCTGATGACTTATGTATATAAATAGGTTTCAGAGTTTTCTGCTTTTCTCGTTTGTGTTCATTCAGGCTGCAAGTGTGTATCACATATCACAATGCCTAGAGTATGCCCATAATTAATGTAAACAACCACTGCTTATTAAAATATTTGCCTTGATGTTGAGAAATTTGGACATTTTCTGAAACCACTGAGAGAAAAATTCTGTTAGAAATCGTTTTCCTTCTCTTAATTATCTTTCAGCTGCAGTTTTGAAGTATGAGAACAATGTTATGAACATCAGACAATTCAACTGCTCTCCTCATCCTTACTGGCTTCCCAATTTCATGGATGTCTTTACCTGGTCCTTGCCATTTGTTGGAGAAAAAGGTAGGTTAAGAAGTCACAGTAAAGTGGTTAAAGGCACCAGAATGGGAAATCATTCTGTTCACTGCCAAGCACACAAAAGGAACACATGTTCATAGTGGCATTTTACCCAGACACTTGATGGACCAAGAGAAAAGTGTTGGTCATAATGCATTCACTGAGTTAGAGCAGCGGTTCACAACCTGTGTGCCACGACCCCTTTGGGGGTTGAACAACCCTTTCACAGAGGTCACCTAAGACCATCAGAAAACACATATTTCTGATGGTCTTTTTTTTTTTTTAAGACCTTTCTCTACTTTATTCCAACTGACAATATCAAATGCTTTTCCCAATATTCCATTGGATTCAATGACTATGGTTCAGGGGTTGACTCTGACACTCATGACAGGTACAGCCACTGAGTAAATCCCCCTTCTGTGCTTCAGTTTCCTTCTCTCAATTGTTGAAGGTTAGATTACATGAATTCTGGAGTCTCCTTC
>CM053592.1:23220524-23241486 GCA_028646515.1 Pseudochirops corinnae
AAGAAAGAAAGAAAGAAAGAAAGAAGACAGGAAGAAAGAATGCTTCAGGTTCCTTTAATTAAAATTCCAGAAAATGAACAGCAATACTTTAGAGTCATCAGCTATATTATTCCAATAAATCTTTAAGAAGAATAACAAATGACTATCTAATATTTTAGAAAATTTCTGTCTAATATTTCATATTTGAAAGAGTATGAAAATCCTCCTTTTGTTATAAAACAGATTTTTCAAATCACCCTTTAAGACTTCAGGAAAAAATGGCCTTCCTGAAGATGATGGCCACGTTCTTTGCTTAACAACAAAGACTTTTGCAGCCCTCTGTCCCTAATTAATGCAATTTAACTTTAATCCCCTCAAGAGACTTTTGTTTTTAAGTTGGATGTATGTGAGTACGCGACTTATATAATCAGTTTTCAGTGATCTGTTGTGATGAGGACCAGGAGAGGCAAGAGGAAAAAAAAAAATCACACCTATATTGTATGATCTCAAATCCTAAATTTAGCCAAAAGCTTCGACTGATTTTGCTGCCAGACTTTTTCTCATACCTACAGAGAATTAGGTCCAGTTACAGGTTCTTCTCTTCTCTCTTGGCTAGTCCTTTCTTGTTCTATAAACAGTGAGAGGAAGGGGCTCACCAGCAAGACCCAAGTCTGACTTAGAGACCAGCTTTCACTATCCACTATTCTGCACTGTCTTAACAGGCTATGTAGTACCTGTAAATAAATGGTCGAAGTCCCTGCAGGACCCAAACACTGATAAGAAAAGTTCACATTTCTGTTGTATTTTAAAATTTACTAAAGCTTTTCCCATAACAATGCTGTGAAGTAGGTAGCATAATTATTATTGCACCTATTTTACAGACCATTCACATTGACTGGGCCCTGGAGTCCTGCCAGATTGGAGGATAAAATAATCCAGGGTCCAAGGCCAATAGAGAGAGGGTTTAGGTGAGGATTTATTCACTCCCCTCCTCCACTATCCAGACAACTTGGCACCAGGGCTGTTCTAAAAGTTAAAATCTTCTCCCGTCATGGCAGTGATAGAAATTTGTAGTCAGAAAGACAATGGAAGTCGAGTCAGCAGACCCATGTTCAAATCATAGTTGGATCATCTGTGGGACCTTAACCTCACAGGGCCTCATGGGAGGGAGAGCCCCGTGGTCCCTCCCAGCTCTCAGTCTATGATTTCGGATTGCTATGGGTGCCCCCTTCATTGGCTCACACCAAAACCTACCCTCATCACCCATCCTATGCTTTCCTGGTTCATACCCTATGATTTCTATCTGAAGACACACTCATCAGCAAGACTAAATGGCAATATAGCATAAGCAACACCCTAACACATTGTTTTTCTAGAGCTTCTTCCTTTTTCTGTAGAGAGAAGGAGAAAGGAGGAAACCAAATGAGGTGATGGTTTTGTCTTCTTTGTCCCTTCTAGAGAGGAGAGTGAGAGTGTGTTGACTCTGAAAGGCTTGACTCCCACGGGAATGCTTCCCAGCGGGGTGCTCTCTGGAGGAAAACAGACCCTGCAGAGCGGTAAGCAGGCCCCACCGGTGTGTCTATGTGAATATCACCCTGCCCCCAGCAGCAGCAGGCTCCCAAATCGAGGGATTTGTAAAGGCTGAGGGGAAAAAAAGGAAAAAGAAACATGACTTTCCATAAAAGAATTTCTCAAACCCTCCAAGACAAACACAGGGCCCCTACTCCTCCTCAGGAGGTGATCCTTTCAACTTGGTCCTTAGCTCATCACAGCCCTCCCCATGCCAAGAGAACCCTCATCCCAGAGGTCTGCGGATGGGAGAAAGCAGGGGCTTGGTCTTCTGGACCACAGGGTCAGGCTATCTCTCCCCATGACTCTGCTTCTATTTGACACTTTAAAAAAGAGAGAGAGATTCAGACCTAGCTATCAAATCACTGTAAAACTACTCTTTTCTTCACTTTGGCCGTAGCAGTCCAGTCCGTGCAACTTGAATTTTAAATGAATTAACTAGTCAAAACAAAGCAATATATACATATCTAGCTATATTTTTTCCTAAATCATCACTACTTGGATTGGTGGTTTGGCTGAATTAATTAGTCAGTTCTGGACCATTTCAAGGTCCAGACATCTGTAGGCTGAGCCTAAAATCCACCCCTGAGTTTAGCTGTTGTGGGTGAATTTAAAGGATCCCATAAAAAGAACACTGATTTTTACTCTATTTTAATCAAAAGTGGGCAGTGGCCAGTGTGTTTTCACTTCGTAAGCACCCCATCTAGGGACTAGACAAACAGAACCAAATTTCTTGACATTCCAGTTAGGATGTATATTGCATGACGATCGTAACATTTCTGTGCCTCACATCTAGGTCCCAGCACCTGGGTGACAATATGTGGTTTTACTCTCTACTCTTCAATTTAGAATTTCTATCGTTACTGATTATCATCGTCATGCATGACCGACAAACTTATTTATTATGATTTTTGTTATTTTGCAATTAATTGGAACCTGGAAAGGAGGGGAAAAGAAAAGTCTATATTGGCAACACAGTCTCGGCCTCTTGCTTATTTTCCTGTTTCTTCCCTGGGGTTTTCTTTTTCTTTCTTTCTTTTTTTTTTTTTTTCCAATTTCTGCCTTCTTAACCAACAAGATACAGGTATTCTGATGGTTAAGTTTTTTTTTTAGTGATGTGTGAGCCAAGCAAAAAGTAATGCTCAAATTTGTCAAGTCAACAAGCATTTATTAGGCACCTGCTCTATACATAGGTGCCATGCCAAGGGCTGGGAATCCAAAGGAAGACAAAGAATAGTCACTGCTCTCAAGGAGCTCAGACTAATGTGGGAAACAACACATAATCAAAGACAGACAAGTAAGAGAACTGGAGAATTTACATTGCAGGTGATCATAGAGAGAAAGCATGAGCATTACTTAGTAAGCTAGGTTGTGGATGTACCAAGAATCATGCCTCAGCTCCCTGCAGGGCTAGGGCATTGTTTCCCTAGCTGTGCCTAATTCTCTTTGATTTATGTGTGAATTTGGCCCTAAGGCAATGCAGTTGTTCTCTTACTCAAAGACAAAAACTGTTAATGCAAGTAGGAAAAATACATAGTATTAGAGCGACAAATAACCCTCTAATTTATTGCTGAAAAGAATTATTCTAATGACTTTTAAAAACCCACAAAACCTCTCACACTGCAGCATTCTTGCTCCGTGGAACATTACTGTACGTGCATCATTAATTGGCACAAAGTGCACAGCAACCAAATTTGCTGAAATCGACATGGTTTTTGTTAAACACATTTGGAGAAATAACATACACATTACCAAAAAAAAAAAAAAAAAAATCCAGTGATTTCCATAGGACACATGGAATTGGGGGAGTGGGGGAGGAAGCATTATTTATTTCTGGGCAATAGTGCTGGTGTAGTTCCAAAGTTTTATCTTCATATTTAACGTAAGTTTTTACAGTAATTCTTTGTTTTATTTTGTTTCCAGATTTTCATCTTCATTTTTCACCCAAGTTACTGCATTCCTTTTAAATCTGTTCATATTTTTTTTAATCCATTGGTTTGCTGCATATATATATTTTAATTTTGGATGACCAAAAGATACAACAAAAGTGCTTTTGGTCTTGAGCATATAAGCCTTTTAGTTTTGATTTTAAGCCATAACCAGTATCACAAATTCAAGATTCATTTTCTTCTGATCCCTTGATTTTCAGGAAAGGGCTGTGGGGCTTCTCAACAGGAATTAAAGCACAAACAGCTAAGCTGACTGCTTTCTTGCTGACTGATCTCATGGGCACTCTGTTTCCAAACCAGGAATGAGAGGGGAAAAAATGCAAATATAAGTTTGGGGGATAGGATTTTAATACTAAAACTTGGTGGAAGTGGAGAATTTCTTTTTCTTTTTTGCATTTTCTATAACTGAGGCAAATCAGTTATCATGGGAGGCAGGGTAAATAAAATGAATACCATATATATGATCATGGACTCTATGCCCCTTCCATTTTAAAAAAATAGCAGCTGTAGCTTGAAGTTCTTATATAATATTCTGGGGGGCTGCCAGAATAAGTAGAATTTCATTCAAATGCTGCTATAATCATCCCTGTCCCTTAATTTTTAATCTTATGCTTTTTTTTTAAAACAATGATGCTCTCCTAATAATAGAAAGGTTATAGTAAAGTATTTATATATATATAAAGGTAATAGAAAATGGTTATGTTTCTAGATAACAAGAAAGAAGAAACTATTAACATGATTTTTTTCCCATTTTCTATGTGATTTTTTCCCCAGGGTATTTGGGTGTGATTTCTCTTTGGGAGGGGCTGTGGGGTTCAAAAACTCAGGGGAAACAAGGATATGAGTAACTATGGCAAGTTGTGTATATTTTTTTTCCTTCCCCTAAGTCTACATTCCACTACTAAAAGTTGCCGAGATTTATTTAGAAGTTGTGTATACGTGGCTTTAGGCCACAGTCTCTAGGTCCCTGCCTTTTCTTTGGGCTTTTAAACATGTAAATAAATTAATTTATTCTCACTAAAAAACAGAAGGATTTTGCCAGTGAACTTTGTGGATCAGATGCACATTTTAGGGGAATGTCTTTTTTTTTTTCCCCTTCAGAAAATACTTTGCTCCCCTTTTCCCCCCCCCAAAAGAAAGAAAAAATAACTCTCATAACTTTTCTAAAAGGTTAATGATTTGAAAATTCTCCAGTGACCAAAAGTGATAAAATCCCGAAGCATAGGTCAACCTGGAGATACAACCAATGTTGTTTCGTAGCTTTTCTATGTTGTCTTCTGTGCTAGATTCCAGCCCTTAGAGTAACCCCAGTTTATTAGCTCCCTTTGCTCTTCACTGACTTGTTCTTAGAATTACCAATCCTCTGCTCATTTTTCTCATTCGTTTTGCACCCCCTTTCTTCTCTTCAGCTACTGTTGAGGCTATTGAGGCTGATGAAGGTAAATTGGTCAGTCCCCTTTCTGTTGTACCTACAACAGATAAGGGCTCTGCTGGGTGTATTCATTTTCTTTCTTTCTTTCTTTTCTCTCTTTCTTTTTGCTGTAGCTTGTACAGAGTGTGTGGGTGTTGGGCTAACAGTTGTGGCTCAGTATTAACCAATATGTTCTTGCTTTAAAGGGGAAAGTGTCTTTTTATGGTTTGTTTTTTTTTTCCTTAAAGTTCTGATGTTCTAATTTGTGTACATTTTACCCAATATCATCATATGAAAAGGAAAAAAAAAAGATGCATGCCTAATGTGGGGTGGGAGCTATGGCAGCTAATAGTAAAGGTTGATCTCACACATACCTGAAAACCTTATTCTTAGGGTGGAACCATGGTCCTCCTTCAAATATTTTTTTTCTTCATCCAGCCATGATTAAAAAAAAAAAAGGTGAGAAAACAGTTAATTACAGACTTCAGAGGACTCTAGTAAAAAGTTCATTGAAATGGTGCTTCATTGTTGTTTCTTTCTGCTGGTCATATCCAATGGTAACCTATGGTATAGTTATAGTAGCAGAACAATTAGCACCAGCCAAATCATAGAGAAAGACCAAAGATGTCTGGCTGCCGTGGAAGAAGCTTATTATTGAGGAAAATCAGTCAAAGATCATTTATTAAGAGCCCACTCCATGCAGTGCACTGAGCCAGCTACAGTGAGAGACACAAAAAGGGACAGGCCCCCTCCTCCAGGAGTTTTTGGAAAACCAAGTTTCCTCCTTGACTTATGACTGTGATTTAATCTAGTGTTCTTTAAATACTAAATGATTTTTTTTAACCGAAATACATTTTAACATATTTATTTTATACGAAGAAATTTAAGAGAAGAGAGTTCCCCTTTAAAACAAATTCTTCAGTTGTATTTTGTTCTTGCAAGATGACTTTTTTTTTCTTTTCCCCCAAATTGTGAAGTTATAGTCCCTTGGTATGATGTGAAAATGTTATTTTAGATGCTTTGAATTTGGTAATGATTTCGAAACGGTGGGAAAAAAAAATGATAGCATAGTAAGAGAAAATACAACTGCTTCCTAAATAGCAGTCCGTAAGCTGCTATTTATGTGGGAATTATCTATTCCTAATGGCAAATTCTAATCTGCAGTGTGCATTCTTGTTAATAGTTTGGCTGTTTTCTGTGGTTTCTGTGACTCTGTGTCGTGTTAAGTATACTACCAATGTAAATTGCTAATACTCATTGTCTGACCAGCAGCTACAGCACAGCACATTCTTCATCACTAGGAGAGATATTAAACCCTCTTGGAACCCAAAACTTGACTATGGAGCCCCATTATAGGACTAAACAAGTTTTATCTTTAATTGCCACAAACATTGGTTGGCTACTATAACCCAAGGGTTCCATTTTTACTACTTTAAATAACAAAATTATTTGATAAGTTATAATTGCTATGGAAGCTTGTCTCTTTTCATAAAATGCTAAAGTATTTCATAGTAGTTTAGCAAAAGAGTAGATCCACTTAATGCCGTCCTTAAATAATTTGTTTAGGCTTCAAGTTGGGGGCTCATTAGACATCTTTTGCTTTCACATGATTTATTTCTAAATTAAAGAAGAATTGAGAAGCTTTGCTATGGGCCTTGGTCTTTCCTCATTTCCCCACCTTCCTCTCACAATTGACTAATCACCATGATGCTTTACCAGTTTTTAAAAAATGTAAATATGTACCATCTACTCTATTGAACAAATATGTTTCCATATTTTCTTACTTATGGAAGGGTACTGCATATTTGCATAGGAAAATTGACAAAATGTCAACCCAAGGTGCTTTTCTTCCTCTCATGTGCAACTTGAGTGAGATAACGGTACCCAGAAATCTTCTTTAAGAGATTCATGGAACAGTGTAGCTCAAGTCAGCATTGGTGATTGGCCCTTGATTATCTGGCATGTTCTTCACAGGATTTAGAACAAACTGACGTCATTGGCTCCCCATTAAATAATCGGAAGTTTAGTTCCCTGGTTGATGTCCTTATTCCATGACTTAACAGTTATATTTGTATAAATGCCTTATCTTCATACACATTGAGGATTGGGGAAGTAGACTTAATTGATTTGGGTAAAACCAAATCCAGTTCTTTAGGCTTAAGCTTAAAAGCTGTCAACAATACTTCCTCTATTTTCCTGAGTTTCAAAATACCTTTGTTTAGAAATAGGTAATTTTGGGTTGATTTTTTTCCCCTTCGAATCAGGTAGTAATGGATGCCTGATGACATCAGTTTGGACTGTTCATGTCACTGCTGAAGGGCAGGCTTTTTTTTTTTTCTTCTTTTTTTTCAACTCACTGATTTGATTGATCTCGACTTTTATGAGGTTTCTTCTCACTTTGTCACCCATTCCACATTTTGCCAAAGCTAAGCAGGGAAAACAGCTGAGTAGTTTTATTCTTCTCTATTTACCTTTGAGTTATGGCTATTTGGCCAAGATTTCTTTCTGGGATTTTGAGATATCAAGGGAAGGCTCAAGAGTGATTTGTTTCACAGTTCTCCCTCTCTCCTGCTCTAGACTCTTCCCGATTTCGCTTAGTTTTGCTCTCTAACCAAACAAGGAATACTGTTGCATTCATAGGCACCACTTCAAACCAACTGAGGGGAGGCAGGGTGGAGAAAGCAGAAATATTTTCTTTTGAGTTTGGAGCTTTTCACACCATGCCAAATGATGTGGACCATCATTGCTGTGCCTTAAGAACTGTTCCTGATGGCCAGTCTTACTTACCTGTCCACACCAGAGTACTTTGAGCTGAACTCATGAAGACAAGAAAAAAAAATGTTTACAGTTTGACTTGTTCAAGAGGACACTTTGGTTGGCAAGAGACATTGGCTGTTTTCAAACCCTTAAGTTTTCTCCCGGTATGGTAAGGAGTCTGTCGTGTCGTCTTCAGGTCCTGTCACTTTGTTCTCCACTAAAGGAATCCTTCCCTCACTGAACAATCGATAAGTGATATGATATGTCGTGGGGTCATTTCCTTTTCCTTGGACTAACTCTCCTGTTTTGTTTTGTTTTTCAATAATCTTCTGTTTAGCTATCAAAGGATTTTCACCACAACATAAGATCACTAGCTTCGAAGAGGCCAAGGGCCTAGACCGAATTAATGAGAGGATGCCTCCTCGCAGAGATGCAATGCCCTCTGATGCCAACCTTAACTCCATCAACAAGGCTATCTCTTCAGAGACTAATGGCACTGACAGCAATGGCAGTAATAGCAGCAATATTCAGTGACCACTTCCCGATCACTTGTCTTTCTTTTCTTCTTCCTCCTTCCCTTCCTTTCTTTCTTTCTTTTGTTTTTTTTTTTTGAGCTGCAGGGCATGATGGGGATTACTGCGCATCAGCAGTCAGATAGTTTTGCCTCTGATTGTAGTTTACTTGCTCTGGGGGCCAGGTGTTGGATTCAGTTTACAATATCAGCTAGGAAAAAGAGATAGTAAACTACATTTTGATGGATTTGGGTTGGGGGCTGTAAACACCTCCTTGGGATAGGCCTTTAAAGATGCTTATTAAAAAAAAGCAAAAGAATGCTAAGGCAGGTATGCACTCAAAGTGAAGGGAATGAATACGGTTTCCTATTACATTGGGAACTCCTAGACAGATTACAGAAAGGCCTCTTATTACGTTACTGGATATGAAAACTTTGTCTAATTTCTTACTCAATTGTACGTTTACAGTTGCAGCACTAAAAATGGATGACATCAAACATTTTTAACAAAATGATGTACAAACTAAATAAGGACTATTTATTGATAATGTTTTGCTACTCTTGTCAGACAATGGCTATAAACTGAATTAGGCAGTCTTAAAAAAAAAAGGAAAAAAAAGAATGTTGCTAATTTGTTAAAAATGCCAAAAAAAAGGACAGTTTAATTTTGTACAGATTATGCTTACCTCAGGTTTCTTTAGCGTGCTTGAATGCCCTTCTTTCAATATTACACTTATCTTACTCATTTGGCAATGAATATCTTTTTTTTTCCCTTTAAGTTTAAAAAAAACTGGAATAATTACATCTATCTTTTTTGCTGTTTCTATTTAGGTTTTTTTTTTGGTAAATCAAATCTTGGTTGTGGCTTGCTGAATTTAAATATTTATGAGTGGTGCATTTTTAAGTATAGTGAACAAGACACCATATTAAGTGCAGTGCAAAGCATCTATATTCTGTAAAAATCTGCCTATGCATGTTTTTTAAGAAAAAAAAAATGGCTATATAGGCCTGTATGGGACTGTAATGCGCTTAGTGGTCTGACTTATACTGGAAATGTATGTATACTGGCGTACTTTATATTCTCTAAAAAATGCTTAATGCCTTTGAAATTTTGTAATCAAAAAAAGCTTTGAAAAAAATCTAAAGGGGAGAGTATTCTTAAAAGTTTTTAACATAAGCTTGTCAGTGCACATATAAATGGTTAGCATGTTTAGCAAACCTTGTGAAATTTAAATAAGTTTGTAGTTACATGTGAAACTAAATGCATGGTAACTGTTAATGTCATAATGGTTTAGTCATTTTGTTCTGTTCTGTCACGTGCCACAAAATGCGTCATTTTTTTCACTTTTTTCCCTTTGTATATCAGTTAATGGGTTACAACTGGTTCATTCTGAAAACAACAACAACAAAACAGTCCATTGATATTTTTTAACAAATGTATAAGTGCCCAAGTAATTCACTACAGCCTAAAGCCTTGCCTTTGTAATTTGACTTCAGAAATGTCGGCAATCAAAGCATGCACTTGTAACAATGAAAAAAAGCATTTTATATTACTACTCAATAAAATGTGCATGAACTTAAAGAACTCTCCTCCTGTCCACTGAGTCTCTCCTAAAGGTCTTTGTGTATACACCCACCATGTATCCTCCCAGGTGTTGGGCCCAGTACCAAGCATCCCATATTGTAGTTGGAGCAGGCTTCCTGGGGCCTGGTGGGTACGGTGCATGCTTTCATTATACCATCTGGGTGGCGTATTATCCCACTCTAAAAAGAAAGAAATCTGTTCAGAAAAACAAGACCCAGAGGCTCCTTTGAATGTGGCAGCTGATCATGAATCTATGATTTTTTTTTCAAATTAAGAAACAAATCAAATTTGTTATCAAGTTGTTGCAGTTGTATTGGATTCCATGACCCTTAAAGAAAAGTGTGAATTGGAACTTTCCCTCTCAGAAGAAAAAGTTGTCCCTGTATTGCTAGGAAATTGCTATATATTGGCACTCTGGTTCATCACTGAGGATTTAAGATAGATCAAATTTCAATTTTTGTTCCTAATATTGTTCATTTCTGGTGTTCTTTGTTTTATGCAATATATAATATACCCATCACATTAAAGTTATCAGAACACGGCACTTATTGTTCATAATGTTACAAGATCTGACATATTACAAATATGTTCTTTGCTCAAGGGTATATATGCCCAGTGTAATTTCCCAAATCCAGCAAACCATTTTGCCCCTGTTTAAAATTTATCTTGACTCAAAAATGACATCCACAGAAAATATTTAGATGCAGCTTTCTAGAACAGTATGAAAGCAATGATGCTTATGGTACCACGATGTTTCTTTTCCTCCATTTTAGCTACAGAGAAAATATCATGAAAAATGAGAAAAAAAAACCAACCTTTTCTTTCCTCTTTGATTCTTTTCCTTTAAAAATTGTGCTTGAGGCAATTATGGCATAGAAATAAACATTTGACATTAAAACAAAAGAAGCACTTGATGTGAGTATTGCTTGATCTTTGGGGGTAGTATTTAGGAAAGAAAGGGCCACCTATAATAGATAACACTATTTATTGGATTTTGAAAGAAAGAGATTGGTACAACTGATGTTATTTCTGAAGATTGAAAGTCCCTACCAATCACCCCTTATTGTGCTCCTGCCGTATACAGAGGATGTAGAGTTTCAGAGATGCTGATTCTAATGAACTCTTGGGAAATGAATTTGCAGAGGCCAAGATTTACACAAACACAAATGGGGAGGTAAAGGGCAGAGGGTGTAGGCATCCATCCTGGGTTGAGGGAAGGCCTCCATGTTTCTGTTTTCTCTAGCCTCTTTAGGACCAGGAGCAAGGAGAGTCCACTGATTTTTTAGCCCACAATTTTTTTTATTTTCGCCATTATCCTTTCCTATATCCTTTTCCTAGAGAAAGAGACAAACTCTCTATTCCCAGGAGGGTAGAAGGATAGGATGGGTGGAAAATTCAATTCAATTTGAATCAAAGTTCCTGATTCATACAAGATACTGTTCTAAGTACTTTAGATATGAAGATATCAAAATATGACAGTCTCTTCCCTTCAAGAGGTTTGAAAGCTTAATAGGAAGGAGGAGAAAAAGAAAGAAACATGTTCACAAATAACTATAATCCAAGATAGGAAATGATAAAATGTGTAGGAGAGGTCAAATTGAGAGGGAAGGATTCTTTCTAGTTTAGGAGCTCTGGAAAGGCAACATGGGAAAGTGGGGCTGGGCCTTGAAAGATAAAAAATACATCAAACAGCTTGGGGGTGGGAGATTGAAGTGGAGAGTACAAATGAACAGTGGTAGGTGTGGACAAGATAAGATTAATGAAGTACATTGGTTTGTCCTGTGTTTCCCTTAAGCATTGATGTAATTGATGGACATATCTTCTGTTGGACTCATTCAATAAACATTTATTAAGTGCCTACTATTACTAAGGGCTGGGGATACAAACAGAGGCAAAGGAAGATCCCTGATCACAAGGAGTTTATGATCTATGGGGGGACATAACATGCAATCAGATATATACGAAGAAAACTATATACAGAATAAATAGGAAATAATTAACAAGGAAGGCACCAGAATTAAGAGGAGTTAAGGAGGACTCCTAGGGAAGGTGGGATTTTAACTGAGACTTAGAGGAAGTCAATGAAGTCAGTTGTCAGAGGGATAAGTATTTATGAAACTCCCACTATTGCCAGGAAGTGCCCTAGATACTGGTGATATAAAGAAAAAATGAAATATTCCCAGCACTGCAGGAGATTATACACTTTACATCCTATCAAGAAAGATAACATGTATGTAACTATTAAAAATATGAATTAGATAGATAGATAGATTAGATGGATGGATGGATGGATGGAAGGGTGGGTGGGTGGTTGGATGGACAGATAGATAGATAGATAGATAAGGTATGTAAAGTAATTTTGGAAGATAGAGCACCATGAACTGGGAGAGGGGGGAAAGAGAGAATCTGGAAAGACTTCATGTGGAAGGTGATGCATTAACTGGGTCATTAAGGAAATAAGGGATGCTAAAAGGTAGAAAGAGTGCATCCCAGTTATTAGGGATAGACGACACAAGTGCAAACATACAGAGATGAGAGATGGAATATGGTCATGGATTGGAAGAAGAGAAGTAATATATAATAAGACTGGAAAGTGTAACTTGGAAAAGAAAAATAAGACCACAAAGATTTATTAAGCACTTACTACATTACTATCACTGTTGTCACTTGATCCTCACCACCATGGGACACAAACACTATTATTATCCCCATTTTATAGTTGAAGAGACAGAGCCGCATAGAGACTGGGGGACTTGGTCAGAGTCACACAGGTGGTTCAATTTGAAGCCAGATTGAAGTCAGGTCTTCTTGACTCTAAACATGGTGCTCTATCCTTTCTGCCACTGAGCTGCCACACAGCCTGGGACCAGTTTTTGGCACTGAGGTTTCTACTGCCCAAGTTCCCTTGTCTACCCACTGTCCTGAGATGATTCATTTCCCCTGCCCCCAATAAATGGCCACCATAGTGCCTCCTCCATAGATTCTCGGGGATGCTAGTGAGCATGTAAGTAGGACTGTAGTAGAGAAGGATAGACATAGAAAGAATTTAGTAGCTCTCCTACATCATCCCACTTTGACTCAAACTGTACACTTCAGTTCTCTGCTCTATGGGCATGATGGGGATGTAGGAGAGGCCTCTCAGATATGTTTACCAAGCAAAGCAGCCCCAGCATTAACTTGCTGCCCTACAGGGTTATCCTAGCCAATTTGAAGGCCTGATGACCACAGAACTAAAGTTAATCATTTTTGTCCCTTGTATTCCATTTTGCCCCCAGTACCTAGTACTGTAAGAAAGGGGCTCATTTCTTACCTTAGGATGGTACTGGTTACAGATCTCCCTACATGCATCCAAAATAAACATTGATTTCATCTCTGCCTTAACACAAACATCCATCTTAGTTATTCAATTTGTTATATACTTTTTTATTGCACATGCATTTGATTTAAATTCTATTCAATAATTATTAAGACATTCATTGAAAAAGTTTCCCTCAAAATAATTCATTTAGGTGTACAATTTCTAAAGTCATAAATAATAGCATGACATATCCAGAGGGGCAATATATGTCTATTTTTGAGTGTCATTTTTTTAAAAGACATTAATAAACTAGAGGGCATTTGAAAAGGTTGATTAGTTTGATTTAGTCTGGAAACTAAATCTTAGAAGCAGTAATTGAGGAACTGGGGAAGAGAAGAGTAAAGAAAGACAACACAAATTTTCAGATATCTGAAGGACCTTCATAGTCGGGGTAGACCCAAAGAATGGAAATTTCGAAAACTTTCCTCTCAACCTAAGGAAGATTTTATAAGGAATAAGAATTCAACAACTCCCTTTCCAGTGAAGCTGTTTCATCAGGGCTTGCAGGGTCATGTGATCATCTCTTTTGGATAATGCAGTAGAATTTCTCCAGAATCAGAAGCTACTCTTGAACTTATGAGATCTGTTCACTTAAAGAAGATTTAAACAAAAAATTACCTGATGAATCCACTCCATACTATAGAACATTAATAACTGTCCCTGTTTTATAAAATCACAGGGTTAGGACACTTAGGTCAAGTAACACTCAAATGCAAAATTATGTTCCCCTTCTATTTTAGCTTTTCATTGTTTCCTTTGGGGAAAATTAAATGTTTTTAAGTAAAACCTTAAGGTGCATGTCAATTCTAATCTGTAGATGGTTATAACTAAATGAAGAACATTTAAACAGTTTCTTCTCATCTTTTATAGAGTTAAAAATAAACTGTATTCTTAGGATGTTGAATAAATATACTAGTGATCTACTAGTGATTCAACTATTAAGATATAATAGGATGTTACTAGGGCCATTGCTTCTGAAAAGTCATAAGTATAGAGGTCAAAATTAATATATATATATGAATATATATAAAATATATATTATATTATATTATATTATATATATGAATTTCTTCATATTAAATGCAGCCCAGGATGCCAAAGTTGTTTATAAGTATTTGCTTTAAACTTTGTCACTATTTATAAACATTGATGGACAGGACTTTTCTTACTAGTATGGGGATCAAACACTGACTCATATAGCATAATTTGAGGATGCTAGAAAAGTCCCTCTGTCCAAGAATTCCCCTTCTCCCATATGTATGAAATTCAACCATTCCATATTCATCCATAGGTCCATAGAACCAGAGTTTGAATGGATCTTAAAAGTATTGCCAATAATGATAAAGTATTGGGCAAGAAAACGCAGACCATAAGAACACAGGTTGTCTTTTCCTTGCTGTTTCCCGTTGAAAGCAAAGGCTACAGAAGAGAAAAAGTTAAATTTGGAAATGAGCAGATGGCTAACAAGCTGACATATGAAAACAGTATTTGGATTTCTGGACCATGGTTTAAAATACAGGAATTACAGATGCCCAATCAGAGATGAAGTATACCTAACAAAAGCTAGTGAGAATTTATTTTCTATTTGTCTTGCACTCTAATAAATTTTCTTTAAGCTAAAAATGATGGGGAAGAGAGAAGACTGGCCCTATATGTCTTTCAAGTTATATGCTATAGAGAATAACTGTACTAGAAAGAGTTGTTGGAACAGTGGGTAGAGCAGTAGACATGGATTCAGGGAGGCTTGAGTTCAAATTCAACCTCAGTAACCTACTAGCTATATAACCCTCCTTGGGTGAGTCATTGAACCTCTGGTTTTCTGTTTTCTCTGCTAGGAAATGGGAGTAATGATAGCACCTGTCTCCCAGGGTTATTATGAAATATCTCAAATGAGGTATTTGTAAAAGTCTTGAGCACAGTGTTTGGCACATGGGAGGTACTATATAAATGTTTATTCCTACTACAAAGAAGGAAAAATAGCAGCTGATCTACCCAGACATTCACAGAAAACAAATCACTTGTCAGATACATAGATAAAAGGAAGAGTTCATGACCAAACAAGAGAAATTCATAGGAAGAAAAATGGATAATTTTGATTATATAAAATTTAAAAGTTTTGAAGAAGCAAAACCAAGTCAGCTAAAACTAGAAAACAAAAACAGGAAATGGGGGGGGGGATTTTTGCATCAAGTTTCTCTGATAAAGATTTCGTTTCTAAAATATATAGTCAACTGAGTAAAATTTGCAATGATAAGAGCTATTCCCCAATTGAGAAATTGTCAAAAGATATGAATAGACTGTTGTCAGAGGAGGAAATGTAAGCTAGCATTCGTTGTTGTCTTTTCAGTCCTGTTCCACTCTTTGTGACCCCATTTGGGCTTTTTTTTTTTTTGACAGAGACTTTAATTGGTTTGCCATTTCCTTCTCCAGTTCCTTTTATAGATGAGGAAACTGAGGCAAACAGAGTTAAATGAATTGACCAGGGTCATACAACTAGTAAATATCTAAAACTGGATTTGAATACAGGAAGATTGAGTCTTTATGACTTTAGACCTAATCACTGTGCAATCTTACTACCAGATACCAAAAGATAGCACTACAAGATAAAAGAATGCCAAAAGAAAATTCTAGAAATAGAGAACAATTTGGAAATAACTACAAACAAACCTTTATAAAAAGAGAATACAATTGCCACAAGGACTCTGAGGGTATTTAGGATGAATTAAATAACTGAATCAAAATATAAATTACCATAGTAGAACATTTAATGGCAAGCTCAAAAAGGGAATATGTGATTTATAACAGAAGCTGAAAAAAGGTTAGCAAAGAAGTGAAATAAACAAATAATGAGGAGATATAACTTAAAATTTAATTTAAAAAAATACCCTTACCTAGGTTTGCCAATGGAAAAGTTAAGAAAGATTATAGTAGTAGAAAAATAATAAAATTAACAGAAGTTTATCCTAGGATAGATGGGGTAGTAGTGGTAAAGGAAGAAGGATTTCTGAGCCAAAGTGTGGTGTTAGGTGGGGATTGCCTCAATTAAAACAAACTATATGCATCTAGGAGGCTCAGTGGAGCAGAACGCTGGGCCTGGAGTCAGAAAGACCTGAGTTCAAATCTAACCTAAGGCATTTACTAGCTATGAAACATTGGGCAAGAGTTAGACATGACTGAGTGACTGAACAATTATCATTCACTTCAAAACAAAAACCATTGGAAGGCTGGGATAAGAATTTGTTTCTAATTGGAATGGAAAGAATAGTAAGGGAGGATTTTAGGGTTGCATTATTTCAAGAAATACAAACTAGAAAAACCTCAGGAAACAGCAGCGATATATAAAGTACTGGGTGCTCCCAGGTCCCTGGCACCTTATCCTGTGATTTCATAGAGAGCCTGTATATCCAAAACTCTGAATCTCAAAAGATTCAAAGAGGCCTAAATCTTGTTATGGAGAAATAAAAATTCTGAGACTTATCCAAACAATGATTTGTTTAGCAAGACATGCAATTGTAAAACAAATTTCTACACAGTTAATATACAGTTAATAAAAAGGAGTGAAAAACAGGATGTAGAGATTGAGCCACCTTGTTTCTTATTGGTGGAAGGGATCAAGAGATATCGAGATGGGAGCAAGGAGCAAGCAGTCTTGTGACTTTCTGAAAATAAGGTGATTTAAAAGAAGTTATAAGTTAACTTCCCAAAATGGGGGATAAAGGCATTATCCTATGGTTCTAGGCTCCAGGACCACTTATTTAAACACTTTATCTATTGGGGATTTCTGGATGAAATGGTAGTCTACTTTAAAGGGCATCAAAGAGGTGGGGTGAGAGGAGTATCTGGTTACTAGGGATAAGCAACATGTTATGCATACACAAAGAATCACAAAGAGAACAAGCAGAGTCACATATATCCCCTAAGGGACAAATTTTGTTAAATAGTTCATATAGGTAAACTAAATCAGGCTACAGCTCAAACTACTTAGAGGACTCACCATGAACTAATTTGAGAAGGGATATTTACATGTAACCAAGGTAACCAAGAAAACTCAGCAAACAAATATCATGAAAGAAAGAGCCAAAATAATACAATAATGTTCATCCATATAAAATAATATCAAGACTCCTTATAACCTGCTAACCCTCTCCCAATGTCCATTTAATCAGCACTTTTCATCTTTAGTCCCAGATATCCCATGTAGTTGTCTGGTCCTTGGAAAAGTATTCTCTTAGATATCCTGGAATAGGCCTCATTCTTGGAGCAGCTCTGAAGGGAGGTTCTCCTACCATCTGTTTCTCAGGTTCTAAGTCACTTGAAGAGATTACTGGGAAATTCTGATAAAATCTGTCCAGAATAAGATTCAATAAAATTTAGTACAACCCTCTAAATTTTCTTTTCCAGTACCTAATTCATGTGAAAACTAACTCTAACTTTAGGCTAATCCTGTTAACAACAGAGCTATAAGAACATCAAATTAAAAACCCATAATTCTCTTGAAACTTCAAAACATTTATGTTTTTACACACCCATTTCTCCTATCTTTACCTAAACTCCATATTTGATATGGACAGTCATCCAATGGCTGAAGAAAGAGGACATATCTTGGAAAACGAGTCCTTCTGTCTCTTAAAATTGTAAGACAGATAATTCAAAATAGAGAAATACTTACACTATAATTATCAACAGAAATATACTTGTAAAATCTTTCATTTGATTTTGAGAATTTATCACTAAAAGATAAACAGGGTCTGTATATCCCCATTAGAAACATTTGGAAGCCAATTACATGCACGTACACACACACACACACACACATTCACACATATACACACCCCTTAAAGAAAACCATCTGATTATGTTGCTTTCTCAAAGTTTACTACTCCATTTAATTAGGAAACTTTTACATCTTTTTCTTATTCCCTCCTCATGAGGATATTGCCCCCATATCATCCTGAAAGAACAAGATACTTCAAGGGGCTAATCTTATACATGTATGTATAACTGTTAGTAAGCAGATGGCACGCCCAAGAAAACATTTAATTAGTTCGTATGATATGGAATTGACTGCAACTTTAAATCAAAATAGTAAGATTTTCTACTTGCATCCTGTTATAGTAAGTTGGATGTTTTAGTATTAATCTATTAATTAATAATTTTAGTATTGCAAACAAAACCTTTTGTTACCCTGACTTGAATATAAAAATATGAAACCAAAGGAAAAAGGAAGGACATATTTATTACAATATAACTGTCCCTTCAGGGGCACAGATTGACCTGACATGAGCTATAACAAGGGGAAAACTCCCTTACCTCTGTTAGAGTCCAGTCACAAAGTGTATTTGGCAGCTAATCATGTAGCAAACTCATATTATTCACAGGGTATCAAAAGCCAGGCACAGAATTCAACCAGATGGGAAATTTTCCTGTTCAGAAAGAAAACAGCACAATAGGGAAATTAAATAAATTGATCTTACCTTTGCCTAAGCAAGGTCATCCCCTCAACTTTCCCAGATAGGGACATACACCTGTAGCAATTCTCAAACCACACTCCCTTGGACAGCACATGGTATTGCTTTTGAATAGTGGACTACTGACTTAATAACAATCTAGACAATCACACCCAAAATCAAAACTTGGAACAATATCAAATTAAAATCCCAAAAGGTTTTACCTTAATTAATAAAATATCACTGGTCACAGATTGGAGCTAGAGTTATTATTATTTTTCTATTATTTCAGTTAACAATGAACAAATATAAAGATATTTCATTATCCATCATTTATAAATTAAGAATAATTACATTTTGGAATTTCACATATACAACTATATGTTCAGTTGTGTCAACATGATAGTGGCCTCAAATACCACCCCTCCCCCCCAAAAAAAAATTCTGGTCACTTTAAATCTCCAGACTAGCATATTCGTATTTCCTACTAGCTCCTAAAGCAAAATGAAATCTCAACACCTTGCTCAAGTAGAAAGTCCCAAGGAACCTCGCAGTTAAGGATAACTGAAAGAAATCTTTGATACTTTTTCTCCCAAGAGTAAGTTATTATTGTTATCGTTATTGTTATCATTATTCATTATAGAACAAAACATACTCCATTAAATATTTAACAGTTTTCATTTATTTTTACCAAATTCTTTTAAAAGCTAAATTTAAAACCTAGTAGCATCCAACTTGAGGAAAGTCACTTTTCTAACAGCATTTTACAAAACAAGGAAAAATTTTTTGGAAATTAAAAAAAATCATACACAATTTCATGTATTTAAAACATGAAACAAAACTTACTACCAGCCGGGCAATATCAATTCAGTTGAATGCATCTCCAAATTGTCTTACATAGAAAATCTTTCATTTTATCACTTATGACATTCTATATTGATTGCATTCAAGACCAATATAGAGGGTCCACATTTGCTAACATTCATATACTGCTCGTCTTGTGTCAAGTGCTGTGCTAAGCACTTTACAATTATTATTTCCTCTGATCCTGACAACAACTGTGGGAAGTGGGTGTTATTATTATCAATTTTATAGATTAGAGAAGGAAGCTAAGTGGCACAAGCCTGAAGTGAAGAAGGAAGAGGCCTAAATTCAGACACTTACTAGCTGTGTGACCCTGGACAAGTCACTTAACCCTGTTTGTTTCAGTTTCTCATACGTAAAATGAGTTGCAGTAGGAAATGACAAGTTATAGTGTCTTTGCCAAAAAACCCTAAATGAGGTCACAGAGTCAGACGTTACTGAATCGACTGAAGAAAAACAGCAGATAAAAGAACTGTGGTAAACAGAGGTGAAGTAACTTGCTATAGCCAATAAATGTCTGAGATGGGATTTGAACTCAGGTTTTCCCAATCCATGCATTTTCCAAGCATTATTGCCTTACTGCCAAATAGCAAACGCAATTTCATTAAGTTCTAATTTATCACAATTATCCTCATAGGACAACACATCACACTTTAAATGAGAGCACATAACCAATGGTTTCGTTTCAGCCCAAACTTCAACCAAATTAAATCAAATCAGGATTTGCAATCACAAATGGTAACATTCCAAATCCTTGCTTTTCCAGACTCATGCAGTACTAGCACTTCAAAATTTAGAGCCCATTGTTATCTTTTCAATTATTTTCAAAGCAATTCCACCTTTACATAAATATTTTGGGCTCCTTTAAAATCACCCAAAAATCCAAATCAATTATTTTCTTAAACTAACCCCACCCTGATACTTTAAGAGGTTAAATAAAGTACAAACTTCACCTGGCCCCAAGGCTATTTAGTAGGAGCCTGGAAGACCCAAGGCACGATATTGGGAGAGGCTCCACTGGGCTTGTGGCTCATCACAATGAAATTAAATCCTTCTCAAACCTCTATGGAAGATTTGACTGCTTTGATCAATATACTGATTCAAGACAATTCCAAAGGACTCATCGTGAAAAACCTCCAGAGAGAAAACTGATGAACTCCAAGTATAAAATGAAGTATAATTTCGTCACTTCCTTTTTCTTGCTTTTTAAAAAATATGGACAATATGAAATATGTCCTGCATGACTTCACATATATAATTGATATCCTACCACTTGCCTTCTCAGTAGGTGGGGGAGGGAGTTGGGGGGAGAGAATATGGAACTCAAAATTTGAAATGAAAATAATGTTTAAAATAAAAAACATTTTTTTAAGAATACATTTTTTTAGGTCGCATATGTGCAAAAATATTTATTGCAGCTCTCTTTGTGGTTGCAAAAAACTGGAAATATAGGGGATGCCCATCAATTGGGGAATGGTTGAACAAGCTATGGTATATGAATATAATGGAATACTATTGTGCTATAAGAAATG
>CM053592.1:23241986-23269339 GCA_028646515.1 Pseudochirops corinnae
CTCTCCCATGATCTTTGTTTTCCCCAAAGAAGGAATCTAGGGTTTGGGTGCTGTTCTTACTTTGCTTCTTATGCTTATTCTTACTCATGGTTGGTCAGTCCGTGATTTTTTTTTTAAATCTCTGTGGGGCTCTGCTTCCGGAAGGGAAAGCTCTGTCCCAAATCGCTGGGGTCCTCCCGGCTGCCGTAGCTCTCAGGAAGGTGTTGGGACCCTTCCTACTTACTTCCGGCTCGCTGGATAATGAAGACTCCAAGACTGAGGCCCAAGACCGCGATCCGGATCCAGGCCGCTCAACACGAGAGCACTGGCCTCAGAACATTCGCTCAGTCCCCCTGGTCTGCAGGCTGCAGGTGCGAAGCTGCAACGAGGAGGTGGGTGCAAAACCTCTGCCTTTCTCTTTTCCGCTCTGGAGGCCTTTTGGCCAGACTGCTTTTCTCCCAAGACCTCGCAAGTCCCACTGACCTAGTTCTGAATGCTGCTCGCAGCTGCCGCTAATCCTCTCACCAGAGAGACTCCTCTGCTCCTCCCGTCCAGCCACCCCCGTGGCACAGCCGCGACTTCAGGCCAGGCTGGTTTCGGTTCGCAGTGCTGATATGGTTCCTCGTAGCCGAGCTGACTTTAGTGGGAAGTATCTTTGTGTGCATTTTGGAGTTCTAGGATTGGTTTAGAGTCCTATTCCATGGGTATTTTGGGGTGGCTATGTGAGAGCTGCGATATGTTGCTGCTGCTACGCCTCCATCTTGGCTCCACCCCCCCCAGGCTCTTTTTTTGATCATAACTTTCAGATAGTACAATAATTTTTAAAATTATGTCTCCTGGATTCATTTTCCTGATCAGTTATTTTTCCAATGAGATATTTCAAATTATCTTCCATTTTTTTTCATTTTTGGTTTTGTTTTATTGTTTCTTGATTTCTCATAAAGTCATTAGCTTCCACTTGCTCCATTCTAATTTTTAAGGAATTATTTTCTTTAGTGAGTCTTTGGATTTCTTTTTCCATTTCACCAATTCTGCTTTTTAAGACATTCTTCTCCTTATTGGATTTTTGGACTGTTTTAACCATTTAGCCTAGTCTGTTTTTTAATGTGTTATTTTCTTCAATATACATATATATATATATATATATATATGTATATATATATATATATATATATTTGTCTCATTTCCCAAACTGTTGACTTGTTTTTATGATTTTCTTGCATCGCTCTCATTTCTCTTCCCAATTTTTCCTCTACTTCTCTTACCTGATTTGCAAAATCCTTTTTCAGCTCTTCCATAGTCTGAGACCAATTTGTATTTTTCTTTAAGTCTTTGGCTGTAGAAGCTTTGACTTTGTTGTCTTCTGAGCGTGTGTTTTGATCTTCCTTGTCACCATAGAATCTTTCTATAGTCAGGGGGCTTTTTGGGGGGTGGGGGGTATGTTTGTTGTTTGCACACTTTCCCAGACTATTACTTGACTTTTAACTATTTGGTAAAGTAGGGCTCTGCCTCCAGAGTGGAAGCAGATTGTCCCAAGATTCCGAGGTTTTGTGCAGTTGTTTTCAGAAATGCTTCTAGGGACCTATAAATTTTGAGTTCTTCCAAGGTGGTATGACCTAAGGAGAGGTGTTTTCTCCTCTCCTGGCCTATATTCTGGTCTGTGAAAGACCACAAGCACTGTTTTCTACCCTGGACCTGTGGGGAGGGTCCCCGCTTTGCTATGGCTGCAAGCTCTGTTTTTGCGAGTGCTCCTCTTTACCTAGGACTGTCATCCAGGATTGAGACCTGGATCCACGTATGGGCAAAGCAATAGAGTACTGCCTCAGTGGTACCAAAAGGGCCCCTGTAATCTCCTTCTGTCCAGTTGTTTGACCCCCTTACCATCTCTTGGTTGAAGCCTCTGGAAGCAGCTGCTGTTGTTGCCACTGATGATTCTGTCAATCCCTAGCCCTGGTCCTGGTTTGCTGGAGCTGTGCTGGTATGGCTTATGCTAGACTGTGCTCCACTGTCATTCTGATATAACAGATCTTTCCTGAGCTAACTTCCTTGGGCTGGAAATTTGTTTCATGGGCAGAACCATGATGGCAGAGTGGAAGCAGGACATTCTGTGACCTCCCCCCACAACCACCTCAAATACCTCTAACATATGACTCTAAACAAACGTTAGAGCTATAGAATCTACAAAATGACAGAGAGAAACAAATCTCCTGCTGAAGACACCCTGGCAGGCCAACAGGAAGGGTTCATCACAGCATACTGGGAGCCGAGTACAGCCCCATGTGAGCCACAGTTTTAGCCCCAGGAAGGCATGTGGAGCAGACTTCAGGAGAGTGAGTCAGCATCAAGTTTGGTAGTTTCCAGACTTTTCAACCCATAAACACCAAAAAGAAAATGAAAGGTCAAACGGGAACTCTGTTGGAAAGGAAGGGCGTGGTCTGGCCCCTGCCCCTGGGGCGAGAGGCTCCTGGCCTGCAGATCATAGGGGGACCAAGCAACCATTCAGAGGGTAATCATTTTTGCTTTAACCTGCTTGGATCTGGGTCACTTTCTTCGGCGGTGGTCCTGGGGTGAGAAATGCCAGTTTGCCAATGTGGTGTCTGTAGAGAGGGCACCCTCCTCACACCTCTGACAACATTTTCAAAAACCTCAGCAATTTTGCATAAAGCTCTCCTCTCTGGAAGCAGAGTTCTACCATGGCAAAGAGCTCAAAAGTCAAGTAATTGGCTGGCAATATGAAAAAGCACAGGAAGCACAAACAGACCATGGAATCCTTTTGTGGAGACAAAAAGGATCAAGGCATGAAATGGGAGGAAGACAGGAAAGTCAGAACTCCTGCATCAAAAGCCTCCAAGAAATATATGAACTAGTTACAGGCCATGAAGGAGCTCAAGAAGGATTTTGAAAATCAAGTAAGAGAAGTAGAGGAAAAATTAGGAAGAGAAATGAGAATGATGCAAGAAAATCATGAAAAGTGAGTCAACAGCATGCTTAAGCAGACCCCAAAAATACACTGAAGAAAATAACACCTTAAAAAATCGACTAGCTCTAATGGCAATAGAGGCTCAAAAAGCCAATGAGGAGAAGAAGGCCTTAAAAAGTCCAATTTGCCAGATGCAAAAAGAATTTCAAAAAGTCACTGAAGAAAATAATTCCTTCAGAATTAGAGTGGAGCAAATGGAAGCTAATGACTTTATGAGAAATCAAGATACTTTAATAGGGTTCTGTCATCTTTGGTGGTTTTTTGGTTTGTTTGTTTGTTTTGCCATGCTGTATGATCTTAGGCAAATCTGTCCAGTTTATTAAATCTTTTAAATGTTTGTTGAGTTAACCTAGTGCAGGCCAGAGAGTCAGGAAGACTCATCTTCATGGTTTCAGATTTGACCTTGGACAGTTACTAGTGTGATCTTGGGCAAGTCGCTGAACCTTTTTGCCTCAGTTTCCTCCATCTGTAAAATGAGCTGGAAAGGGAAATGGCAAACCACTCCAGTATCTTTACCAAGAACATTGTAAATGGAGTCAGTCAAAAGTTGGACATAATTAAAAATGACTGAACAACAACAATACTGCAGTCAAATTTGGGAGAAATATTCCCTTCTTGAGTAAACCACTAAACTACACCATCAGCCATCAGTCTGAGAAAAACCTAGTCCAGCGTGGGTGTCAAAGCTAAAATTCTACCATCTGAATTATCTAGGACACTGAACTATTCTCTGCTTGAGTAGGTATCTTCAGCCTCTTAAAAATGTTCTTTTAATCTGCTGATTATATCTGGAAGAAAGCCTCAATTAGACACTAATGGTTTTAAACACCTGCTCATCTCCCTTTTAACACAGAGGTTTTTGCCTCAGTCTAAGAGCACACTATTTCATTGGTAAAGGAGAAGAAAGTCTTAGAATGCCTTGAGGCCCAAATCCTGAATCTTGAGAGAGGTTGGTTTACTGCCCAGGAACAATAATACCACATTCTATTTACATAACACTTTACAATTTGCAGAGCACTTTTAGCCCTCCTGATAGCTCAGTGGAGTAGATAAGGTATGATTCCTATTTTACTGATGGTGAAACTGCATAAGTGTCCAAGGTCACTAAGCCCAACCCTTTTGACTGCGCGGTTAGCCTACTTCCCTCTTCACCAAAGTGACCCTTAAACGAGGTAGCATTGACAGTCTGAACAGATCACCTTGACTGGATAGCTGACAGGTCTCTTCACTTTAGTTTGTAGATGTTGTCTTGCTATAAATGGAAAGACAGTCAAGAATTAGCAGAGAGAGTTGGAGAGTAACAACATGGTTGATAAATAGTAGTAAGTAATAATAATAATTGGGGAGTAATTTTTTCCCCTTAAAATGAAATCCAAATCCTTCTTCCCAGCACCAAGATTAATTAAGGATGAAATCACTGAGACATGGAGCATTTGAAAGAAATCAGTTGGGAATGAAGGCTTAATAAAATTATGTCAAAAGCCCCTATACATAATTTATTTCCACATTTTTGATTGAACAGCAGTGAAAAGTACATTCTACATTTCTCCAAAACAGAAATGGCACTAGGTTCATTGCTTGAGTATTCTATCCACAATGAGCAAATATTTATATAGGGGAGATAAAGACCAATGGATTGCAGGGAGTTATAGGGAAGGAATGGAGAGGTTACACACACACACCACACACACACACACACACACACACACACACAGCAAAGAATTTTAGTGTGCAAGTTCTGGTCAGTTCAAAAGAGCTGAAGACTTTCTTTTCTTTTTGGAGGGGGGAAGGTAGGGCAATTGGGGTTAAGTGACTTGCACAAGGTCACATGGCTAGTTTTTGTGTTAAGTGTCTGAGGCCTCATTCGAACTCAGGTCCTCCTGACTCCAGGGCTGATGCTCTATTCACTGTGCCACCTAGCCGCTGCTGCTGAAGACTATTTTAGTAAACATAGAAATAAGTTGCTGTGGGTCAAGTTAAGTCCACAAGCACCTATTATACACACAGCACTATCCTAAGCACTAGGCATATAGACAAAGGCAAACAAACAAAACCCAATCCCTGCTCTCAAAGAGTTCACTGTCTAATGATGGATAATTATTAAATTTCTTACATTTCACCAAGTTCAACTTCTTTTCTTTAAAGGGAATATAAACTATTTTAAAACTCATTAAAAGAGGAGCAGTGGTCTCTTGGACAAGAGGTTACCTGAAAAAGAACACTGACAATGGTTTCAGAAAACCTGCTTTCAAATTCCTCTCCCTTCCCACACAGCTCCCCTACTTGTGAAATCACTGGCCTTGGCAAAGTCACTGAACATCCCTCCGCCCAAACTTTCTTATTTGTAAAATGAGAGAATTTGACCTTTTGAGCTCTGAGGTCCTGTCCAGCTCGACATCTATGATGTTTTCTAAGGGCTGAGAGGTAGGAAGATTTGAGTTCAAATTCTACTTTAGATACTTGCTAGAAGTTGTGTGACCCTGTACAGATCTGCCTTCACCCGTAAAATCAGAAGGTTGGACTCCAGCTTTTGAGCTTATAGCTTTAAGAGTTTACAGTTCTCAGTCTCTGATTCTGTGATGCCCTTACTGTAGAATACTTTATCCTGACCTTTTCCCCTTTGACTTTTGTGACACAGGTTGTTCTAAGATCTCCTCCTAATTGTTGCACTGCTCCATGTTTTTTTTTCCTTTTAATACATGTGAATATTGTCATAGATCAGAGGTTCTTAAACCTGTGTGTGTGTGTACATGTGTGTGTGCGTGCATGCGTGTTTGTTATTGGGCAGTATGGTGAAGTCTATTGACTCCTCATCAGAATGTTTTAAAATGCATAAATTATAAAGCATAGGATTAGAAAGGAAACCAGTGACACTGAGATATCTATGATCAGTTTCATGCAGTTGACAGCTTTTACTGTCCTATATCCTCAGCGATCATGAAGTGCTAGAAATCAGCCACACTTCTCCTAAGAACCTCTTGTACTTGTTCCGTAGACTGGGTTGGCCTTGGGAGAATTTGGGTCTTGCTAGTCTAGCCTTCCAGTTTCCAGGATCTTTCCTCTGTGTTACAATGATTTTTTTTTTTTTAAGGTGGGACTTTAGCTGAGGACTGAAATAGATATGTGAGATAAATGGTGCTTCTATTTAGACCCCAATGGTGGTTTATGTGAATATAATTACAGAATTCACAGTGTGTTTGTGGATCCCACAACTGACATCATAATAAGAGGAAAAACTTAGCAAAACATCAGAGTTAGACTGAGAAATGGAAGTAACACTATCCTAAAGTGTCATATCTATAAAGAGAATAATTTTACACATAGATGGGCACATGTTTTGCAAATATGTATACAGGCAGTCCTTGACTTACAAATGGATTATGTTCCATTTTTTTTTTTTGACTCGTGTTGTTTAGAACTTTGCATATACTTGCCCAAAGAAATAATCTCATAAATAGTGCTTGAGTTTCCAAGATGGATATTTGAAATGACAACAAAAATATTGTTAGTGAATTACTAGTAATTAAATATAATAGAACTAAAAACAAAAAATGAATAAAATAAATGGGATTTTTGCTTTGTTTTGTTTTGTTTTTACTATAGTTTAAATGTTGGCACTTGAGAAGAAAACATATTCTTAAAGAAAGATAGAAATTTTTGTGTGTGTGTATGTGTGTGTGTGTGTAGTTCCTGAAGGAGATTGTTCGGTTCTTACAAGGGATTTAAAGATTTAGATTTAAATTCGGCATGGAACAGTGGACAGAATGCTAGAATCTGGAGCAAGAGGAGTAGACAAATCCAATCTGTTACTTTGGTGTGATATTGAACAAACCTTTTCTCTAAGTTTTACTTTTCTTCTGTAGAAAATGATGGTTTTAGCATTAAATAAATTATCTCCAAGGTTGCTTCTGGTTTGAAATTACTATGTGCACTGTCCTCATATTTACAGTTAAGTCATCTGATGACATTGGTTCTTTGTCATGTGTAATTTTACTGAAACACTTCTTGCTTTCTTTTCCTTCACAGAAGTATGTAGCTAGCATTGTTCTTGAGCTTTCTTTAAAAAAAAAAATAAGCTCATTTTTTTGCTTCAGGAATAGAATTAAGAGTAGGAAAAAATATTTTTTTCTAGACCTAGCATTTGAAGAGACAAAACAGAAAAAAAAAAAGAGAGTTTGTATGTGGTCATGAGGAAAAAAAAAAAAAGATTATCTCAGGTAATATCACCCAACCTTCTTCAACTTATGAAGAATGCAGAAATGTAGGCATAAAGAAAAAAATTGGCTTAGCCAAGGTCACATAGGAAATGAGTGTCAAAGGTGGAATTTGATACTAGTATTAACTGAACTCTAAGTAAAACACTGAGGAAAATGGAAAAGTACAGAATGTACACAGTTTTACTTAAGGGGCAAAAAGAACATGGAGGAAAAAAAGTTAATCCAGTCCTTTAACCACACTTGCCACCAGAGGGTGCTGTCAGCTCAAGATAGCCCAGTTGCTGTATGGGGCAAAGTAGATAACTAGTTCATGTAGCTGCCAATAAAGGGACTGGACAGGTTTGTGGCAGCACAGAAGACAGCGTGCAACTGGACAGTCATGTGTATGGGATATTCATAAAGTGGGTGTATATTGCTACTGCTTTGTTCTTGCAATTTTGTAGTAAATGATCATCTGCCTTGTGATTTCATTCAAAGTTGTTCTTCAGTCATTTCAGTCATATCTGACTTTTCCTGACTCCATTTGGGGTTTTCTTGGCAAAGATATGAGAGTGGTTTGCCATTTCTTTCTCTAACTCAGTTGACAGATGAGGAAATTGAGGCAAAGTTAAGTGACTTGCCCAAGGTCATGCTACTATTAAGTGTCCGAAGCCAGATTTGAACTCAAGAAGATGAGTCTAACTGATTCCAGGCCTGACTATCTATATCCACTGTGCGACCTAGCTGCCCTTTTCATTCATAACAAACTTTATTTTCAAATTCACTGAAGATATCTATTCACATATTGTTGTGTTGTCATCCTCAGCACCCTCTATTAGCAGAATCTAATTTGTTTTCTTGTAACTTTGTTAACATCTCAAGTGTCTGTTTATTCAACATACAGAGAAAGTTTTCAGAATTCAAATATTTAATCACTTCCCTTTTTTCTGGGAGCTTTAAGAAAGAATAAACTTTGTGAATGATCATTTTCTTATGAGAAGAAATTGAGTAGAAGACAAGATGGGAAAAGTAGACAGCATTCTAACTCATTCAGAGGCATATGTTAGTAGATTAGAGCTTCATTTTTAAAGATAATTCTTATTTAATATAAGGGGAAAAACATATTCTCAAGCCAATCACAAATGATTTTTGGATGATCCACCATTACTGATTGTCTTTTACTTTTCTTTTGTGAATCAACAGTGGTTGATAAGTGGCTATGTATTTTTAAATGCATCCCATTCTCTCATCCTTCTCCATCCTTCTCTCTCTTTCTCTCTCTCTCTCTCCCCCTCTCTCTCTCTCCCTCTGTCTTTCTGTCTCTGTCTCTCTCTCTCTCTTTCTCTCTCTCTGTCTCTGTCTCTCTCTCTCCAACCAACTACCCAAAATATGGCTTTGGGAATGAACTTTTCGTTTTATCTCAAATGCATTGTTTTCTTTCCAACGTCTGGCTATTTGTGAGATGTTAGAATATGGAACAAATAAGTTTCCCTGCTATAAAATCTTTTTTGGTCTATTTACATAAATCAAAACAGATGCTGCTACAACGTTTACACAAGAAACTACAGAACACAGATGGATGAGAATTAAGCCTGGCTAGAAGAGTTTGGTATTTTTAAACTACAACTGTTTAAAATGTATAAATGTGGTACTAGGGGCTTGAAACCTATGGTTTTGGTAAGATTCCCAAAAAGAGACATAAGATGAGCATCTAACTAGAGAGAATTTCCTGTTTTCCACTTCATGATGGTCCCAGAGTTAGGAAGTGATATCTCTGTCATCATTACCTTTATTTTTTGGGTATGACTGAATAAAAGAGACCTAAGATAATGTACAAAAGACAGATTTAAATAAGCTATAGCATAGGTTAGTCCGAATTTTTCATAGTGTTATTGGTTGTTGTTGTTTTTTCTTGGCAAATATTTTAATCAAATATGTGATGGATCTGACAGTGAGGAAAACAAAAAGCCATTTGTTAGGTCTGCTTCAGGTCAAGAATGCCGGGGTCAGGTCAAATTTAGTGTTCTTTACTGGTGGAAGGTACAGAGCCCCACGAGTCATTCAAGTCAACAGAACACAGATTCATGAATCTCTTAAGGAATGTCAGTTTTAATTCATTTTTTTATTGTACCAAATGTGGAAGTTGGAAGAAAACTAGGACATTATCTAGTCTACCCTTTGAGGAAACTTTTGAAAACACTTGTATTTATTTTATTTTTAATTTGTGAAATAAAACAATTCCATTACATAGAATAAAATGAAAGATGATTGAACATAAAACTGCAAAGCTTTTATATACAACTTGCTATATTTTAAAAATATACAATAAAGTTAAATTGTAACTTTCTTTTAAAAAATTGTTTTTCTTTAATACCCAGACATTATAGGTCCTATTAAAGTACAACTAATTTTGCACATATGTGTACATATACACATATATGTATACACACATAGGTGGAGAGAGAATGTATGTGTGCATACACACGTTGGTGCATACATATATGTATACATGACTTGTTGCTTAGTTGTGTCTGATTCTTTGTGACCTCATGGACAACATCATGCCAATGCTGTTTATGAGGTTTTCTTGGCAAAGATACTGGATCTCCACAGACTATTTGAATAAAGATCATATATATATATATAATATATAATTTATATTATATATAATAATTATATATTATATATACACACGTGTCTACATGCATGTATATATGTATGTATGTATCTCTTTCTCCCTTTATCCAACCATCCATCCATCCATCCATCTGTCCATCTTTCTGTCTAGCTGTCTGTCTATCTAGGCAGCTAAGTGGTTTGGTGGATAGAGCGCTGGACCTGTAGTCAGGAAGACCTGAGTTCAAATTCTGCCTCAGACACTAGCTGTGTGACCCTGGGCAAGTCACTTAACCTCTATTTGCCTTTAGAAAAATGACAAAGCACTCTTAGAAAGAAAATACCATGGATGTTATTGGCATAAACAACAGTAACCAACAACAAAGTATTTAAAGAAAGATGAACAGACTTTGTCTGTGCCCAAAGGAAAAGCCTTTAAGACCTCATGAGGAATCTCAAGGTAAGAGACTGTGAATTATTGCCTTGATGGTCTATTGTGTGTGTTGGAACAGTGTGGGGAACCTTCCATGACCTTGGCCCTGAGGTTTGCTATCTCCTGTACAGGAGATGGAGAAGTAGACTAGTATTCTTTATTATGTAAACATAATATTTCTGCTTTCAAGAAACTTTCCTGTTACCAATCTATATACTTGGAGTAAGATACTTCAGCCTAATTTATGGTCACTATGCAGTATATTTCCCAAATTATCTCTACAATCCAGGTCTTCACCTGGCAATGTGCATTCGCATGATAATCACCCAACAGCTTTGGAGTTTCTCTCTCTCTCTCTCTCTCTCTCTCTCTCCCTCTCTCTCTTTCTCTCTCCCCCTCTCCCTCTCTCTCTCTCTCCCTCTTCTCTCTCTCTCTCTCTCTCTCTCTCTCTCTCTCTCTCTCTCCCTCTCTTTCTCTCCCTCTCCCTCTCTCCCTCTCACTCTCTTCCTCTCCCTCTCACTTTCTCCAAAACCCTTGTCTTTGTTGTCAACCATGCAAATAAGTGGGTAGGGAAAAGATACCTAGGCAATCTATGCCTTGGGAGCAAGTTTATTATTCCTTCTGGTGGTTCAGTTGGTTTCTTGTCCTTTTCATATGCAAATAACATACTAAAAGCCTCATACCCTTTAGAAGTGTACAAATGACACACTTAAAAAAAATGAAACGGGTTCACCCTTTATGAGGTACAAATGTATTTACAATGAAACACATCCTAGTACTAGTGAATATCTCCTGTCTACAGGCATCCTCTGGCCTACTCAGAGTAGGCATCTAGCCATCCAATTTGTTGCCATAAGTGCATAGCCTTCCTCCTCCCCATTCCCAATCTCTGTCTCTTGTTCTATGAAAAAGAACCATAGAATCATAAATTTAAAGCTAGAAGAGACCACACTTGTTTTTTTAACAGAGGAGGAAGCTGAGACATACATGGGGTGAGTTGCCCAGAGTCACATAACCAATAGAGTTTATATAAAGTAGAATATAAACTTGAGTCTTCCTGATTCCACACCTCTATCCACTGTGCCACCTAGCTACCTCAAAGTCTACTACTGTTGCTACTGGAAGGGATTTGATAATTTGCCACTCTGGCTTCACTCACAATTCTTGTGACTGCCCAAGCCAAAACTTCCTTTCCTTCCCTAGACACCATTCTTCTATATGTCTGCCCCCATCAGAATATAAGCTACTCATTGTGACCTTGAATTCTTACTTTCATTGTTGTTGTATCCTCAGCACATTGCATCACACAAAGTGAATATCCAGAGCTTATTGACTGATCAGATTCCATTCCCCTACTCCCTCCCCACCACACACACACCTTAAGCAGTGGAACCCAAACTTACTCTCAGAAGGAAGATTCTCAGCTTAGAGGTCTTTACTGTTCTTCATTGGGTCCTGGTTGCTTTACCCTTCCTTAGACAGAATATTTCAGTACAGCCATCCCCTCATATTCCAGGTCCTTTGGGAATTTAAAAAGAATGCCCCATCCAAGGGAAAGAGCCACTGATTCTGTAACTGCCAAAAGACCTCCCCATACTTGTTCCCTGGGTGAGACAGGTTGGCAAATAATCTTACATGATTAAGAGATATGTCCATACTGTTTACTCAATTTCTAACCCCCTGTCTTTTAGGGTTATGCTAAAAGCTTGACTCCTTGACCAGCCTTGGCTATCTCAAATTTTCTTTTTTTATTTCCTTCAACTATTTATAATGTGTGGGGTGGGGAGGAAGGGCTTAATAATGAATGTTTTCCCTGCTCAGCCTCAGTACATAAGGTCTAGAAAAATGTGGCAGCCATGAGTCAAGTGGCTAGACCAAGGAATAGGCTTTTTGTTGTTATCAGGGTGGACCTTCCCTACTCAAAACTGTCTGTGATCTTCTTATCCATGGTAGTGCTTTAAATGCAGATGTGATTTTGCCTTCATTCCTCAGAGTCTGGTTGAGTGAAACCTTCTTGGATGAGTAAGATACAAGAAAGGATAGAAAGACTGTAATGCCAAGCAAAGGCAACTTCTAAGGTTTGGATGACCAGCATAGTAATCCCCATTTATTCAGCAAACAGAAAAAGTCAAAATACAGTGCAACTTGTTCCTTTAGCAAGTAAGTTCTCAATTCAATCCAGGTACTACTCCACCCCTAGACAGTACATTCATTTAGTCAATCAAAAGTCTCTTCTCAAATGGAGATTAGTCTCCAACCATAAACAAAGTACATTCATTTGATCAATCACTCAAAATCTTCCCACCCCTGAATCTCAAAAGGGGCTGGAGAACACAAAAGGCCATCCTCTCTTAAGTTAGCAAGGTTAAACTCAGTATTGACTACCCAAGGAAAGGTCTTTCTTTCATCTTCACTCAAGGCAAGCCCTCAGCAATTTCAGTTCTTGGGGAGACAAAACTCAACAAAACCATAGCCAGTGTCCTCATCAAGTCACTCTCTGCCTGTAGAACAGTCCCAGAACCCCTGAAAACATCAGCAAGGGCCTCTTCCAGGATTTCTGTAAACATACAACAGGAAAATACTTCTTCAGGACTTCTGAACCAACAGTCAGGTTCCAGGACCTCTACAACAGCAGGACTGTCCTTCACCATCAGGTGAATCTGGCAAAACAACATCAAAACAGACAGACAAAATACCGGCATCACAGCCATGCCTCCTCAGTCCTTGGCAGTTCCGGGTGGCAGTTCTCAAAGTCCTGGGCAGCTCCCACGGGCTCTCAGCTGTCTTTCTCTCAGCAACTCAGGCTCCACAATACTGGATACTGCTCTCCCAAAGTCATTCTGGCCTCTCTAGACTTGAGCCTCTCTCCCAATTCATGGCTTCTCCCAGTTCAGCCCTCTCTCTTCACGTCAACAAGTCCATCCCACAAGGGGAATTCACAAGCTTTGGGTTTTAACACTCAACCCAAAAACCTTTCATCTCTGCTTTCTTGTGTTAGGCAGAAGACACACAATATCTTTCTCTGTTGGAGAGAGAAGACCCTAGACGGAGAAGCTCCTCTCATAGGCATTAAGGAACAGAATACTGAAAAGAACCTTGGAGATCAACTAATCTAAACTCCTCTTTTTATTTTAAATTTAATATTTTATTTTCCCCAATTACATATAAAAACAATTTTTAGCATTTAAAAAATGTGTTCCAAATTCTTTCGTTCCCTCTCTCCCTTCCCCCCTTCCCCATGAGAAGACAAGCAATTTGGCATAGAATGTACATGTGTAGTCATTAAACTCTCCTTTTTACAAATTACCAAATTGTGGTTTATGTAGGCTGAATGACTTGCTCAAAGTCATCCATCTATGGCTTCTGACTCCAAAACCAATGGCCATCATATCCTCCCCCTGTTTGCCTGGTTTGGGACTGGGAAGCTCATGAAGGTATGCCTAATTGAGCTCAGGAAAGACAACTCAATTGTGTCTTTAGAACTGTTACATTTTTATATTATATCCTGAATTTAAAATTGGGTTTTGATGATTCACATGTTTTGATTGGATAAAAATTTCCTTCAAGGTCCGCATATTTGAAATTCCTCATAAAATTTCTCTCCTCTAATATTGAAAAGCTGTCTGTTTATTTAGTGGGGTTCAGCCATGCCAACATCCTATTGTCCACTTATCACTTGTATCCTCTTAACGGTTCCCCTAAAATTCTGCCAAAGAATGGGAGTATAAAATTTTAAATAAGGCAGAATTATTAACAATCTAGTGGAGGGTATGGACAGCTACGTGTCCAGGTAATCAGTCCCCCGGGGACAGTCTAGCATAGGATTACTGTGGCTGAGCTGAACTTGGTTCTGTTTTGCCTCAAGGAGAAACAATAATAAGAGCTGACATTTTACAATACTTAAAGCTTAAATACTTACAATACTTAAATACTTACAATACTTAAATACTTACAATACTTAAATACTTACAATATTTAAATACTTACAATACTTAAATACTTACAATACTCTTTGCAAAGTAATGTGTGTGTGTATATATGTGTATATATATGCACATATGTGTATATATGCATGTGTGTGATCACTAAGCCTCACTACAACCTTGTGATGTAAGTGCCATAGGTGTTATGTTCCTCCTATAGACACCCATCCCTAAGTCACATGACAAGCTACCCCAGATTCAAAATATCCTGTGGGTATGAGTCTGCCGCAAAACTATGGCTTATAAACCCTGACTTGATGTATTTACCTTGACAAGTCAGTTAGAGGATGCAATCAATCCCAAGTAAAGGATGCAGTTCATTTTGAGTATAGTATTTAACAAAATACCATACAAAGAAATGTAGCAATAGAAAATTTCCCCTATAAAACCCGGACAGACTTTCCCACAAATATATGATCCATCACTGGGAAGAATGGACATTTCCAGAGAACATATGGAGAAGCGAAACATAAGGAGCATGTGTGGCCAGGGTAAAGGAAAAGAATGGAATGGGGGAGTCACTGATTGATTTGAGTAGTTCATCATTAAGTCTGTTGAGATGACAAGCTATGGGCCATTGAAAGCAACTGAAGGGGTGGGGTGCCTCAGGTAAAGGGAACTCTTAATAATTGGCTGAGAATCAGCTGTTCATCCCCAGACACTATCAAAGCAAATTGTTTGAACTTCTTTTTTTCCTCTTTTTCTCATGACTTGCTCTTTTTTTTTGTCTTATAGAATTCTTGTTCTTATGGAATGAAAGAGTAGGGAGAAGGAGTTTTTCACTTTTTTTCAGACCAGTAATAAGAGTGAATGATTTATAGCCGAATCACATGGCAGTATAACAATGGAATATATGTGTTTATACATGTCCTGCAAGAGAAATTCAAGGATAATTTAATTTATGCATAAAGTAGGGAACCTCAACTTTACAGGTACAGAAAGGCAAATTTTGAACACCTTTGGTAATATGATCCCAGAATCTAGCCTTCTAAGAAGAGAAGGGAGATTTCTTGGGTAGCATCTGCTTTAGGAATTGCCTTCCTGATAATCCCAAATTCAAGAGTTTTTAAATCCAGGAATTTTGTGATTGAATCTTCTAGAGCAGTGGTTGTCAACCTTCCTAATGCTGCGACCCTTTAATACAGTTCTTCATGTTGTGGTGGCCCCCCAACCATAAAATTATTTTTGTTGTTACTTCATAACTGTAATTTTGCTACTGTTATGAATCTATCTGATATGCAGGATATATTTTCATTGTTACAAATTAACCCACAGGTTGAGAACTGCTGTTCTAGAACAAGGGATAACCTTTCTTAGGTCGTGGCCACAGGTCCTTCAGATCAAGGTCATGAACCTTTTTGACATTCTGGTGAAACCTATGGACCCCTTCTCCAAATAACACTTGTAAAATGCATAAAATAAGTAAGATTACAAAGGAAACAAATTATATTAAAATATTTTGGAAATAGATATTAAAAAGTACATGGATCCTAGGGTAAAAATCCCTATCCTAGAGGGGAAAGAATATCATACGTCTAGAGTTGTAAGGGACTTTTGAGGTTAAAAAAAAAAACAGAGGAAGTGAAAAGTAGTGTGCTTTGATCTGTATTCACACACCATCAGTTCTTTCTCTGGAGGTGAATAACATTTTTCATCGTGAATTCCCTTGGATTATATTGCTAAGAATAATTATATTTCTTGGATTGTATTGCTAAGAATAATGGCTTGTAATCTTTTTTAAGTGTTGTTCCTCATTGATCTCATGAGGTCGTTTCTTGATCATGTTCTATGGGTCCCATGGACACTGATGGGTACTGTCAGACATGGTTCCACTGGATATGAAGGCATTGGCTTCCAGCTTCTGGTTTAACTTGAAATTTGAGCTGCCATTTCTTCCTTATACATTAAATGGTCTTTGCCATCTCCTTTTTAATCACAAAACCTAGAAACTTAAGCTATAGTCTTTTTAAAAGGGCAGAGTGCACATATCAGTCATTGGACTAGGAAAAGACCAGAGGACACTTGCTTCCCCCCATCCATCCTCCAAAGGGAATCAGTCAGTCCTTAGAGCATTGGCTAGCATAGGCTTTTCCTCTCTAGAAAGAGAGTTCCCATTCCAGGAGCTTTCTTGAAACATTTAAGGGCAATCATCTAAGTAATGACTATAGGCATGGTATATTTTTAACAGTCATTTTATATTTAATAAGCACAGGGTCAGTGTCTTAAACCTCTATTGACTAAAGGGCTAGAAACTGCTAATGATTCCTGCTTAATTCTTTTATGGCGATTCTGTGTCCTCATGTCAGAGAAGATTGTTCTCTAACAACCTCAGACAGCAGGGTGGACCTGAACTCCACCCCCCAATCCCAATTGTGTGTGTGTGTGTGTGTGTGTGTGTGTGTGTGTGTGTGTTTTCCTTCTGGAGTGCCTGAATACCTTGATTTTGATTCTGAACATACATGAAAACTAAGCCCCTAGGATTTACCTACCTGGTTGCATTCCTGACTTCATTATGTATATAACTAACACCAAGCTTCTCTAGTCATTGAGTTAGGCCGTACAACAATTGTCCCCATTTTACTCTTCCTGACCAAATGTTTATCACTAAATCTACTGTGCCAGGTTATATCTCAACATCTGAATCAGTTAATCGGTAAACATTTTTTCCTTTCTTTCTTTTTATTTTTTGCCTCAGAATTGGTTAATTACTGAGAAAAATTCTAGTTGGTACCAAGGTCAAGAAGTACCTAGAGAGAAACTCCCTTGTGTCCACTCTTAGAGTTATCATTCAGAATCTTTTCATTTCTTTATGATAGAAACTATTCTGGAGAAAGTGCAGCTAGGTGGCACAGTGCATAGAGTGCTGGGCCTAAAGTCAGAAAGACTTGTCTTTCTGAGTTCAAATCTGACCTCAGGCACTTAGTAGCTGTGTGACCTTGGGCAAGTCACTTAACCCCATTGGCCTCAGTTTCCATATATGTAAAATGAACAGGAGAAGAAAATGGTAAATCACTCTAGTATCTTTGCCAAGAAAACCTCAAAGAGGGTCATGAAAAATCAAATAGAGCTAAATAACAAAATTCTGGCAGAAGTTGCATTGACTTTTGAGGTAGAAGTGGTAGAGTCCAGATATCATCCCACTGTATATTTCTATGCCCTTTAACTCTTATTGTTCATTTTACACACATTACCTCATTTGATTCCTACAATAACATTGTAAGACACGTATTGCTGCCTCCATCTTAGAAATGAAGGATCTGAGACTTTAGAGGGAGCATGATGGATTTGTCCATGGTCACAAAACTAGGACATTTCAATCAAATTCCAGCCCAACATTCTATTGGTTCTAAATTCTGTATCTTTCCTGACTTCTTCAATCGTGAATTTTATTGTAATTGATAAAAACACAACAAAAAACAAAGGGACCAATTAGTAGAGTAGGGATAGACTCCTGTCCAATTGTCCCTTTTCTGTCCCTTCTCACCTTCCACCGTAGCCTCCTTACCCTTACAAGGCTTTTTTCTGAATGATCTGTGTGCATGCAGATCAAAGGAGAACTCATTGTTTTCTTCTCTTCTCTCTCTCCATCAGTGTGTGTACTGAGGTATCTCTAATGAACCTTTTTCTGTACTTGGCTGGTTGCTGAGCTCCAGAAAATCCAGAGTGCCCCAGACAGAGCTCCTACTTTTGGGAAAAACCAGGAGCAGCTGTCTTTCAGGTTAAACAAACTTCCCCAGAGGCGTGCTTAGAATAAGGAGCAATATTTCTCCTTCTTTTCATTTAAGTACTGCAGCTAGAACTTTTAGGAAATAATAACTGAAGGAAAGTTTTTGGAAGAAATATAATTAAGCATTCATTTTGTTTCATGTGGGAAAGTCAGACTCGCCTATCCATGTGTGAAAACTTCAGTGAATGTTTTGGCTGTATCTACTTATTAAAATCAAGTAACAGGTTCAGATCTACATGAAAAACAGAAGTGAGGCTTTTGGACAGCTAAAGAGGAGTGGGAGAGAGAGAGAAAAGAAAACAAAGAGAGACAGACAAAGAAACAGATAGAGAGAGACGGAGATAGAGAAAGAGAGAGGGAGGGAGGGAGGGAAACGGGGTAAGAAGGAAGGAGGGGAAAAAGAACAGAAAGACAGAGAGGAGATGGAGAGGAGCCAAGAAGAAAGAGAGAGAGGGAGACAGAGACCAATAGAGACAGAGAAAGGTGAATGCTATTACATGGCGGGGGAGATATGGATATGTTTAAGCAAGAGACTAAATTAAAAAAATAAAATAAAAGAGAAAGGAAAAAGCAGGATTGTGCTTGATATTTGGGCAGTTCCATACTACTGACCCAAATGGCTGAATTATATGAAATGTTTTTTAATTGCAAAGAGTAGAAGTCACATGGAACTACAAACACCATTGCATCTCCCTCTCAGGGTTGTTGTTACAATTAATTATTTAATTTTGATGTTGGGTATGATATTTAATTATGATAATAATTATGATAATTGATGTCCTCTTCTGATAATATTTATAAAATGTCTAGCACAGCACTTGACATATAGTGGGTGCTTATCCCATCCATCCATTCCTCCATCTACCCACTCATCCATTCAACTAAAAGAGAAAACTGTACATTTTGGTCATTTTGCTTAATATATTTTAATGTACTATAGTATTTATTTTTCCCCAATTACATGTTAAACCCATGTTAAAAGAATTGTTAACATTAAAAAAAAATGATTTCCAAATTCTGTTCCTTTCCCCTTTTGCCCCTCCCTGAGATAGTGAGCAATCCAATATAGGTTATACACATGCAATCATGTAAAACATTTCCAGTTTAGTCATTTTGTACAAGAAGACTCAAACAACAAAAAATAATGAAAGAAAGAAAGTAAGAAATAGCATACTTCAGTCTGTATTCAGACAATATCAGTTCCTTCTCTGGAGGCAGATAGTATGCTTCATCATAAGTCCCTTAGCATTTTCTTGGATCATCGTAATGCTAAAAATAGCTGAGTCATTCACAGTTCTTCATAGTACAATATTGCTGTTACTATGTTCAATACTCCCCTGATACTGTTTATTTCACTTTGTATCAGTTCATGTAAGTCTTTCCAGGTTTTTCCTAAATCAACCTGCTTGTCATTTCTTATAGCACAATAGTGTTAATGGTTAGTCATTTCCCAATTGATGGGTATTCCTTCAATTTCCAAATCTTAGTCACCACAAAAAGAGTTGTGATAGATATTTTTGTACAAATAACTCCTCCCCCCTTTTTTGAAGTCATTGGGGTATCAACCAAGCAATGATATTGCTGGATCAAAAGGTATGTACAGTTTTATAGCCCTTTGGGCAAAGTTCCAAACTGCTCTCCAAAATGGTTGGACCAGTTCACAATTTTCCAATATTAGTGTCTCAGTTTTCCCATATCCCCTCCAACATTTACCATTTTCCTTTTTTTTTATATATATTAGCCAGTCTGATAGCTGTGAGATGGTACTTCAGAGTTGCTTTAATTTGCATTTTTTGATGCGACTATAAATAGCTTTGATTTCTTTATCTGAAAACTGCAGTTTTGGCCATTTTGGATAGATTATTTATATTATGAACGCTTTATGATGGCAATTACAGAAAAATACAATAGGTAGCACATTGAGGAAGACCTGAATTCCAATCTTGCTACAGACTCTTAGTTGTCATGTTGATCCTAGGCAAGTCAAGTAAGTTCTTTCATCTCACTTCCTCATCTGGATAATGATAGCATTTATTTCACAAGATTATTGTGAGGATTAAATGGGGCAACATAAATGCTAACTCCTACCACTGCAGGTGTATGCCTCTCAGAATTGGAGTGCCAGCTGTTTTTTCCATGCTGCTGGTGAGTTTGGAATGTTTGTAAGGTCATTTGTCCTGGCCAAGCTCACATTTGTTGTAAATGATAAAGGCAGGATTTGACATTCAATCCTCTGACTCCAAACTCAGTGCCCTTTCCACTGTTATAGATGAAAATAATATTTGCTATCTTAATGCCTAGTTATAGGCTGATTAAAACAAAACACAAACCATAGGAAAATTTCTTATCACTGATATTGGAAGGCAAAACTGCTTGCAACATTAGCTAGAGGCCAGATTTCTGAATTATGATGTAATACTTCTTAATAACTCATTTTTGGAGGATTCTGGGACGATTGAGGAGGTCAGAAAGTTCCAACCTCTCAAGATTTTTCTCCACAAAAGAGATAAAATAGCACCTGGGGCAAACATAGAGCACTAAAAATAAACAAGAGAAGGGACAGAATTAGGGTCCCCCTGGAACATGTGGAGAAGGTCTAAAGAAAAATCCTGGAATGAGGTTTGTTCCCAGTGCAGAGTAAACACCTCCAGGCTAAGGACCACTTGAATGAGAGGCAAGCCCTCAGGATATCTGGGTTGGGAAGCTGCCTGGCCCCAGCCACAGGAACTTTTAACCTGAAAATAGTGAAGGCAGTCAGGTGTCTGATCTGGGGAAGAGATCAAGGTAATCTTTGGTGACCAGGAATGCCAGATCCAGCTGTACTGCAAAGAAATGGCTGGGGTGAGAAAGAACCAACACATGCCAATTGAGTGCAGAAGCAGTAGGGCTGTGGTCACTTACAGGAGGCTGAAGGTCTTTGTTTGGGTTCAAGGTCAGAGGGAAGAACGACATCAATGGCCAGAGACAACGTCCCCCATATCGCAGAACTAGAGGCGATTACAAAAATTAAGTTATTATTACTACCAAAAAATTGACAGACAAGAGAGAAACAAACCTACCAGAGAGAGTTACTATTATGGAAATAGAGAAGGGTTTGTCTGCAGAGGAGGATTCTGAAGCAAAGAAGCCCTCTTCTACCCTCAAAGAATAATGCCAAATGGTCTCCTGCCGAAAAATAATTCATAGAAGAACTTTAAAAATATTTTAAAAATCAAATGAGAAAAAAAAATCAAGTGAGAGAGATTGAGGAAAAACAACTAAAAACATAAGAACAGTCCCAGGGAGAAAAAAAACAAACAAAACAAGACTATGAAAAGAAAGTCAATCAATTAGAAGTGGAGATCCAGAATCTTTTCTTTTTTTTACTTTTTTTAAATTTAAAAACAAAATTTTCCTTTAATTTTATTTTATTAAATTTGTTTATCTACTTTTAGTTTCCAACATTCAGTTCCACAGTCCCTCAAGTTCCAAATTTTCTCCCCCCCACCCCCACCCCCAGCATGCAATCCAATATAGGCTCTGCAAATACCTTCCCATTCAGTGTCGTTACTCAGTTTGTAAAGAAGAATTATAACCAATGAAGTGAACAACGAGAAAAAGGAACAAAACAAAACTAAACACGAAAGAGAGAGCAAGTAGTTTGCTTCAATCTGCATTCGAACTCCATAGTTCTTTTTCTTTTCTCTGGATGTGGATATGTCTTTCCATCATGGGTCTTTTGGAGTTGTCTTCTAACCTTGTATTGCTGAGAGGAGCCCAGTCTATCAAAGTCAGTCATCACAGATACGATGTGTCTGTAATTGTGTACAAAGTTCTCCTGGTTCTGCTCCCCTCAGTCAGCATCAGTTTGGATAGGTCTCTTCAGGTAAATGCGAAGTCCATCTGCTCCTCATTTCTTATACCACAAAAGTATTCCATTGCATTCATATACCACAACTTGTTTAGCCATTCCCTAATTGATGGGGATCCCCTTGATTTCTAATTCGTTACCACCACAAAAGAGCTGCTATAAATATTTTTGTGCAAACAGGTCTTCCTCCCATTTGTATGATCTCTTTAGGATATAGCCCTAGAGGTGGTATTGCTGGGTCAAAGGGTATTCACTTCTTTACAGACTTTTGGGCATGAAGTCCAGAATCTTAAGGAAGAAAATGACTCCTCGAAAATAAGAATTGGACAAGACGAGGCCAGTGAAGTTATGCGCAAAGAAATAATAAAATAAAAAGAATGAAAAAAAATAGAAGAGACTGTGAAATATCTCATAAGAAAAACAGCTGATCTGGAGAACAGATCAAGAAGGGAAAACATAAGTATAATTCAACTATCTGAAAGCTATGATAAAAAACAAAAGAATTTTGATACAATGATACAAGAAATAATTAAAGAAAATTGTCCTGAAGCATTAAAACAAGAGGGGAAGATAGAAATAGAAGAAAATTCACCAATCATCACCTTAAAGAGATATGAGGAAAACTCACAGGAATATTATAGTCACAGTCCAAAACCCTTGGCTCAAGGATAAAATATTACAAGCAACAAGAAAAAACTCAGCAATTTATATGTGATGGTGCCACAATTAGAGTCACACAAGAACTAGCAGCTGAAACACTAAAACATGTGGAGTATTATATATCAAAGAGCAAAACAACTGAGTTTCTGGCTTAAAATATCATGCCCAGCAAAGTTAAGCATAAACCTGAATGAAAAAAAAGAGAATATTTAATAAATTATCAGAATTTCAGGACTTTGTTAAAAAACAAACAAACAAACAATCAACCCTGAACTTAATAAAAGATTTGACATAAAAGAGCCAGGAGAAAAATAAGTTACATATCAAAGACCAATTACAAGGGAATTAATAAAGACAAACTGTCTTTTTTGTATGTAAAATGTAAACTGTATGTCTTAGATTATTAGTAACTGGATAGTTCATTAGAAAGATTGGGGTAGGGGTGGCTAGGTGTCGCAGTGAATACAGCACCAGCCCTAGAGTCAGGAGGACCTGAATTCAAATCTGAACTCAGACACTTAACACAAAAACTAGCCACATGACTTTGGGTAAGTCACTTAAATCCAATTGCCCTGCCTTTCCCTCTCAAAAAAAAAAAAAAGACTCGGGTAGACCTGAGCATGATAGGACTTCAAAAAGTAAAGCTGTTCAGAAACAGCTAAAAAGAGTAATTATACAAATGAGATGAGGGAGGAAGAGCCCTATACAGAGGAATTAGATGTGGGAAGGGGGCTATTAGTTCTGGAAACCTACTTTCGTGGGGAATGGGTTCAAGAAGAAACAATACATATACATCTAGAAGAGTATAAAAGTCTTCTAAATCTTGAAAGAAATAAAATGCTAAGGAAATAGTGAAGAGGGGAAAGGATAAGGAAGGGATCTTTAGAGGGGAGGCTGAGGGAATAGGTTAAAGGGAGTGTCATGTTAATGGGATATAAGATCTTCTCCACGGCATTAATAGTCCTCAGGTGAAGCCCATTAAGGGAAGCTTACTTAGGGGAGGTTTGCTTGTGGGAAAGCTTTCACACCTTTTGTTAATTTCTAATTAGGCACTAAGTCACAAAGGATTGTGATGCCCTCTGACTTGAAAAAGAGCATCACAAAATCTAAAAATTATATAAAATATATAGTTATATTAAATTATTATTAAATATAAATTATAAATTATTAAATATTATATTGAATATATAATATATTAAAATTTATACAAGTTTATATAAAATAATCTAAAATTTATATATAAGTCTAAAATATATATACATATACACACACACTTATATACATACACACACACACATATATGTATATATATATATTCTGAGGTTAACATTTTGCTTTGGAGCTCATTCATTGGAAGAGTATTTTTGTGATTTGACCAGATGAGACTCTGGGTAGCCTTTAAGGAGCCCCCCAGCTTTGAAAAACCCAAATGTTAGTGCTTCTCTCTCAGGTAACTATGTATGTATTACCTTGGTCAAACAGTTGGATCTGGCTTGTTAATCTGTGCTAATTTCTCATACACATAGAAGCCCCGTATGTTGGTCTTTATTTCTCTGCTTGTATTTTCTCCGAAGTTCAGCTGACTTTTCCCCTGAACTAGTGAATGTAATTAAAAAGATTGTTGACCCCTTAAACATCTCTTTCCTAGTAAAGCAGATCTAAGAGCCTGTGCTAGCAGCCATACTGGGTATGCCAGTGTGGTTGCTGCTACAGGGGGATATAGAAGGATGTTTAGCTTAATGGTAATGGAAGATAAGGGAAGGATCTTTGCGAGGAGGGGTATAGGTTAAGTCATAGGAGGCCAATGTAGCAGGTATAAGTAAAGTAGAAGAGTCAGGAGAGATAGGAAATAAGAGATAGGCACAAACTTAAAAACAGATTAGGAGTAGAACCTCTTAGGGAAAATATGTCTCTCTCTATATGTATGTATGTGTATATATCTATATACATATCAATGTCTATATAGAAATATATCTGCCCATTATTATAGCCTAGGGGAGGAAGAAGGAGGAGGGGGGGGTGGGCAAGAACAAAGTAAAAAGTGTAAAAAGCAGAGGACAAAAGGAAGCCTACAAGGGAGCAAAGAAAAGATAGATAGCTTCAACACAATGCAGTTCTGAATATATAGGCTTTCTTGAAATGGAAATTTATTGCTAAGATATTTTGAATCCTCTCATATTCTGCTCTGCACATGACATTTTTTCTTTTCTTATTTTATATTTGTTTTAATATTTAAGTTTATAATAATTTATTTTTCTTTTCTTATGTATTTGTTTTATAATTTAAGTCTAAAATTTAAAAAAAAAAACTAATTTCAAGTGGTTAATACCCCTAATACCTGAAGAGAGTCAAGGCAAGAGAGCAAACATTCATTAAGGGCTTATAGAGTGCAAGCACTGCATGAAAGATAAGCATATCAATACAAGCAAAAGAAAGACAGTTCCTGCCCTCAAGGAGCTTATGTTCCAATAGGAAAGTCAACACACAAAAAGGAGATAAGAAGTGAAGGACAGATGGAAAAAGGGGAAGGGAATAAGAATGTGCTCTGGCAGGGACAAGATCTTGAAATCCAGGAAGCCATAGGAGGAATGAAAGTTGGCTGGCTTGGGGGTTTGGGGGCTTCCTCAAAATGGGGAACCAACTCAGCAATGGGACATGGAGGGCTATTCAAGGGCTACAAGGCTCTATGTGCCCAGGGAAGTTCCAGGGTGAGACTGGAGGACACACAGAGATGAGGTCTGAGAAGTGAGCTCCTCAAGGTCAAGGACTATTTAGCTTTTGTCTTTGTATCACCAATGGCTGGCACAGTGCCCAGCACATGATGAATTCTTAGCAAATGCCTGTTGATGAAAAGACTGATTGATTTTCCTAGGGCTTTTCCTGTATGGATGATATTCAGTCCCTCACACAAAACCTCATTGAACCCTGAGATACAATAATTTAAGAAGGGTTCACCCTTTGTAGTAATTCTAATATAAGCCTTTATAATCTAAGTCTTGGACAAGTACATATTTCCAATACTTGTTCTACTGAGGACCCTCCTGGATGATCCTCAACAAGAATTAACCAAAGGATCATGGGATCATAATTCTAGAGTTAAAAAAGAGCCCAGAGATGACCTAATCCAAGCCTTTCATTTCATTATTAGTCATTTTGGAGTTGGATCTTACTCTTCATGACCTCATTTTTTTTTTTTGTTGCAAAGATAATGGAGTGGTTTGCCATTTCCTTCTCCAACTCATTTTATAGATGGAGAAACTGAGGCAAACAGGGTTAAGTGACTTGCCCAGGGTTACACAACTAGTGTCTGAGACCAGATTTGAACTCAGGAATATGTCTTCTTGATTCCAGGCCCAGCACTCTATCCTCTGCACATATCTACCCAACCCTTTCTTTTACAGATGAGAAAACTCATGACCAGAAAGGATGACTTGATTAAGGTCACCCAGGTGGGAAGTAGCTTAGGAGGGTCCTGGGAAAGCTATGTTGTGGCACAAATACCAGGAAGTTTTGTTCGTTTATCTCTGTTTTTGTTGGTAGTCAGAAAAGAGAAATATGCCTAGGATCCTAGGTCTGCCATGCATATGGACCTTTGGATTTTGCTGTTAAAAGATGTTGTTATAAAGGTGGAATGAATGGCTCCATCTCAAGCTGAGAAGCATGCTCCGTTGATGGGATGGGGGTCAGAACTGAACTCAGCATGAATTCATCAGCAATGTAAGAAGCAAAAGGGGAATAGAGATAATCTGGGAGAGACTTTTAATTATAGTCCAGCTCAGTTTTAGTGATTCTTGGATCCTAATGTAGATTTAGAAACATATTTGCCTGAGGGAGTTGATCCCACTTCTCTAAAAATGAGTAATTTGTTGTTTTTGGCACTTTAGATTTAGCCAGTTTTTTTTTTTATTTAAAAAAATATTAATTAATTTTTAGCTTTCAACATTCATTTCCACAAGCTTTTGAGTTTCAAATTTTCTCTCCATCTCTCCCCTCCCACCACCCTGAGAGGGCATGCATTCTGATAACCCTTTCCCCCAGTCTCCCCTCCCTTCTATCCTTTCCCCTCCCCCCTAATCCCTTTCCCTTCTATTTTCCTGTAGGGCAAGACAGATTTCTATATCCCATTGCCTGTATATCTTATTTCCCAGTTGCAAGTAAAAACAATTTTGAATGTTTGTTTTAAAACTTTGAGTTCTAAATTCTCTCTCTTCTTCCCTCCCCACCCACCCTCATTGAGAAGGCAAACAATTAAATATAGGTTATACATGTGTAGTTATGCAAAACACTTCCATAATAGTCATGTTGTGAAAGACTATCTCCCTACATCCTGTCCTCACCTTATTCTATTTTCTACTTTGACCCTGTCTCTTTTCTAAAGTGTTTGCTTCTTGCTACCCCCTCCCCCAATCTAGCCTCCCTTCTATCACCCCATCCCCCTTTTATCCCCTTCTCTCTTACTTTCTTGTAGGGTAAGATACCCAATTGAGTGTGTATGTTTTTCCCTCCTTATGCCAAATCTAATGAGAGTAAGGTTCATGCATTCCCTCTCACTTCTCCTGTCTTCACTCCATTATGAAAACTTTTTCTTGCCTCTTTTATGTGAGATAATTTACCCCATTCTATCTCTCCTTTTCTCCTTCTCTCGATATATTCCTCTCTCACTCCCTCTTAATTTTATTTTTTAGATATCATCCTTTCATATTCATCTCACCCTGTGCCATCTATCTATCTATCTATCTATCTATCTATCTATCTATCTATCTACCTATCCATAGAACTATTTCTTACAACTACCCTAATAGAGAGAAAGATCTCATGAGTTACACATATCCTTTTTCCATGTAGGAATGTAAACAGTCCAAGTTTAATAAGTCCCTTATGACTCTTTCCTGTTTACTCTTCCATGCTTCTCTTGATTCTTGTATTTGA
>CM053592.1:23269839-23294275 GCA_028646515.1 Pseudochirops corinnae
TCTGTTTCCTTTTGGGGGGGGGGGGTCAAGTTTAAAAGCTGGCCACCTAGAAAAAGGAAAAAATACCATCTGCTGGAGAAGAGATCCAGTTCAGAGAAGGTGAGAACTTGAGTGGCAGAAAGCCTATGGTTAAAAAGAATAATTTGCTGGAGCAAAGTCTAACTGCAGAGATCAGCAAGCCAGGCAATATGGTCTACAGAATTCAGTGAGAGTGATGGGGAAAATGATTCCTACTGGATGTGGAGAAAAGCTGCAAGAAATAGGCCCCATGTCATAGCCAGAGAGGCCATGTCGGGAGTACTGACTGAGGCCATAGTTGGGCTCTACCTACACTAACTCCCACAGACCATGCAGGACTCTGACAGAGGGTTGCTTACCATACCATCTCATGCCATGTGGGATCAGAAGAAAGTCTTTTTCATTATTTTTAAATACAATTGTTCATGTTTTGAGACTTGTGAGTCCATAAACTTGAGGGAAGCTAGTCATTGACTTTGGAGAGAGTCAGATACCCATACTGTTATGATGGTGACAACAAGCCAGAGGAATGAAATTTCTCCAAAACATACCTGGACCTTTCACTCCAAATGAACCCATTGATGCGAGAGTCCTGAGCAATTCCTGGGAGCTTTTGCATTCAGCTATACTGCTGCTGTAGCAAATTATTGATGCTATGCTTTTTAGAACAGGCAAAATTTGTTAGGGAGAACCATAAATCTAGAATCTGAAGAGAAAGAATGAGGAAAAAGCCTTAATCAAAGGGGCATAGCCCGATCAGACTTCAGATTGGACTCCATATAAAGCAATACTCATGGAAACAATTTGGTACGCTCCTCTATTTCCTCCATGTGGCTTCTATTGGTCGGACCAATATGGATAACAACATGGAGGTAGAGATGTTGCATTCACCTGAATCAATGCGGTGTCCTTGCTGAATACACTTTTCTCACCTAAAATATCCTTCCCCTGCTATAAAAATGTAAACCTTCACTGTTAATTATCAAATGTTCTAAATGTCATTTAGTCCCATCTCATTTTATTCCAGTTTTAACCTTAGGTTTCAGAGTGGTTTGAGTCAGGCCTGGACTATTACATTTGTGAAGCTGCCTGAAAGATTAGTTTCATAAAGAGGAAAGTGAGTTCTAAGTCAATACTTCAGTACTTCAAGTGATGCTGTCTACTTACCATGATCCATACCACATTTCACAGGAAGGATAAAGACAAAACAAAAGAAAAGAAAACCAACTATCTGTTGAAATTTGGCAACCACAGAGAGTCATTAATGTTCCTGATACCTTTAATCATTCCCTAAATACAATAAATGTTGTTCCCTGAATCTGCATCGTTTTTATAATTGTAGTGATTGATCCCAAGGTTCATCAGCTATGGTAGGTCTAGGCCTTCTCTAAAGACTTGAATTTGAGTATTGTCTAAAAACTGTCTTGGAGGAATTGTTTGGGATATTTTGTGTGGCATTTGTGAGATCACTGTACCACATGAACTTTGTTGTGGATCTTTGAAATGAGGCAATGGAAGTGGTATCTATCCCAGAGATCCCTTCTGGGGAACTGAGGATATACTAGAGCAGAAAAAAATATATCATCTACATCTTCAGTCATCTGGCCCATCCTAGTTCATGGAGCACCTTGAAATCTATCTGAGGATCTCTCATGGATTGTGGTCCTTAGGTTAAGAAATCTTGTTAATATATATGACCTCCAAGGAGTCCTGGAATGGATTTCAAGGCAGTTCTGAACTTAGATGGGAAAAAAAAGTCCATCTTTATTTTCACTAACATTAAAACCAAAATTTGTTGTTTCCTTCAATTATTTAAAAACAATTTTTTGAGAAGGGGTTCATAGACTTCACTAGGTAGAATAGACTTTTTCTCTCTCTCCCTCTCTCTCTCTCTCTCTCCATGTGTAGATATAGATAGACACATAGATATGTATATATGAATGGCATGACAAATAATTGGGATACTTTCTAAAACTTTTATAAATTGTAGAGTCTTTTAGTGTAGTTCAACTTTAAACACAACCAGTGATTCTGTGAGAGTTCTTCCAATTGCGTTTCTGCAAGGCATCTCTTCAGGCATCCTGGTATCTGCTTGCCATCCCATCAGAGACCCAGGGTTTAGAAAGATAACCTGGTGATAGGAAATGAACAGGGAGCTCTTGTCCCCTGATAATAATAGCAGAATTTCCCTGTCCTTGCACCAGTCTTATTGTGAATTCTTGGAGCAAAAGCCAGGAAGGCTGTAAGGGACACCAAAGATTCTACTGCAAAGATCCTCACATTTCTCTCCCTGTCATAACATTTCCTGCAGAGATCAGAGCACAGTGTCTCCTCCCTTGGCCCACATCCACACCCAGGCACTGTTACTCTGGGTGAACCTTGGGTGGCCCTGCGGGCCTGAGGATTACCTCAGAGAAGCCTCTTCATTTTAAGAGCCTTCTCTTGATACCTGCACTGCTCAGCTCTCTCAGGCACATGGACACAGTGCATAATCTGGTAATCCCTTGGAGTTTTAATGTCTTCCTGCATCTCTTGGCCTCCAGCCTCTGTCAGGGACAAGCTCTCATTAAGTGGCAGGACTTATTGTCAAAGCCTTGTGCTTCTTACTCTGCCTTACCTCCAATTTCAGCTCCAATTCACAAAAGTTCTCTGCTTACAGAAAGCCAGCCATTGTTGCTAATTATATAACTCTTGGATATATGACCTCCATTTAAAAATTTATGCTACTTTTCTTTATTCTCTCTTTGTCTTCCTCCCCTCTTCTCCACTGCCCTTCCCTTCTCTCCTCTCTCATCCCCTCCCCTCCCCTTTCCCCTCTCTCTTCCAGATAACATAGTGTTCTGGGCTTGTGAGTCCCATCATCATGACATGACCATGGTAGAGTATCTCCTATTCCAAACAGCTGAAATTCCTTACGGGTTACTTGATAATGATACTTCCAAAGAGTTGCCTAATAAAGCAGGCTCCTAAGACCTGGAACCATTGACTTTCTATTGAGAAAATTTCATTTAGTGCAATCCTTTAATCCAGCTCCTTTGGCAGAAGAAACTGAGATCCACAAAGGTGAGATTGGTCCAAAGTAGCATTAAGTTGTAAGTAGCAAAGCTGGGAACAAAATGAGATAATCAATATAAAATATTCTGCACATCTTAAAGCCTTATATGAATGCTAGCCATCAATATTGTCATCATCATCATCGCCATCATCATCGTCTATTAAACACAGACCACCTGACCCGAAGTCCAAGGTTCTTTCCATCAGACTATGAAGGAAAGTGTTTGCATTTAAGCCAAGCTTGGAATGATTTTGATAATGAAGACTAGGATGGGAGTGGGAATGAAGTGAAGTTCACTCTAGAAGAAGGAAACAAGTATGAACAAATTCAGGAAAGGGACAAAATATGAGGCATGTTGAGGAAACAGTGAATTTTTCCATTTAATCTCAGCATAGGGTCTGTGGAGCTGATTAATGGGAGAGAAGATGAGAAAGGGAGGTTAGGGTTTGATCATTGAATATTGGGCTGAGCATTTTTGGTTTAATTTGGTAGGTTATAAAGCACCATTGAATGTTTTACAGCATGGAAGTAGTAAAACTCCTATAAAGAATAGGGTGATGGAACATGGAAGAACAAGATGCCCATATGTGGATTTAATGTCATTTCTCATTAGCAAATTTGTTATTTGTCCTTCGTTCTCAAAGAGGATCAAAGACATCCAGAGAGTGATATCTGGATTCTCAAGTGAATTGGATTTAAGTGAAGGAGGGCTGTGCGAAGTCATCAGCTTCACTCTCTCCTATAGTCATTGGAGTACAGGGGCAATTTTAAGCCGAGGTCTTTCCGAGGTCTCATTTTGTCTGAGACAACACAGCTTCAGTGATTAAAGACTAAGTAGAAATTGAGACAAAAGATGGTCTAGTTTGACTTCCCAAAAGAATCCATATGGTATGGGAAGACCTTCAGAGTTTCTGGCCAGAACAGAAACAATTACTATTTGCAATCACTCTGAACCATCAAAACCCAAACAGTGAGTAAAGGAGGATTGGCCAGTGAGAGCCAGAGTGATATGGGTTTAAAGGCATAGTCAAATAGCTCCATTTGAATCCCAATAGGCTTTATCAAAGCCTCCATTACCCAAGCTATATTTCAAGAAATCATCAATGAAAACTACATAGGACAGAAGAGTTAATTGCCCATTTTTTTGGGGGGAGAGGGGGTAGGATGATAGAATAAATAAATGATGAAGAGAAAAAAAAAAACTAGCCACCAGATCCTAAGATATCTTGTGGAATATAAGTGATCAAAACGGCATATAAGGATGTGACTTCCCACGTGGACAGTGAGAAGAGAAGGAGAAGGGAGAGGGGGAGGAAGAGAAAGAGCAGGAGGAGGGAGAAGAAAATAGTTGCATTGCTCAACTGGAACTGGTCAGCTGGGTAAATGATACGGTAAGGAAATTTATTTATATGCACCCTTATAATTACTGAATAACTTCTAAAACAAAATGACAGAGGAAACAGGAACTGAGCTTTCTCAGCTCCTCCCAGCTATTTTTATAGGGGGAAGGGAAACAGAGGATGCAGGCCAATGGACAAACAATAGGGACTCCAAGCAGCAACTGATAAAACAAGGACATTAGGGAAATCCTCCCAGCTCTGTGGCGTTTGACAGGTGTTTTTGTGAAGTTTGTGCCAGAGAAAACCTGGATTTTCTGGCACACTGAAGGCTTAGCGTGCATCAGCCTTGAAGCCTGGGGAGTAGATACTGGCGGATGTCCCAAGAGCCCAAGTGGTAGGATATACCTGCAGGCAATAATGCTGAACCCTCTCTGCCCAGTCCTGACTCCCTGAAGGGGGAAGATAAGGAACCTTGGGTGGAACTGATTATGTTTACTAAACAATACTTCCTAGACTCAGAGTCCCTACCATACGCAGCCTTCTCCCAGGCTTCTACATTCAAGGGAAATCTTTCATTTCACTTAGTCAAAAAAGTTTTTTGTAGATGAAAAAGAGTTAAGGGGCTTGATTTAAAGGCGACATCTTTTGTAAGTGAATATACCCACCAAGAGTTGTATCTTAAGAGATTTATACTCACTTTTTCTAATACATGGGTTCTCCTTCTCTTAATTGTTGATGCTGACTTGATCGAAAGTGAATGTTACCTGGAGTGATAAATACATTATTGTTGTCAGAAAAATACAAGTGGAAGAGTGTTTGGTGAGTGTTATTTCTCTTATTTCTATTGCTGGGGCTGCTACTACTATTACTACTACTACTACATCATCAGTCATATTATTATATATTTTGTTCTTGAATAAACTTTGACAAGTTACTTAACCTTCCTGAGTCTCAGTTTCCCCAGCTGTAATATGAGGAAGATTGGGGCAGATGGCCTATGAGATCCTTCTCAGCACTGCATCAGTAATCTCTAAAGTCAGATCTTAAGTTTATGAAGCTATTCATGTAACACAGCAGTTTTCAACCTGTGGGTCGCTACCCCTTTGGGGGTTGAATGGGGTCACCTAAGACCACTGGAAAACACATATTTCCCATTGTCTTAGGAACCAAGACACCGCTCCTCTATCCATCTCCAGGAGGGTCTGCCCACATGCAGATATGCCCACATACGAGTATTAAAGGGTCAGGGCATTAGGAAGTTTGAGAAGCACTGAACAAGTACTTACTATGTTCTGTGCTGGTGAATAAAGGTAAAAATGAACCAATCCCTGCCCTTTAGGAGTTTATATTTTATTGGGAGAATAGATCATATACATGTATACAGGGCATAGAGCTCTGGGCCTGGAGTCAGGAAGGTTTAAGTTCAAATACAGCTTCAGATACTTACTAGCTGTGTGACCCTGGGACAAGTCCCTTATCCACTATTTACCTCAGTGTTCTTTACTGTAAAATGGGGGTAATAAGAGGACTTACCCGCGGGACTTGTTGTTAGGATCGAATGAGATCATATCTGTAAAGTTCTTAACCACCATGTCTAGCATGTGGTATGTGCTATATAAACGCTATCATTATTTTAATTATAAACCATGAATCTCTATTATGTGCACCTTGTTTTTTTTTTAAAGTAGCATATATTAAATTAAAATGATAGTGCCAACTCTTCCCAGCTTGTCTGAGTCCTTTATGAATTTCCTTCTGCTCTCTTCTGTGTATTTTCAAAGATTTCTCATTGATGCTTTTCCATCGCATTCATATATCACAATTTGTTTAGCCTAGATGGGCTCTTGCTTTTTTCCTCATTTTCTTACTGTAACAAAAAGTGGTATAATATGTAAATTTTTGTACATATGCATCCTTTCTATCTGCCTTTGGCTTCTATGGGGAATATACTTTATAGTAGTATTGTTGGTTCCAACAGAAGGACTTTTGAAGTATAGTTCTAAATAAATTTTGCAGAAAAGTTTGATCTATTCACAGTGCAATTATGTGCCTGTCTAGCTACATCCCTGCCAACAACTGTTGTTTCCTATTTTGGTCATCTTTGTCAATGTGATGTGTATGAGGTGGAACTTTAGAATTGCTTTCTCTTCTTATTAGTGATTTGAAGAGTCCAAAGGATTTTATAACTAGCTCAGAGAGATTTTATATGCAAGAATTCATGAGCTAGTTTTCACTATTTTCTTGGGCCTCTGGCTCCTCATATAAAAAGAAATTATTTGTGCTAAGTGAGATCTGAGTTTCCTCTAGGATTGAGAGAGGAAATTGGCTTTTATCTTTGTATTCCTGGAAGATTCTAGGTGCTTAATAAATGCTTTGCTGAGTATGCTTTTAGGATTACTTAATTTCGGCGTGAAATTGACATGGCAACAATTGTAACAATTACAGTCAATCCTTACCACCACTCAAGTGTGCTTCTGCTTTATTGGAAGAAACAGGAACCATTTAAATGGGGTCTTGGCTGCTACAAATTTTTTTGCACATAGAAATGTGATTCAGTGGTAACACTGGATACAGTATGGAAAGAAAGGGAAATGCATTTAGCAGCCAGTGCTCACTTTAACCCATTGTGCGAGAAATACATTATTTGCCATTTCTTCCTCTAATTGCTCTTAAGGTGAAGATAAATCTTTTCTGCAACATGGAGGCAGCATAATGTACCAGCAATAACTCTAGACAGAATCAAGAAAGCCTGAGATTCACACCCTGCCTCTAGTAGTGGGTTTGTGGGCACACAATCATTTAACCTTTCTGAGCCTTCTCTACTTCATGTGATTAGACTAATAATATCCACTGGACAAATCTCCCAGGGTTCTCATGAGGATCAAATGAGACATGTATATTTTGTATATTTTGCCAAGGGCAGCTAGGTGGCCCATGAATGCCAAGTCTAAAGTCAGGAAGACTCGTCTTCCTGAGTTCAAATCTGGTTTCAGACACTCCCTGTGTGACCCTGGGCAAGTCACTTAACTCCATTTGCTTCAGTTCCCTCATCTTTAAAATGAACTAGAGAAGGAAATGGCAAACCACTCCAGTTTCTTTGCCAAGAAAACCCCCAGTGGGGTCAGAGTTAGAAGCAACTAAACAAAATATTTTGCCAATCTTAGAGTGATATATACAAGCCAATTATTATCATTATCCAACCAGAAACCAGTGCTTTCTCTAACTCATTAAAATCTTGTCCTCCTTTATACCCATCCTGTTTTTTTAGCTGTTAATAAGCCTCTGTTGAACTGGTACTTTTCTCCCATTAGCTGCTGCCTGAATGATAGCCATGGCATTTGCAGTTCAGCAAGTCAGTTAAGTAATTCCAAACTCCATGCTTTTCTCTGGCAACTTCTTCAACTAATTAAATGACAAAGTTGATTATGATGGGAAAATATGGTCAGTGTTGTTAGTCTTTGACTCACTTATCCTTGGGCTTTACTGGTTCTCATCTTGTAAAGAATTGAACTATTGCAACACCTCCCCCACCCCACCCCCCCCACCCCCACCAAATATACGAGGCATGTAAGGTGTTTTCTATACAGCTCTATCCCTATCAGCTAGGTGGAGCAGTGGGCACAGCATTGGATTTGTAGTCTGGAAGCCCCAAATTAAAATCCAGCCTCAGACACTTACTAACCATGTGACCTTGGGTAAGTCACTTCACTTCTACTTGACTTAATCCACAGGATAAGGAAATTGAAAATAATTCCAGTATCCTTGCCAAAACCCATGGACAGTACAATCCATGGAGTCACAAAGAGTAGGATGTGACTGAACAACAGCAGCAAATGTCCCTGTCATTACTTTTTTTTCTTTGAGCAGAGAATATTTTAATTGATTTGCTTATACAGAACAGCCTGACGTGTATCTTTCACTTTCAACTTCTATGGCATACTATGAAGGATGCTCGCTGCTGTTGGTGCTGGAGAGTTGTTTAGGGAGCCAGTAGTATAAGAAAAAAGATGATACAACCAACTTAAAGGTGTATGTGGCATGTGTGCTTGTGTGTGTGTGTGTGTGTGTGCTTGTGTGTGCATGTGTTTAAACAGCCATTCCAAAAACAAAGAATCCTTATTCAAGCAAAGGAGGATGATTTCTCCTTCCTTCTTCCACACCTCTTGCATGTTGCCCCTTTATCACTTCATTGCCTGTTTGCTTGTCTTTCTTCTTTTGTTTTGACCCTCCCTTTGTGTAATCATTTTTTGTTAAGGATAGAGAAAACAAGATGAACAAGTCTTTCAAGAGACTTTTTTCTGAACCTTCATGACTAAAGTCTCCAGTGAAGCTCTCAAACACTTAGATGTAGCAATGGCCACTTTTGATAAGGCCATTGAGAACTTTGAAATGTTCTCAATGTGCTTTGAGTGTCACGAGTGAACACGATGCTTGTGAATGCCTTTATGTACCATAGTGACAATTATGTAGAGAAAAAGGGAAAAATGTAAAAAATAAGACATTTTAAGTATGTATATATTTTCCATAATTCTCATTTTCAAACATATTCTTTCTCCAACCCAGTAAGTCACCTCTTGTAACAAAGATTTAGAAAGAAAGAAATACTAACTTAAAAATCAACCATGTCTGAAAGTATATACCACACCCATAGTTCTCCATCTCTGTGGGGGGAGAAGGGGTAAGAAAGGCCTGTTTTCTTAATCTCCTCTTCTCTGTCAAGCTTAATAACTGTAATTATTCACCTTCATTTTATTCTTTCTATCCCCATTTATATTGCATAGGATTTTTAATGCCTATTTATTTCAGTCTGCATCAAATCATATAAGTCTTCTTATTCTCTGAATTAATCATATTGGGCCTAATGACAAGAAAGCTAGCTTTGAAACTAGGAAGTTTAAGTTACAGACCTAAAACAGACTTGCTATGTGCCCCTTTTGTAAATCACTTAATGTATCAGTTCTCTATGCATTTCTTTAAACTATATATTGCAAAGAAGGGGCCAATCTTATTGGTAAGGGAAGTTTCCTCACTTGGAATTTCTGTATATTATGAAATAATAGGTCAGCCCTTACCCATATCCTAGTCTCTATCATGCATCGTACTGTGTCATGCCATAGAAATATTCTATTCCTTTTATCTACCATAAGTGATTTAACCCTTCCCCAATAAATGTGCTTAACACAACAGCTTTTTTTTTTTAAGGTACTTGAGCCACCTACAGATTCCCCATTGCCCTTGAAAGTACCCTTTTAAATTCTAAGAAGGCAAGGAAAATTGTTGTTAGCTAAACATTTAATTAATGCTTATTACAGTGAGCAATTTAATTTTAGACTAGCCAAATTCATGATCCAGTAGAGTTGTTTTTCTTAAATGCTGGATGTACATTTTATAGTTCATCAGAGCCCCTTGTTTGATTAAAATGTACAGTACATTTATTACCATTTCATAAGTCTTGGGATATACTAGGCTACTGCATTATTATAGAAACTTATCATACAATACATTATATGCTTTTGGATATATGCATGGTCATAGCTATCATTTACTTGAAACTGGGTTCAGGAAAATAATCTCTAATTGGAATCCTGTTATGCTCTGTTTCATGATGTAGTAAAAAAAATATAAGTGAACGCTCTGGGGGAAAAGGGAGAGAACACTGAAGGTGGTCCCTGTTTGTATACACCACACATTCGAGAACACATCTTAAAATGGATCACCAGCAAGTAAAATCCTGACTGCCCATGAATTATTGCCTCCATTTGCTCAGATACCAATGAGAGCTGTCAAATGGGCAGATGAAGATGGCCTGAGGTGAAGTACAGATCTTATTAGACAGCACAGAAAAGGTGGAAGCTACATGTACTAAGGGTGTCTGAGAATCAGAAATGGCAACTCTGAAATGTCATTGCTACTCCTGAATTTCAACAAAATGTAGGGGGATTATTTTGGTTTTTTAAAAATGTTTTATTGATGCTAGGTATTGGGAAAGCAAAGACAGTAGTGAAATTGCCCTAGTCTAAATTCCCAAGGAACTTAGAATCTCACTAAAGGACACAACATGTGCATAGATAGATAGGTAGATAGATAGATAGGTAGATAGATAGATAGATAGATAGATAGATAGATAAATGGGTAGATAGATGGAGAGATGGATAGATATACACAAAATAGATGTAAATTCAACACCTTATTTTCCCTAAGAGAATCTCTCTCTCTCTCTCTCTCTCTCTCTCTCTCTCTCTCTCTCTCTTCTCTCTTTACTTCAATAATATTTTTTCCAATCACATGTAAAGATAGTTTTGAACCTTCATTTTTAAATAAGATTTTGAGTTCCACATGTTTCTCCCTCCTCCTTTTCTTTCTCCCCCCTCCTCAAGATGGCAAGCAATTTCATATAGGTTATAGTGTACAATCATGTTAAACATTTTCACATTAGTCATGTTGTGAAAGAAGTAACAGAACAGAAGGGGAAAACCATGAGAAAGAAAAAACAAAAAGTGAAAATAGTATGCTTCAATCTGCATTCAGCCTCCATAGTTATTTCTCTGAATGTGGATAGCATTTTCCATCACGAGTCTTTTGGAATTGGAGGACACCTCTCTGTAGAAGTTGATGGAGTATGCTAGGTATCAACATGATGTCATGTGGTTTGAGGGGCTTTGAGAAAGTTCTCAGATTCACAATAGCTCCTCTTCTAGGTATCACAGTGTCTGAAATGCCATTGGTGAGTTATGCCCTTGGGCTCATTGCCTGTTTGTTTTTCAGCTTAGATGCCTCTAGGAGAGGTCCATAGTGTGAAATAGGGAGGGAGGTATTTAAAGTTTCTGGTTGTGTATAATATTGTCTTGAGAAGGAGGTGATATGACTTAAAACATTGAGAAGGATCTCAAAGTTAAAAAGTCAGGAAATGTTGATGTTTGTTAATATTTTAGAAAAAAAATAAAAAATAAAATGCAGTCCAAGCTATAGATGACCTCAAAGGTCCCTTCCTTCTAAATCTAGTACCATCTTACTAGTATTTAATTTTTTCTAATTACGTGTAAAGACAATTTTCAACATTCATTTTTTGAAAGATTTTGAGTTCCAAATTTTTTTTCTCTCCCTCACTTTTCTCTCCCCTCCATACATGTGCAATCATGTACAACTTATTTACACTTTAGTCATGTTATGAAGAAGAAATTAAAAAAAGGTGAAAATTGTATGCTTTGATTTTCATTCAGACCACACTGGTTTGTTCCCTGGATGTGGACAGCATTTCCCATCATGTGCATACCATTTTGAAGCAGTCCATACCACTGATCATTTCTAAATCATTATACGTAAGGAAATTGTACTTTGATATTATGATGCCTATAATAGGATGATCATATTCCATAGACTGCATCTTCCTGCCTCCCAACTTTGACCATCATCTCAGCCAACAAACTATCCTACAGTCTATGAAATCTAACCTTTCATGTTCTCTTAGGAAACTTTTATTAAGCATCAGCCATGTGTCAAGCACCGTGCTAAATGCTAGGGGCACAAAGAAAGATAAACAAGAGACCCTGCTTGCAAGGAGCTCATAGTCTGATTAAGGAGGCAGCACACAAACAACTAAGTACAAGCCATCTGGAAATAAACAACTCTATAAAAAGGAATTGAAGATAATCAACAGAGAATGAAAGTGGATTGGGAAGGGCTTCCTGCTGAAAGCAGGGTTTTATCTGGGACATGAAGGAAGCCAAGAAAGCCAGGAGCTGGAGAGGATGTCTTGGAATGCAAATAGAATGTCTTGTTCTAGACTCGTCCGTATTGCTGAGTGAATGGAGGAGAAAGAGTGTAAACTATGGAAAAACTCTGGAAAGGGAGGGGAGACCAGGTTACAAAGGGCTTTGAATGACCAACAGAGGAAGGTCACTTCAGCAGCTGAGTGGAGGATGAAGTAGAGAGGGGGGAGACTTGAGGCAAGGAGACCAACCATCAGGCTATTGCAATAATGCAGGCATGAGGTGGTAAGGTCTTGAACCAGAATGGCAACATTGTCAGAGGTGAAGGGGACATACATAAAAGATATTAGAAGAATAAATTGACAACAGATTAGACATGGGGGATAAGAGAGAGTGAGGAATCAAGGATAACACCAAGATTTGAGGCTGAGTGATAGGGAGGAGCACCTTCAACAGTGATAGAGAAGTTAGGAAGAAGAGAAGGTTTGGTAGGGGGGAAAAGATGAGTTGAGCCTTGGATTTGTTGAGTTTAAGATGATTGTGGGACATCAGTTTGAAACACTTAATAGGCAGTTGGAGAATGAAAGAAATAAACAGATTAGGGCTTGACAAGCGGATTTGAGAATTATAAGCATAGAGAATGAGACTGCCCTCTCAAAGGCAGCTTAGACAAAGTTTTTCACTCATGGGCTATGTTCTTCACAGCCTAGATTAAAAGCCAAATTCAATAAAATAATTGTGACTGATTTGCATAGTGAATGATGTATTTTGAATAGACTTTTAGAGAAAATGAAATTTTTTTTCCCCCTTTGAAGTCTTACTACAAATGCTTCATCACTGAATGGAGGTAACCTTGGATTCTCGAAGTCTATGTTATTGAAATTCAAGTACTATCAGGTTTTTCTAAGGTAGAAAGCATCAAAGTATGATAGATTTATTATTGATGGAGACTTTAGAAATTGATTTCTTCAACTCCCTTGTTTTACAGATGACAAAAGAGACTCAGGGAAGACTTTTTAAAAGTCAAATAGTGGGAGGACTGGAATTCCAATACTGATTCTCTGAGTCTAAATCAAGCATGTTCCTCCTACCCCCATCCCCACTCCCCGCCTCACACTGCACCATGCTGTCTCCGATTGAAAATAGATTGCAGAGCCCTCAGTTAGGGCTCAATCCACTTAAATTAATGGAAATTCATAAACCAGAAAGTTGAATATCAGGTAATGATGATTTTTTTTCCTGTATTGGCTTATGAAACCATGTATTGAGGTGGAGAATGGTTTGCATCTTTCTTGGGGAAGAAGTATTCAAACTGATGAAACTACGCATCTCCAGAAATATTGAAGAAATGAAAGTTCTTTAAAAAGCATTTTCAAATGAAATGATATGACAATCTAAAATAATCAATTTTTCAAAGCTGACTTATTTGACACCCACTGAATTACATTCTGAAAGATTTAGAAGCAACAGGGATCCAACCAATTCACAGAATGAGGATTAAAAAAAGAAGAAGAAAGCCTCCCACCTTACATCTGCCAATGGTACTGCTTGCCAAAAGTCATAATCCTACAAAACTGGAAATCCCTCACCCAGATGCACTGAACACATAGGCCTTGGCAGGCTTGCTGAATGAGCTGGCCCCTGAAGGGCAGAATTTCTAATAAGCTGAATGTATTTTGAAAGCATATGGTCAGCATTCTTGGAAATTTGTGATTACAGCAGCCAGGTCTGGTGCCACGTCCTATCACCCTTTCCAGAACCTGCAAATGAACAATGGGGCCCAATACAGACAAGCTAGGGACCTTCCACGAGGTACATTCCCACTTCTTTCCCTTAGATGCGATTGTGTGTAACAACGGGGTTGGCATGTGCCAGGAGAACAGAGATTGTAGCAACAAGAAAACAGTGCTGAGCATTTCCATTCCAGTCACTCAATCCACATTGTTCAGGCAGAGATGTGGGATTGAATGCATGGGCTATGGCCTGAAGGTCAGGGGAAAAAAAAAAGCAATTAAAAAAAATAAAAGAAGCAATTAAGTTGATGATCAAATTGGTGGGGAAAGGTATCTCAGAGACACTAGCTCTCAATATAAAATACACTTCCCTGGGAGTTTATTTCTCGTATTCATTAGTGGGTTTGGCTTGCAGCATTATGGTCAGGCTTATATTTCCCATACCCTGAAAGAATGCAGTTTCCCAAGTACATACACTTTGTGGCTACTAAAGCAAATCTACTGCCTAGATCTTTTGTATTATACTTATCTCTGTGTCTTATCCCTTTGCTAGACCATAAACTCCAAGAAGGTAGACAGTCCGTTTTAGCACTTAACACAATAATTTCTACAAGGTAGGGGCTTTGTCAGTGTATGTTGGATTGAACTGAACCGGGTTTTAATCTGATCCTGATCACCTTTAAAGCCGATACTGTCTTCCCTCTATTGATTATCTCTGAATTGGCTGGTATTTTTCTTGTTTGTACATAGGTGTTTGCATGTTTTCTGCCTCATTAGACTTTTAAAGCAGGGACCGTGTTTTACATTTCTCTGTATCCCCAGAAGTTTACACAGTGTTTGGGAACATAGAGTTGCTTAATAAATGACTTGATCTGTTTGTCACATAAAGTCGCCTCCTGGTTTTCTTTCTCTTTTCTTTTTATTGTTTGTGTGGCTAGATCACCTTTTAAGACCCCATAGTTGACTTAGCATTCCACCTGGAAACCTAGGAAAAAAGAATCTTCCCAATGGAGGGCTATTGCATTGACTCCAGTCTCACCATTTGCAAGCATATAGCTACACTTTTCTAAGAGACTATTTTATTTAAGAAAGCAGGAAGAAAGAAATCATTATCAGATGTTATGCAAAAAAGCCTAACTCTATATGCCATGAATATTTTCTTCTAGAAAAGAAATTGACGCTATGTTTGATTGTCATTTGTCCTTCATTCTTGAAGAGGACCATGGGCATCAGGAAGGTGATATCATGCCTTGCAAGTGAATTGGATTTAAATGAGGGAAGACTGGGCAAAATAACCAGCCTCTCTCTCTTCTCCAGAGGAATCTGGATCTAATGCAAGATGTAGATCAGGATGACGGGAGATGGCCCCAGATGCACAGGAAGACCTTGATTGGCCTTTTTAAGCTAAGATCTTTCCCAGGTCTCAATTTGTCTGAGGCATTTAGTGATTAAAGGCTAGGTAAGAAGTGAAGCAAAGGATGGCCTCTTTTACCTAGTAAAAAAATAAAAGAACAAAAACAAAATCAATCTGGAAAGAGAAGACCCTCCGGGTTTCTGAAATGACAGGGAAGCCTGGGGGATTCAGAGATAGGCAATGTAACCCCAGGGCAATTCACTTGTTCCTTTGATTAGAATTAAACTCCAGCATTGTTCAGGAAGATGCCAACCAAAGAAACAATTGTACTTACATTGTTCATCTCAGTTCTCCACCAGGACACAGATCACAAAGCCCAGATTTTCCCTGCTCCTTCTAGCTGGCTATCCCATTTGGCTAAGGCCCACCTTTGACCTGTCTTCGTTTTTTATGGCTCTCTGCTCATACTCAGATTGGCTTATAAACTTCATAGGTCAATACGAATGTAGGCTGTGTAAGCTTTCCCTAGCCACATCCCTTGTACCATCACTCTTCTTCCAATCTTTTCTTTTAATTTCTTTTCTTTTTTCTTTTTTAATTTATTTAATTTTAATTTATTAAATTTAATTTTTAATTTAAATTAATTTTTTAAATTTAATTTAATAAAGCAAGCAGTTCCACAACATCATATGATAAAAAAGAGAATTTCACATGAAACTGCAAATTTATTATGTACAACTTGCTATTCTTTTTAAATATATAATAAAGTTATCATATAAATTTATTTTTTTCCTTTTTTCCCTCCCCCTGCCCTACAGATGGCTATCATTAGACACAAATGTGTATATATCTGTAAAATCATTCTATACATACTGCTATTTATCAGTTCTTTCTCTGAATTCAGATAGCTTCATATGTCCTTTGTGGTTAATTTGGGTATTTATAACAGTCAAAATAATTTAGTTGCTCAAAGTTATTCTTAAAACAACATCGCTGTTACTGTAAACAATGTTCTCTTGATTCTGCTCATTTTGCTCTTCATTATTTCATGCAAGTGAAATTTTTCCTTAAATTGATAAAAAAGCAGAATACCTTTCGAGGTTCTTTCCAACTCAGATTCTAGAAGTCTGAGTCCAATGTTTTCACTCTATCATATTGCGTCTGTCTCCTCACTTTCACGTTATCATGGCGTGATGATTCTTTCTTGTGACTCTATTAAAGTTGTTCTCTCCCCTTGGAATGTCCTCCCTTTTCCCTTCTGCTTATTCAAGTCTGAACCATCCATCATGACCCAGCTGAACTGTGACTTCCATGAGGCATTCTCTGAACACTGCAGTGTTCCTCTACTCTTCCTGAATATCTGTGGAATTCATATCATTCAGGGTATCCCAAAAGATACTGAAAGCTTAAAATTGTGCTAAGACTTATGGAACACCCTGCATATTATACATTTTAGAAAGCCAATGTGTCCCAGTGAATTAGTGAGTTGGCCGCTGGATCAGGAAGATCTGTATTCAAGCCTTGCCTCTGACAATCCTACCAGTTTGAGCCTGGGCTTTAGACGCTCTTCTTAGACTAGAAATTGTAAAGAAAGTACTGACCTGCATTTATAGAGGTAATTTCCTCATCTGGGAGCTCCCTATACCAATGAAATTACAAGTCCAATCCCTGTAATTTGAAGATTTAGCACTCAATTCAATTCAGTTCACAATGCTAGCACGTACAAGGGATTATGCTAAATGCTAGGAATACAAAGACAAAAATGATACAATCTCTGTTTGCATGAAGCTTACATTCTACTAGGGCATAGATTCCTTCTACAATCTAGTGGAGCCCATGGACTATTTCTCAGAACAATGATTTTTGTTTTTTAAATAAAGAAATGAGATGACAAATGAAATCAATTATGCTGAAATATAATAGTCAAAATATTAAAAGAGAAGAACAAGTTGAAGGGACCTCAGGCTTATAAAACATGTATGTGTATGTGTGTATATATTTATATATCATAAATGAAATATAAATAACATGTAAGGACCAAGCACATGTAGATAATATAAAGTATATAATTAACTCTATTTAAAGTACATATGAAATTAATCAATCAAAAAGGAGAAAGTCATTTTAAGAGAATATTAATGGCTGTGGGTGTCCAGGAAAGGCACTATGTAGGAGATGGCATCTGGGCATGGATTTCAAGGAAGTGAGGGATTCTGTGTGGTGAGGTGAGAAGGGAGTTCGTTCCAGGCTTGGGGAACCATCTGTGCAAAGGTGTGGAGGGAGGTGCTAGAATGTTGTCTATAGGGAATAGCTAACAAACCAATTTGACTGGAGCAGAGAATGAAGAGAAGTGAAGGAAAAGAGAGTGGGAAGGCACATGTGGCCTTGATTGTACAGAGTTTTACATTCCAGACTGAGGATTTTGTATTTTATCCTAGAAAGAGCTGGGAGACATTGAAGATTTTTGAGTGGTCATATATATGTTTTAGGAAAATCAATTATCTACCCTGTGGGGAAGATATGTGTGGAGGTATGGTAAAGAATGGAGATGAATTCTATTCTGTCTTGTATTTTTTCCCATTTCTTCAAATGTATTCATCTCCACTCCTCAGTGAGGGTCCTGAACCAAGGGCAGAAGTCAATTCTTACGCTTCTGTCCCCTTTGAAGCCACTAACTCTATGCCAAGCACACAACAGGTGTCCAAACACTGTTTGTTTGATTAAAATTGGGAAGAAAAATGAAAATGGCTCCAGGAATGTATAGAATTGAACTTAAAATAAATTTCAAAGGAGTCCAGAGGAGAAATTTTTTGGGCTTTGAACCTGGCCTGAAGACTCCAATTTATCTGATGAAGTCTGGCATCACTATGAGTGACAAATGTTGATCTCATAGGGAAAAACGTGCAGTTCTCATCCACGTGCTGGCTTGTCCATATGTAAAGCCTTCTGGGATGAGAAAGTAATGAAGACCAAAGTAATCAAGGAGATTAACCCAGTGGTGCATTCTCATGGAAAGAGCTTATTCTTTAGAGATTCCATTTTTCCTCCTGAATATTAACTAAAAAATGGGGAGACCATTTTTGTTGTTGGCAGGAAATTAGACTGCAAAATGTTTAATCCTCCCCAAATAGAAATCTGCTAAAGAATTTACAAGTAAAGCCTGAAACACACACAACAAATCTGAAATTAGTCAATTTAGAAATGATCGCATTTTAATTAAATGGGAAAAAAGGAAAAAAAATACAGAAAAAATTGGTCGAACCTCTTGGGAATGCATTTGACCAGAGTAAATGCAATGACTAAAATAACTTTGGTTGCTCCTCCTCCCTGCCCCCATTCTATGATAAATCATAAAACAACTTGAAATAGAGCTTCATGGGCATCTGGCTATTATTTCTGACTATTTCTCTTTGGCACATTCCCTTTCCATTTAGCTTTACAAAACAGTGTTCCTTTAAATAAATGGTGCCCAATTAATGATCGGTTTTATAGCAAAGGATAACTGAGAAACAGGTTTAAAGTATTTTATTAATCTCTTGAGAAAGTAATACTTTAACTTATTGTGGGATTGTGTCTTGGGAAGGAAGTTTTTCAAATTGGAAAAAAAAATGTTTATACTTGAGAAGCACAGATTGGGACCATCTTGCCTCCAAGGAACAGACTTGGGAATGGGCTAAGAGTTTATGTTATGGCTTAGGGCCAATTGTACCACAAGCTGTGGACTTAAGGAAACAAGATGATCTGGGATATTGTTTTCCACTCTCAAAATTTGAAAAAAGAAGCGTTTTTATGATTTGTCTGCATCTCAGTTAGGCCTGGTCCTTTTAGTACACTTCATTGTATGTGGAACCAGTGAACTTCATACCAAGTGCCCTTTAGAAGTCTAAAAAGAAAGAAAAAGCAAACATGACTGGGATATGTTAGGGTTGCATGACTTTGGGCAAGTCACTTTACCTCTCTCTGGGTTTCAGTTTCTTCATCTGTAAAATCAGAGGTTTGGATTGTATTATCTCTAAGTTCCCTTATGGTATTCATATTTCTTATCTTACATTTTGGTGATTGGTAGGTAACCTAGCTAAACCCAATGAATGATTTTAATCTACATTGACTGGTGATCAATTCAGGCTTGCTTAAATATGCCAAAGTGATCAGCTAGAAAGTGGAAGGTTATTAAGTTTTATCAAGCACAGTATCTCTCCCTCCCCTCCTCACTATCCCTTTCACAAAAGAAAAAAAATATAACTGGCTAAAGAGTTATTTCTTTTTATCTTAATGTAGTCAAACTGTGTGTGTGTTTATGTGTGTGTGTGTGTGTGTGTGTGTATTTCGACTTACTGTACTCAAATCTCAATTATTTAGTTGCCCCTACTGAGCTAAATCTGGAACTGCTTAACTAATTTTGTTTGTTTTCTTTATTAGAAAAATAAGAAGAGGAAGGAAAAGGTATTTTTAAAATAATATTTAACCTCAGAATGTGAAAGAAGTGTCTAAAACTTATAGCTGTATATCTTTTATAATCCGAGTTACAAACACACATCCATCCAAAAAAAAAAGCCTGTGGTCTCAAAAGACTTTAATTGGGAACACAATCTAAGGATTTGAAAATGTCCCATAGCTGAAGAAGGACAACATAATTCTAAGGCAACTTTTACTCTTCCCCTTATCTGGGAAATATGTTTTTGAATATCCAGAGAAAGCTGTTGATGGGGAAAATATGCAAACTTTAGAGACACGCCTCCCCCCCCCCCCCCACTTAGGACTCATTTCTGATTCTCAAATCAAATGTAAATATCTAGCCATTGTGGATATTTGAGACTTGAGATGACATTCACAACATATTTTCAAGAATAATTCTGAGCGACAAGCCATTAGTTGGTCCCTTAGGGATGATTTTCTGGGGAAAGATTTACTTGAACAGTAAAGGAATAGTCGGAAAGATGGTCTACCTACCTCTCTTAGGAGAAACAGAGCAGGAAGCTGCTCTCCATGGTGGATTTACCTGAAGCACTTCTACACCATTTTGCATTTGGTTAACTTTTATCAACCAGAAGAAAAATCCCTTTCACAAATATGTGAACTTGATAAATGAAACTTCCTTCTTTTCCTGGTATAATTCACTATGAGATAAGTATTTAAAAAGCCTCAGAGGAAAAAGCAATTAATACAAGAGAATTTTTTTGTGTGATATTTCCCCAACAATTTACAATGTAAAAACAAGTCATTACCCAGCACTCTGATGCTTCAGAGAATTGGGATGGAATTTTCAAAGATTCTGAAGAATGAGTATGAATAATAAAAGGGAAAATGAATACTCTTCTCCATCTCTCTGCCTAACCTCTTCCCAAACAGAGCATCCACTAGGAGCAAGTCAAATCAGAGATCATAAGATAGTGGGATTTAGAGATGTAAGATGTAAGATGATATAACCCAACCTTTTCTTTTTACAGATAAGGGAACAGGTGTCAGGATTCCCTATCTCTGCCAAGATACCCTAACCCTGATGACAGAGGCAGCTGGTTACTTACCTCAAATGAGAAAGCACCAGCACATTCTCAAGAACAGAAGAGTCGATCGAGGCTTGAAGGTGCAAGCAGAAAAAGTTTATTGAGTCCTCTCCATGGGGAGGTCTTACTGCTAGTTCTAAAGGCAGACTTCAATCCTGCCTCCCCAGTTTGAGTCTTATCTAGCACAGATCCGCATATCATAAGTGACAAATAACAGAGCCCAGCTGCCTGGAACAGGATGAAACAATAATGGGAGAGGGAAGGTGCAGTCACAAGGGCAGGAAAGCCCCAGGGTGTGGAGACACTTATCTGGAACGTCTGGTAACCACACATATGAAAACCTTGAACAGTGCAGTACCCCCTGACCTCTAAGTGACCAGGGGTGGTGCAATATGCTCTGAATTCTATGTGATCCAGCTAATTCCAGGGCCTCTACACTCCCTGTGCCTCAAACATAACTGCCTGCAACCTGCATATTTTTCCTAACCCTCACAAACAGGCATAGAGAGGACAAATGATTTGCCAAAGGTCATACATACATACTAAGTCATAATTCAACTCTATTTAATTCAATGTCCATTGATTAATGCCTACTATATTCAAGACAGTGCTGTTGAGACAAAAAAAAAAGTAGAATGGTTCTGCCCTCAAGGAGCTTATATTATACACTTAAATGAGCAGGAATATTCACAATGGTCATCATAGTTGATTTCAAAACTAGTACTTTTTACACATGCCATTTTAGTTATGTTATCTGAATTCACAAGTTTGTGAGAAGGTTGTTGTTTCTGGGAAAATTACCTTTTCTCCAATATGAGATTTTTGAGCAAAAAATGAGATTGACAATTTTAGTTCAAAATGCGAAAACTTTAGCAAATTGTGCTGTTATGTCTTGATATTCTGAATTGATTTTTGATTCCTTCAAGTAGGTGCTTTGTATAAATTTCTGGTGAATGTGAAAAATGTTCCTTCTTGCAAAAATACAGGCAGAAATTGGATTATTTTGCAATTTGGCTCTTTTTTTTTAATCAACCTTTTCTATCTTTTGCTTAAAAATAAAATGTAATGAGCACACCTTCCCAACACATCAAAATCCTGTCTTTGGTCAAATAAAGTAAAAAAGGAAAGAATAGAGAGTTTCCCAAATTTTATAATACAGATTTTATTTTATGTTTAATCAGTAGTAGTAATATTTGCACATTCATATGTACACAAACAGATACGGATAGAAAGTTGGCATTAGCATCAAAAGGACTCTCAAATCCTGCCTCTGCTAATGTAGTAGATGTGTTACCCTGCTCAAATCACTGAATTTCTCAGTGTCCTTAGGCAGTTCTCTAAACCTAAAAGTTGCAGTCATCAGTCTGCATTAGTTGAAGAAGGTTCCAGTTTCCTGAACCAATAAAAACTATAATAATACATGAATGAGCATATGTGGGATACTACCTCCACACACTTGACACACCCTAATATTTTACTTAATTTTAGGTTGTTTTTATTTTGTTTTGTTTTTGGAGGCAATTGGGTTTAAGTGATTAGCCCAGAGTCATACAGCTAGTGAGTGTCTTAGGTCCTCCTGACTATAGGGCTAGTGCTTTATCTACACATCTGTATTTTAAACAAGCTGTTTAGATTATAAACTCCCAAAAAGTAAGGACCATCTCTCTTACACTGTACAATTTCAGCATCATGACAAGAGCCACAGACACTTAATGTTACTTAATTGTGAGGATTATTTTAAGTATTACTATTCACTGGAATGTATATTAGCTTGTACAGGATACTTTTGTATTCTAAATTTCTGTAAAAATTCTTGGAATAATGAATCAGTGTATAAATGTGTAGAAACCATGAATCCATTTGCCTAAAGCAGAACATGCATGAGTTAGATTAAAAGAACAGATGGAAGACACTAGATAGTCAATCAGTCAAAAACTGATCAGGTTGATCTACCATTTGTCAGGCACTGTGCTAAGCAGTGGAGATACAAAGAGACGTAAAACACAGTCCTGCCCTCAAGTAGCTCACAATCTGATAGGGAGATAACATAAGAACAACCATATCCAAACATGATATAAACTGAAGACAATCAATGAAGGGAAGACATTAGTGTTAAGGAGGAAGAAAAAAAACTTCTTGTAAAAGGTGGAATTTTTTATCCTCTCAGATATGTCTATGGAATAAGGTTCAGATTTAATGTCTAGAGTCTGAAGTTTCAGTAAAGAGAAAAAAATCAACAAAGAGGTCAAAATCCCTCAAAATTAAAGTGTCCGAATGGCATCACTCTCATCTTGACATTACATAGTCATATTACACTTGATATGACACTCCATTATATAGCCTAGTTATATGGTTGGAGATTGAAATGGATGCTACTTTCTCTACCAGTCATCATCATTACTCTATATTTTCATAGTTCATAGAGTAGCAGAATTGGCAGGAACCTTTGAGATCCTCTAGTCAAATACGCTACTCAATATTACTGACAAGTGGTCATCCTGCTGCTGCTGCTTCTTCTTCTTCTTCTTTTTTTAATAAATTAATTAATTTATTTTCTTGTTTACATCATTGATTTCCATGAGATTTTGAGTTACAAATTTTCTCCCCATCTTTCCCCTATCCAACCCCTCAAAACACTGTTTAACTACTCCCCCAATCTGCTCTCTCCTGTATCCTCCCCCTTGGCCCCTCTGACTTTCCAGTAGGGCAGGATGAATCTCCCTACCACAGTGCCTGTATGTCTTAATTCCCAGTTGGATGCAGTTAATAATAATAATAATAATGATTATATATACATATATATATATTTTAACATTTGATTATAGAACTTTAAATTCTAGATTCTTTCCCTTCCTCTCTTGTCACCCACCCCCACTGGAAGAACAAGCAATTAAATACAGGCTGTACATATGTAATTACACAGAACCTATCCATGGTGGAGATATTGTGAGAGACTGATTATATGTCCCTCCTTCCCATCCCACCCTCCCCTTTGTTCTATTCTCTACACTGTCCCTGTCCATCTCTTTACAGAAGTATGTACTTCAAGTAACCCTCCCCCAGACCCTACCATCCCCTCCATCATCCCACCTCTCATCCCCATTCCCCCTATTCTCCTGTGTAGCAAGATACCCAGTTTAGAGTTTATGTCATTCCTTCCCTAAGCCAAGTTCAATGAGAGTAAGGTTGACCCTTTCCCTTTTGCCTTCCTATTCTTCCCCTCCATTGTAACAATTATCCCTCGCCTGTTCTATGTGAGATGATTAATCCCATTCTGTCTCTCCCTGTCTCCTCTCATGCTAATCCTCTCCCACCTCAGATTTTCAGCTTTTAGAGTATTGTCCCTTCCTATTCAACTGATCCTGTGCCCTCTGTGGACTCATATATACACATATTCAGATATGTGTTCATATGCATAAATAAACCCTCCTATATAGACATATGTGTATGTACACACACACATACACACACACACATATACATTTGTATTCCTTTCACCTATCCTCATACTGAGAAAAATTTCATAAGTTACAATTATCATTTTTCCATGTTGGCATGTAAATAGTTCAACTTTGATACGTTCCTTATGATTTCTTTTCCATGTTTACCTTCTCATGCTTCTTGTATTTGAATGTCAAACTTTCTTTTCAGTTCTGTTTTTTTTTTCAGCAAGAATGTTTGAAAGTCCTCCACCTCACTGAATCACCATATTTTCCCCTGGAA